>CM053765.1:4721683-4879428 GCA_028658305.1 Pachyuromys duprasi
TGGCAAACCCACTGCTGAGGCCTCACTGGAGGTGGCAGCGCCAAAGATGGAGGCAGAAGCCTCCCTTCCATCTTTCCAGGTCGAATTGAAGACCCCTGACCTGGTAATCCAGCTGCCATCGGCCGACCAGGAAATCAAGGCCGGCGTGCAAATGCCCGTGGAGGAGCTTGCTGCACAGACCGATTCAGAATACAGCCCGAAGGGCCAACTACCCATGGTGGCCATGCCCGTCCTCAAGATGCCCAAGGTGGAATTCAAGGGCACCCATGAGGACATCAAGGGTCCCCAATTGGACCTGAAGTCCCCCAAGGGTGAAGTGAGCGCCCCTGACATGGAAGTGTCCCTGCCTACTGTGGAGGTGGACATCCAAATACCACGAACAAAGGTGGAGGGGGACCAGGCCCTGGTCGACAAGGACCTGGCCACCAAGGAGAGCAAGTTCAAGATGCCCAAGTTCAAGATGCCCTCCTTCGGCATGTCCGCACCTGGCAGGCCCACTGTGGAGGAGGTGGCCCCAAAAGTAGAGTCAGACGAGGCCCTGCCATCTGTCCAGGGCGACCTGAAGACCCCTGACGTCAGCATCCAGCTGCCATCGGCCGACCAGGAAATCAAGATCAGCGTGCAGATGCCCGATGGAGAGCTTGCTGCACAGACCAATTCTGAATATGGCCTGAATGGCCAACTACCCAAGGTGGCCATGCCCGGCCTCAAGATGCCCAAGGTGGACCTCAAGGACACCCACGTGGACATTAAGAGTCCCAAATTGGACGTGAAGGCCCCCAAGGGTGAGGTGAGCGCCCATGATGTAGAAGTGTCCCTGCCTACTGTGGAGGTGGACATCCAGGTACCAGGAGCAAAGGTGGAGGGGCACCAGGCCCTGGTCGACAAGGACCTGGCCACCAAAGACAGCAAGTTCAAGATGCCCAAGTTCAAGATTCCCTCCTTCGGCGTGTCCGCACCTGGCAGGCCCACTGTGGAGGTGGTGGAGCCAAAATTAGAGTCAGACATGGCCCTGCCATCGGTCCAGGGCGACCTGAAGACCCCTGAAGTCAGCATCCAGATGCCATCCTCTGACATGGAGGTCAAGGCTGGCAAGTCGGGCATAAAACTCCCTGAGGGCCAACTGCCTGAGGGAGAGCTGGACACACAGACTGACTCCGGGGCCGGCCTGAAAGGCCACCTGTCTAAGGTGGCGATGCCCAGCCTCAAGATGCCCAAAGTGGAATTGAAGGGCCCCAAGGTGGACATGAAGGGCTCCAAGGTGGAGGTGAGCACCAAAGACGAGGAAGTGTCCCAGCCTACTGTGGAGGTGGACATCCAAGTGCCAGGAGCAAAGGTGGAGGGGGACCTGGCCGCCAAAGACAGCAGGTTCAAGATGCCCAAGTTCAAGATGCCCTCCTTTGGCGTGTCTGCTCCTGGCAAACCCACTGTTGAGGCCTCGCTGGAGGGGACGGTGCCAAAGGTGGAGGTAGAAGCCTCCCTTCCATCTTTCCATGTCGAATTGAAGACCCCTGACCTCGGCATCCAGCTGCCATCGGCCGACCAGGAAATCAAGGCCGGCGTGCAGATGCCTGAGGGAGAGCTTGCTGCACAGACTGATTCTGAATACGGCCTGAAGGGCCATCTACCCAAGGTGGCCATGCTCGGCCTCAAGATGCCCAAGGTGGACCTCAAGGGCACCCTCCTTGATTTTCGGGACCCCAGTGTTGACATCGAGCACTCCAGTGGTGCTGTGAGCCCCAGTGGCATGAAGGTCTTCCTTCCTGGCCTGGAGGGGGACCTCACCACTCCACACGTGGATGTTGCTGTCAGTACTGCAGACGCAGGTGTCCGCGTTTCCCGTGTGGGCGTCAGCCCGCTCTTTCCGTGGCAGTCTTCCGGGAATTCTCCTTTTGTGTCTTCAGCCCTCGTGCCGCTTTCCAGCACCTCTGAGTGTCCCCGGGGCAGTGTTGAAGCCACAGTTTACTCTTCCCATTCTCACATTATGTTTCCTAAATTTCATAAACCAAAGTTTACATTTTCTGTTCCTCCTTCTGCAACTGAATGCGACCCTTCTCTTCCTGAGGCTGTCCTCCTTTCTGAAACAAGTCTTGATTCACTTTCAGTCTCCGTAGGTTCTCAGATTCCTTCTTCTGATATTTCCCTTCAGCACCTTGTGGGTGGGTCCTCAATTCAGTCCGTATCAACACCTCCACCTGAGGGATATAATCAAGAAGGAAAGAGAACTTCCTTCAAACTGCCAAGGATCAAACTACCTCCATTTAGTCGGTCTCCAAAAAAGGAAGCAGGTTCTGGAGTGGATTATGCTTCCCAGCAGGAGGACCCCACAGCTAGTCTAGAGTCTTCTACAAGTGAGATGGACACCCAAGTTGAGAGTTGTGTTTCTTCAGTGGAATCACAGCAGCATGGCACTCTGGAAAAGGATACAGACAAGGGGAGAACCCGGAAGCCAAGCTTTTCCATGCCAAGGCTTTCACTACCCAAGATAAAGGCTTCCAAGGTTCGGGCTGGCGTGACACAGGGGGATGGGAAGCTTCTCCTTAGTGGTACGACACCTGGAAGTGATTTGGTAGTCACAGAAACAGCTGTTAGTGACGCCCTTGCTGGCGACACCCGTTCAGAAGATATCCCCACAGAACAGTGTATCAGAGCCTCCTCCACCATACCTAGCTCGAAGGCTGAGCTTCCTTCTCCCACAGATGACCTGGATATTACTGGCAACCGAGAGAGTCATGTGTTTGTGGGTGACTCTGCAAGTCTGACAGCACTTGTAATGGAAGGTCTCCTGCAGCCAACAGATAGACAAAGAGATAGTGCCCCCACCACAGAAAGCCCTGAGGTCGATCCCACAGCAAAAGAGATGGCAACAGACTCGAGTGAGCGACGGTTCAAAATACCCAAGTTCCGAGTTCCCGGTTTCAGGCGCTCCTCATCCAAGGATCGAGATGGAACTGGAGAACTTGAAGTCACTCAAGAGTCACAGACTGCAGTCATCAGCATGCCCTTAGAGAAAGAAGTGACAGCAGCCAGTGTGCAACTGTCGAGTGTTCCTGAGTCAAAGGTAGAGGCACATGTCTCCCTGAGGTTCCCAGAGGAAGGGGCTGGTGTGCTGACCTCAGAGGACGCAACCTATGCAGATGCTGTAAAACGTGATCTCCGTGAAGCAGGCTCCAGGATGCACAGCCTCACTTCTGGGGCTCCCCAGACACATCTCCCCACCCCTGAGTTTGGGAGCCATTTGTCTACAGGTGCCCTCTCTCTTGAGATGCCTGGTGTGGGAGTCTCAGAGCCCCAGCTTCCTCTGGAAGAAACAGGCAAGCAGCAGCATCCTGGACCAGGAGGAAATATTCTTGCTGAGGTGGAGGCTAGAACAGGAAACTGCCTTTCCCAGCCCCAAGGGCCTCTGAGGTTGAAGGCCTCTCTCACTGAGTTGCCCTCCCAGGTCTCTGTGGTGAGCACCAGCCAGCTCTGGGAGGATTCTGTGTTGACTGTCACAATCCCCAAACTAAAGGTACCCAGGTTCTCCTTCCATGCCCCCAGCTCTGAGGCTGACGTCTTCTTCCCTGTGGTGAGGGAGGTGCAGGGTACAGAGGCCAGTATTGGCAGTGCCATGCATCAAGATAGCGCCAGGCTCTGGGAAGCCAGAATCCTAACGACAGGTGCTGAGGACCCCAGAGGGCCACCAGCAAGCCTCGAACAACCCTTGGAAGCGGCTCCAATGTCTAAGGTCAGAGTGCACATCCAGGGCTCTCTAGGTAAGAGTCAAGAAGTCACTATTCACAGCAGAGTGGAGCAAGAGCACGCTGGTCCCTCGGCGCCTGGAGCCTTTTCTACTCAGATTGTGCGGGAATCAGAGATCCCTGCTTCTACAGTCCAGACTCCTTCTTACGGATTTTCTTTGCTGAAAGTGAAAATCCCAGAGCCAGTGCAAGCTAGTGTGTATACAGTGGCTCCCAACTCCCAGACCCAGGAGAGCTTGTGTGGAGATTCCATGCCAGCTGCTGCAGGGGAACAGTTTATTCCTGGTGATGGTCCTCCTGACGCTGGTGAACCATTTGAGATGATCTCTTCCGGCGTTGGCATGCCACCGCTGTCATTCACCCCTGAGGTACCTCCTGGACCCCAGCTTGCAGACAGCACCTCTGATGAGGAGCCAGCAGAGATTCTTGAGTTTCCTGAGGACAGCCAGGACGCAAAGACCACTGAGATGGATACAAAACAGAAAGCAGAAGGTAAAAAGGCCAGCCTGTTGTGGTCCTGGCTTCCAAGTATTGGCTTCTCCTCGGTGGAAGAGATGGCTGCTGATTCCAGAGACACTAGCCAAAGACCTGCTCCAGTCCACGTGCAACCTGCAGCTCGGCTAGACCCCGAACTGCCCAGAAAACAGGAGAAGGCAGGCTGGTTCCGGTTTCCCAAGTTAGGATTTTCCTCTTCATCTACCAAGAAGACCAGAAGCAGTGAAGATGAGGAAGGCCAGGCAGAACACAAGCTTCAGGAAGAGACCATCACCTTTTTTGATGCTCGAGAAAGCTTCTCTCCAGAGGAGGAAGAGGAAGCCAAGCCAGAGGTGACAAGTGCCAGGCCCCATTCCAAAGTGATGGTGACATCTTCTGCAAGAACAGAACTGGCACTGTTGGAACGGGCTGCAGACGCTGGTGACAAATCTACACCCAAACCTGTGGTCAAATGAGGGGGCAGAGGTCAGAGTCAGTGGGAGGAGCAAACGACCTAAGTTGAGAGTTAGGGGCTGGGCACTGAAAGCACTCCACTCTGGAACGCTTGCTGTAAAATCAGACGTGAAGCCAAAGCAGAAGTGAATAGCCCTTCCGTGTCACACCACACAGCCCTCCTGTGTGGAACCAAAAATATGCTAGTTTCTTCTAAGGTTTGGAAGCATTGAAGACTGCAAAACTGTCTAGCTCTGCGAGTCTAGCTCTAGCTCTGCTGGAGAGCTCTACTGGCCTTGGTGGGTAAGTCCCAACAGGCCTCCCAGTGCCAGCAGAGCAACACTGTCTCTGATGTTCCCGTGTGTGGGTGGAAGCAGCTGTTGCTGTAACCTCTGTCCTGCTGTTTCCCGGTATGAATACGGTGTGTCCTGGGAAACCCCATTGCCTTCTTGCTCATGACTTCCTTCGTTGACTGTTTCACTATTGACAAGCTTTGGGTTGTTCACTGTGACGATGGTGGCGTTGTGGGTGTGGGTGGCAGAAAGGTCTGACCAATGGATGACTGTGTTCAGTAGTAACTGCAGGTCACCCTGTAGGCTTCACACACAGGTTCACCGCTAGTTCTTGCTGGGTCTACCTGCCTGCAGCTGTGCAACTGTTTCCCCAGGTGTGAACAAATTCCATGCTCTGGCTCCTGAGCACCTCATGGACAGATTGTAGCCCATACAGACAGCTCTGTTCAGTCACTTCCTATTGGACAATAAAGAAGATGTACCCAGTGGTCCAGTTTGTTGAGGTTTTCTGTTCTGGGGTCCTCATTTATCCCTACTCCTGCTTTCCTTCCATGCACCTTCAGTCTCCATCTTTACTGTGGAGCTCCAGAAACCAGAGCTGAGCTAAGAGTGGCTGCCATTTCTGATGTGTTTGTGCACACCCACAGCCAGAGACCTCAGTGGATACTGAGGAAGAAATTGGGACCTTGAGTTCATGGTAAGGCAGGGGACACAAGCACACCACTCCTGACAGCTGGACAGCAGGGATGGGATGGAGTGTGCCATATGAAGTAGCGATGGTTAACTGGGGGGTTTGGCCCATCACCAGAAATTGCTTTCACCTGAGGGACTTCCAGCAGACCAATGTGAATTCACACGTTACTAAGGCAAGGCCAGGGATTTTCTGCAACCTCCCAGCTGCCTGCTGACGCCCTCCTGGTGTTCACTGTTCCCAGGGGGATGCTGGAACTTGGACTCAGCTCCCTCCTTTTTTCCCCCATTTTTTCCAGCTCTCTCCTTACCCAGGCTCTTGGCAATAAATGTTCCTTGTGTCACAGACAGAATGGCGTGTGGCTTGACTGAGCCACCCAGGAAGATTGGGGAGGGGGTGGGGGCAGAGTACTGGCCACTGCCAAGGCTGCCCTCACAGGGCCAGAGGGTGGCAGCTGACATGTATGGGGCAATGTCAAGTGGGTTTTCTCTCCATGCTGCTGTGAGTAGCCACACAGGCTGGGAGAGCCAGCTAACTTGAGGAGACATAGAAGAGTCTGGAAAGCTGGTTAGTAGACCTCAGCCCCATAGTTAGGAATATTTTAACCCTCCTTGCCCAGGATGCCCAGCCTCCCTCCCTCTGGCCTGACTTACAGGTGCCAGCCAAACTTGTGTTCCCGGTAGCACTAAAGAGTGTCCATCTAGCACACAGTTTTTATTCCCCACTTCTAAGGGTCAGGAGTCCCTCCTGTCTTAGGTGGGTCCTCTGTTTTAAGGCTCCACAGGGGTGTCGTCAGATGTAAGCAAGGGCTGTGTCTCATCTCTAGCTAGAAGGATAGGAGCCACTGAAGTTGCCCAGATTGCTGGCTGTGTCATTTCCAGGAGCTGGGTGGGCACAGTGGACCTTGGCTTTTTGTTGGCTGGAAGCCATTGGGTCCTCTATCACATAGACTTGCTTGCATAGCCTGCAAGGGACAGACTCCCAGAGAGACGATGGTACACTCGCATGCCACTCACCTGAGGCAGTGACATCCCCTTCTCTTGTATGTTCTTTTAGAGACAGCAAGGTATAAGGTATAAGTGCCAGGAACTGGATACCATGGAGCCCATTAAGTGTTTGTTTGCCACACCAAGAAGGGCCATGCCATAGTACCACATCTCCAGAATCTCCTAAGCTTGTCCATCTGGGTTTCATTTAAAACAGACCACAAATCTGGCGCTGACACCTGTGGGGGAAATAGACTGAGCCAACAGCAGGGCAGAGTAAACTGTATCTCCCCCTGGAGCCATTCATGGCCCAACAAGCAAACCCACAGGTGCCCTCTTGGAGGCAGAGCTGGTGCAGGAGCTCCTGAGTGAGATGCTTGCTTGCAGCTTGCACACCAGCAGGAGGGCCTGAAGCATGGACACTGCCGAGAACAGCCACAGCCAGAGCAGAGCTTGGTCTTGCTCATCCCTAGCACCCTTCTGGTCCCGCAGGGCTGGGTGGACCCTGAGCCTCGTGAGGCCACACTTCCACATCCTCCCATAATTTGCAGGGAAGCAGGCTGGGTTTAGGGGGTCTTCTGCACAGATACAGGTGCCGATACCTAAGGTGTCCTCTAGATGGGTGGGTTCAAGGGCACAGATGAAATAGCAAGAGCTTGTCCCCTGCCTGGTATAACCATGTTAGCCCTGCCCCAGCACAGAAGGAAGGAAGGAGAGCACAGAGAAAGACTATAGGAGAGAAGGACCCTGGACATCCATTTAGTATCCAATGCTCTTCACACCTCTGAACCATCCTTGAGCTCCTGCCCACCTTGAGCCTTGGGATAGCAGCAGGCCAGGTGAGCCTGAGCCTCAGCCCAAGTAAGAGGCTGGGTGCTGAGACAGGCTTCCAACTCAGCATCGCAGCCCGGCATCAAAGGACTGCATCCCAAACACAGCTTCACGCCCTGCCTCAGCACACACCAGAGTGAACTCTCACGGGGCTGCACCCGGCCTTTCTGTTTTGATGTCAAGAGTGCTAATACTGGTCTTTAGAGCACCACCTACTATTTTGGGGCAGGTCTTGATCCCACCCCATAATAGCTATGCCTCTGCAGCCCTGGCCCCGTCCCCGTCAGCTCCACCCTACCCTGCTTCGACAGCCATTTCCCCACAAAACAGCCACAATCCCAGCTCCTGATGAGGCTGGCTGGAAATGGGCTCCTCAGCTGCTCCTTCTTCATATGCCCACCCCACCCAGCCCCAGTGCTGAGGCCAGGGCTGGTCAAAACTTCCTCTGATGAACACAGTCCTTATCTGGAGTGACCATACTCATGAAGTCTTTGAGAGTCCCTGGGGATAGCGGTTGCTGCATGTGCTGGACACGCTCAGTGGGACCCTTGCTTGTGAGACAGCATTGCCAATTGGGGTACCCAAAGAGGGGTGTCCTGAGGCATCCCTGAGGAAAGTGGGGTGTTATAGGGCTGAGCCTTCCTGAGGCTGGAAGCACTTTCAGGCAGAGTCCTTGCCTGGGCAGGAGAGGCATGCACTCGGAGGCTGGCAGAAAATCCGGGCCTGCACAGAGTGAGAAAATGACCCACGGGGATGGGAACGCGGCTTGCTAGGTAAAGTTCCTGCCGCGGAAGCCTGGGAGCCTGAGTCCCGAGATCTAGGAGGACCCAGATAAAGTCAAGCACCTTGTGATTCTGATTTTGTGGAGGCAGAAACACGAGTATTCCCAGGGGCTGATGGACACCTAGTCTAGCCAATCCAGCAAGCCTTGGGTCCCAAGGGAGACCCTGTCTGAAACACTAAAGTGGAAAAATGCCAACCTCTGATATATGCATGGCATGTTGCCCTGCATGAACATAGAAATATGTGCATACACACCACCAATGAGTGAGCAAGTGAGAGAGAGAGAGAGAGAGAGAACACAGAAATGCCAACTTTTGACCTGGGTCAGGTCTGCAGGCTGGTGACAGGGTTTTATTAGGGGTTGGACAGCACCAATGTTACATTTGGGGATGGCCCTAGCAACTCATCATGGGTGGGCCAGAGAGGTTCAGCTGCATTGCTTTCTTTCTGTGTCACTGTGGGCCTTCCTCTACTTCGGCCTCTTCTTCAATTAAAAGCCGTTTAGAGCTCTGTTGGAAGCCAGCTGCCGGGTGACAATCTCAGGCCCCGAGTGATGGACTTTTGTTTCTCAGTTCCTGAGCTTGGGTGGAGGGAAGCACCTAGAGCAGTAGGCCACAGTTGAAGGGATCAAGCCTCAGCCCTGCCAGACACAGTCCTGGCTTGGGGTTTGTCTGTCCAGGCCCATAGCGTACTGAGAACTCCAGTCACGTTCAAAGAGTCGCCTCAGCTGCTCCTGCACGGGGAGCACACCTGGCTGGGCACTGTCAGGCTTCTGACTGACAACCAGGCCCACCCCACAGGTGCTGCTGAAGTAGTCCTCTGACCAGTTAGAGGTGCCTGCAGAAAGGAGAGAGGGAGAGACTCTGGTCCCCGGGCCTGCATCCCCTGCAGCCCAGCCTGGGCCGTGGCCCGTGCCACAGGCTGAAGGACAGCTCAGAACACTGACCACTCCACTATCTTCAGACTCCAGTCACGGTAGACCCTCACTAGGTGCGACCGGGTCTTTCCCGGCATTCTGGGCCCCAGTGCTCAGGACTGGGCCTGGCAAGCTGGGCTAGTTGTCTGGTCCCCAGGATACCCCCCCCCCCCATCTTCCCATGCATCTCATCCCAGCCGCTCACCTATATAGGCTGCCTTGTCTGTGACCATAAACTTGCTGTGGTTCACTCGGCTGAACGGAATGTTGGAATGATTGCCCACGGGCACAACCAAGACTTTCTTCAGGGAATAGAGAATGAGTGAGAATGGGCAGGGTGGGAGAAGGAAATTCCTCCCTGCCACCAATAAGGCCAGTTTCTTACCACATCCACTGAGATGCCAGCTGAGGGGTTGCTGAAAGCCTGTAGGGACCTCAGGTAAGCAAATATAGTGGGGTCAGTGTTGAACCAGCAGCTGACCAGTAAGCGCACATGCACACCCTTATTGAAGGCTGCAGTCCGGAGTGCATTGTCCAGCACGGGCCAGTACCTAGGAAGAGGGCATCAGCGTTCTGCCTGAAACCAAGATGAGTAGGGAAAACTGTGCCTAGGACTTGCCAGTCTGGACAGTGGAACTCACGCAGACCCACCTGGCAGGGTGAATGAAGCGAGTCGTGGGAAAGTACTCCATCACCGAGACATAGATGAACTTGCGAGCACCCTCCATCACGCCCAGCACGGCGTCCAGATCCCGGGTACGGCCGTGGGGGCAGAGTGCGGGTGGTGAGGCCTATAGTGGGAGGAGCGTCTCTCAGAGCACGGCTGTCTGACCGCCACCCTTGAACTGGCTTCTCCTGAGTTTATGGTTCCCCCTGCCCTCAACCTAAGAAACCCAGTGTGGTGAGAAGGGCAGCTTCTCCATGGCAGGGGGAGCTCGGGAAGCCCAGGCAGGAGACGGTGAGGCAGCTAGGCATCTTGGGGTTCCAGGGGGAAGGGGTGCCCTGGCTGTTCACAGGCTGTGCTGCTGGGAAGTGAGCCCTCCTCCACGTGGGCTCTGCACGTCCAGCCAGCTTCTCTCCATCTGCTGCAGTCTCTGCTGTGAGCCAACCAAGGGGCTTTCCTTGGTAGAAAGGGAGCCGCTGGAACTGCCTCCCTCCCCTCAGAGCAAGAATAACCAGAGTCCAGCCACAGCCTCTTGGCCCCCAAGTCCCTCAATAGTCTGGAGGTTGCTGGGCCCTCAGGTCTGCCGCCCCGGCACCTCTCTCTCGCTGCCAGTCCAGCCTAGTGTGGGACCTGCCTCCTGCAGCAGCCTCGGGGCCACGATGGGCCAGCCATCTTACCGAGAAGTAGGCTGTGCTGCGAACACCATCAAACAGACCTCGAAAGGGATGGAAGCGGTTGATGCGGGTCGAGAAGTTCCGAGGCCAGGGTTTAGGGAGAACAGCTTGGGGAGTCCCCAGTACCCAGTAGGTCTGGAATGTTTTCTCAAGGTCTTGAGCCAGGTGGCTACAATTGTAGATGATAGTACCAAGCTCCTTCACCTGTAGGGACCAGGGTCAGCAGACATGGAGAGCAAAGGTCCCCTGGGGCTTCGTGGAAGCCACCAGGGATGTACAGCAGGTGCAATTTTTGTTTAGCTGGCAGCCGCTAGGCATCGTAAATCAACTCCAGGGTGAGAGAGGAGCCCTAGGGTCCCTGATTCCCTTAACACTATTCCAATGCTCAAAGCAAATAAAATAGAAAATGCATGAAAACACAAAGGACATAAAAAGCCACTGTTAAATTCAGCCAAGTGGTAACTCCTGATGTAATGTTTACATCTACTGTTTGCACTAAGAGGTATATGTGTGCTCATGTGTGTGCTTATGTGTGTGTGCATGTGCACGTGCTCGTGTGTGTGTTTGTGTTTTATGTGTATGACTATGTTTTGCGTACATGTGTGTCCATGTGTGCCTGGTGCCTACAGAGGTCAGAGGAGGGCATCAGATCCCCTGATCTAGAGAGAGTTCCAGTTTGTCGTGAGTTGCCTTGCAGCTGTTGGGAGCCGGACCTCAGTGCTCTGACTGATGAGCCATCTCTCCTACCCTCTGTCTCGCACTGGGAACGGGGGCTTACTGATTAGGAGAGGCTGGCTGGCCAGCATGCCCCAGGGATCCAGCTACCTCCTCTTCCCCCAGCACTGGGGACTACAAATGTGTGCTGCCATGCCCAAATTTTTACATGGCTAAAACTCAGTCACTCCATTGATTGAGCTACCTCCCCAACCATGTAAGCTGTGTGTTCCCTGGGAGCTGTGACCTGAGTGTCTGTTCCAGTTCTTAGACACTGTTCCGGGGCCTGAGTGCAGGGTTGAGGAAAATCTTATAACTGGTGGAACCAACTCTGAGCATTCCCTGCTGTGACAAAAGAGGCATGTGACCCAAGTGTCTGCTTGCTCATTCCTCACAGTACCAGCTCTCTTCTGATGCCTGAGGACGCATAGCCCTTGGAGATGGATGGGAGTGAGGGGGAGAAACTACACCTGGGCTTCCTCCCATTCCTGGGGTTCCACCCACCTGAGTCAGGGACCGCCAGTCCATGTTGGCACTGCCAATGTAGATGTGCCGCCCATCCACGACCCAGAACTTGGAGTGCAGGATGCCCCCAGTAAACTGCCTCATGGGAACCTCTCGTATCTGGGCACCTTGAGGGATAAATAGATAGACAGACAGACAGACAGACAGACAGATAGATAGACAGACAGACAGATAGATGATAGATAGATAGATAATAGATAGGTAGGTAAAAGATAGACAGGCAGACAGGCAGACAGACAGACAGACAGATAGACAGTAGAACTATAGTGGTGACCGTCATTTACATTGTATTAAGGTCTGTCTCTATATTTGGTTGTTAACTGCTGAACTGGCAGGGAGTTAGATGCTGATTCTGGTATTGTTATTGCTTTCGGAAACATCCTGTCTCAATGTTGCATAAAAATTACTCCCAGATTGTCTCTGATTGGTTAATAAAGAAGCTAAAGAGCAAATAACTGGGCAGAGGAGACGGTAGGCAGGCCTTCTGTTTCCAGTCTATGGGACTTAAGTTGAGAGAGGGAGGGAGGAAGAAGAGGGAGAGGAGAGGATGGAAGAGAGGAGGGGAGCAGAGGGAGAGAAGGGAGGGGGAGGTGAGGAGAAAGGTCTTCAGGACATGAGATTGCAGCCTCAAGGCTGGACCAGGAGAAGAAGGTCGCCAAGGCAGGAGAAGGAGGACCATGGAGAGTTGCCATTGGCACAGGGTGGAGCAGAGATGGCCCGGGCGAGACTAGCGCACAGGGGACACGGCACGTGGGTGGGAAGTAGGCCAGGCTACCACAGTCAAGCTAGAGCAGATCGGTATCTGCCCAGTTATGGTGCTGGGAGCTTATAATAAATGTAGCATGTCTCCATTTCCCTGTGCTCGATTGGGCATAGAGAAGAGCCCTCCTTCCCACCAGAGAGCCAGCTCTTTAAAGCTGGCTTCAGGACAGCCTAATAGGTCTGTCTTTGAGTTTACTCATTTTACCCTCACATGACCTTATTGATCAAAGCTGTTGCAGGCTTCCCTGAGACTCCTCTGGACAGCCTAGAGCCTTGGGGACAGTTATGTGTACTGTAGCCTATGACCCAAGGCTTTATCTAAGTCTTCCTTCCCTGCACTGTGTGTCCTGAGCTCAAGTCCTCAAGGGTCCCAGAGAAACTTTTCCACCCACCTGAGCAATCCTGCTAGTCTTTGGCTTTGTCCCATGTTGTCAACAGCACAGCATAGTAGAGCCCCAGCATACAGACACCTACCGTGGGCAGCCAGGACCTGAAGGTCAGTGGATGTCTTGGCCAGTGTTGGGCTGTGGGTGGCCACCACCACGGAAACATTCCTGACCAGGAGCTGTTGAAACTTCTTTAGAAAGGCCTCTCCCTGCGAGGCCAGGCTAGCATGAGAAGCTATCTCAGGCTAGTCCTCTGCTCACAACCCAGAGTAGGCCAAGTCTTGGCTCATGACTGGAGGCCAAATAAATATCTTGCACACACTAGCCTCAGTCCCTCTGCCCTGGCCCGGGGGGGGAGGGAGGGATTGCTCTACCCCAGGCCCAGCCCAGAACTGAGCTCTGAAAGCAGCACGACTTGCTGAGTCAGCACCAGAAAAGCATTCAGACAGCCCATGCCTGGCAGTCAGAAAGCAAGATCAAGCACCAACCGGCTGGGAAGATGAATCATTGACTCCAATGTCGAGCCCGGTGAGGGACCAGTAATATGAGGCGATGTGGACGCTCTCCTGAGCAGTGTCAAGAAGCTGCAGCCAAGCCTGGGCCAGGGGCTGGGCAGTGGGGCTGCCGGCTGCAAATGGCAGGTCCTGGGGGATGCTTTCCACAAGGATGAGCCTAGGGACAGAACCAAAAGGGGCCCAGGCGTGACTGAAGGAGCCACTAGTCGGCTATTTGCTCCATTCCTGCTGCCCAGTCAGAGGGAAGAACTGACCCCAGTGTGGCTCCAGTGCCTGAACAGGCCAAAGGGACAGAGAGAGGACAGCGAAGCGAGAAGGTTTAGCCTGAGCTGCACAAACCCTAAGTGTGGTGATACTCAAGAGACTACAGTGAGGATCCTGGGAGTCAGGGCATGCTCAGCCTAGAGGGAGCCTGGAGGAATTCTCTTGGGGGGATCCAGGCTCCGTCCCTGGGATAATCAAGGCCTCACTGTGACTTTTATCACCCGCTCAGAGACCCAGTAAGGCGACCCTATGCGAACCCCCGGGGTCCACTCACTGACAGGAGTTATTCGGATGCCCAGCGTCTCCTCTCAGGGTCTCCCAGGACCAGGAGGGGACTTCCTCAGGGCACATCTGATGACTGGTTAAAGAAGTGGGCGCTGGCCCCAGGAACAGGATGAGAGTCGCAGAGCCGAGCCCCAGTGCAGCCAGCACCCCCAGGACCTGCGGGGAGACATCCACAGCCCTCCTAGCAGCCAGGACAGCCTTTACTGCACAACAGGTACTATCCAGGCTCCTGGGGAGAGGGTGGGGGCCAGCAAAGGGGGGTTGAGGGATACACAGAGCAAGACTACATGGGGAAGGTGGTCTGCAGTCCTCGTCTTTGATCTACTCCGCAGTGATGAGACACAAACAAGATATGCGGCAGTGCAGGTGGCCTCAGTCTGGCTGGTGCACCGCACGCAGCGTGCGTGCCCACCCACCCCCACACACACACACACCGCCAGTCTGATTTTTGTACTCTCTATTCAAGCTCCAGGACCTAATATTTGGAAAATTAAAAAAATTTTTTTGAACATGGTTCTAACTTGTTTTTAGAGTGCTGAGTGCCTAGCCAGCCCTCCCTGAGGCTCTCCTGTCCTACCGTGCCAGCTCTGCTGTGTGGACCATGGGGTGAAGGGGTGCAGCACCACTCAGGCAACTCCGCTGCTGTCTGGAGCGGTTTCAGCATCTATACAGAACAGTCTGTGTCACCAGCAACACCAGCTCCACGTCACCTCCTGGGCGGTCCCTACAGATGCACGCTCCAATCTTCAGACACCAGTCACAGCTCAGACATGGGACCAGCCCCCTCTCCACACCTCAGGCAGCTAGCCTACATGCATGGCCTCCTGTGGATTCCATGCAGGCTGTGCCCACACCTTTGCCAGGGCTGTGAGTTGCTTGTACCCACTAGAAGTGGTTGTCTCGAGTATGTGAGTCTCGGTTCCTTGTTCCAACCACAAGTGAAACCAGGTCTGAGAGTGCTATTTCTGCTTTGGCTGCCTTGTCCATTCTTCCTTATTGGCCATGAACAGCTGCTTCCCTTCCCTAGCTGGCTCCCTATCTTGGCCCCAGGATGGGCAGATGGCTGCAAAGTGGGGCACAAGCCACCCAGAGCTGAGCCTGGAGCCCCACACGGCTATGGAAGTCCGGGACTGCAATATTTCGCCGCTGCAGCTAGGTGGGATGGAGAACGCGCTGTGCTCTCAGGATGCTCACTCTACAGAGAGCCTGGCCCGCCCCTCAGGATGCCCTTTGCACAGCAAATGGGTCACCCACATCCTGGCAGGGACGGTCACAAGGACAGGGGCTGACCTCACTCCCAGCCCGGATGCCATTTGGAGCCTAAGGCTTTCTATTGTGAGTGGCTGGAATCCAGGGGCTTCTTCAGCCCTGTGGGTCAGGTTACCATTCCAGGAGTGGCAAGCCCAATCCCACTGTCCTCTAGGGGTTGTGTTGGACAACAACCAGCAGAGAATGTGGCTAGCCTTAGCACAGGGAGTGGACTACAGGACCCAGGACCGGGGCTGTGTCTGCCCCTGGAGCCCGCCCAATGTTACAGGGAACTGGCACCTAGAAACCAAAATGGGAGCATGGGGTCGGGGCAGGAGGGCTTGAGGCAGAATCACCCACAAAAGCCCAGCACCCTCTTACCAGAGTTCCCTGAAGAAGGGAGTCAGTAGTTCACTTGCTCCCCAGCAGAGCTCATGCTCTGGGATATACCCCCCACCTTAACCCACAGGGGGCAACTCTGGGAGCCTAGCTTCTGGCTTTGACCCATTTTTATGACTTCCAGGACAGGCATGGACATGGTTCTGGGCCAGGGCCACCAGGGCTATCCCTCAAGGAGCTACGGACCCCTCCCTGTTCCTCTGAGAGAAGGATTCTCATCCCCTAAAGTACCTGGGCTGATAGAAAGGCAAGAGCACAGGAGTCACAGTGTAGGACCTCCAAGGGCCACAGACCTCTGACCTTCCAGCCTCTTCGAACCACTCTGAGATCAGGGGGGAGAGCCATGGAAGGTGGTTCTAAGCAGTTTCATCTTAGGAACCTGCAGCTCTTTCGAGTCCTTGGGGTGGGACTGTCTAGAGAGAACTGGTCCCTGGGCTGGCATCTCAGGAGCAGGGTGAGCTGGGAAATGGGTCATGGAGCCTCCCTAGCCTCAAGGTGCTGGGGTTCCTTCCCCATGGGCTAAGCTGTGGGCCCCAGGCTGGGTCAGGGCTTGACTGTCCAATGGCTGGAGACCTTGCTGTCCAGTGATTATAGATCATAGATCAAGCAAGGAGTGGTCATCTGCAGGCCAGTCTGGGGGGTCTGTGGGATCTAGGGTGCTGGTAGGATGAGGCTGTGAGAGGTAAACAGACACCCCTTCTGAGGCCCTCTGTATGGCCCTACCCTGGCTAACACTTACCTCTGGGTACCCTGGCTCGTGGTCCATCCTGGCTCCAACCACTGTCTGCAGACATTGCCTGAGCAAGCATCTGCACAAGCCTCTTCTCTGGCCTGCCGCTTCCCCTTCTATCCACTTCCTCTTTGTTCTGAGCACCCCACCCCCACCTCAGGACTGAGAGGGCCTCTACCGGGTGGAGCTGAAAACTTTCTCCTCTAGAGAAAATCTGTCTGTCTCCCTGCAGAGAGGGTCCCTCAGTCATATGTCTAATGTCAGAATTAAGTTTGACTGTAGAAGCACCAGAGACTCAAGCAAGAGTGGCTCAGAGGTCCCCCAGGGGCTCACATGTTGAAGGCTGGTGGCTGCATTATGAGCTAACTGACAAATTAATCCAATAATGGTGGGTAGATGAGTGGGAGGAGGTGGAGACTGTGGAAGGTGGGGCCTGATTAGAGGAAGCAGGTTTCTGGGGCAGGACTTTGCCAGCCATATCTTGTACCTGGGTTCTTCGTCTGTCTCTGTCTCTGTCTCTCTCTGCTTCCTGGGTGTCACAGGGCAAGCTCCTTCCTGCTGCCATTATGCCTTGCCTCATTGTAGGTCTACAGCAATGGCAACAGTTGGCCGTGGTTTGAAACCTCTGAAGCTGTAATCCCAAAGAAGTCCTTCATTACTTAACTGGTTTATCTCGGGTCTGTGTAAGAGTGAAGAAAAACTGTTTGACCCACCAACCATACCCAGGGTCCACTGTCTGGAGAAGTTTTCAATACCACAGTCACAGAGAGTCTAGCTCTTTACCTTCAAGCCCTGGACGCCAAGCTTCACAGCCCTAAAATGGCTTCTGAAGCAGGGCCATCACCTCCATGACCCTTGGAGAGAATGAAGCACCCCAGAGGTCTTCTGGAGACTGAACAGGGTACTTCTGGTTATTTATTACTTACAACTCAGTCTACGCTTGGTCACAGAGCCATAGCTAGCTGCAAGAGAAGCTGGGATGTGTAGACAGCCATGACCCGCCCTGCTGAGGAACTCAGTGGGGCTGTCCCCTCACCTGTCCAGAAAAGTAGGCTGGCTAGTGGCTCCTCAAAGGGATTCTGCCTCCCTCATACTCCAAGAAGGATCTCTTGACGACCAGACCTTGCTGCCTTTAGATCAGGGTCTTGGGAAAAGCCCCTGCTTTGAACAGGGTACAGATTGACCCCCTCCTTGGCAGGCAGTGGGCCTCTGCTCAGGAGTCTGGCCTCAGAGTGTCCGGGGGAAGGATGCCAACTCATAGGGTGCGGAGCATTGCTGAGGACAGGGCCTGACCTCAGTGACCTGTGTCCAGCCTGACGCGCCACAAAGTGAGTGGGAAACAGTCCTATTCTTCACTTCCTGTGGAGTAATGTCCTAACTTGCTTGGGAGCTGTTGTGGAGTATTCACCAGAGAAGACTGCCCAGACATGGGTCTAAGCCAACAGAAAGTCTTTACTAGCCAGCCAGCGACTACACTGGGTGTTCGGAATCTCAGTATAGCCCCAACATTTCTCAGGATGAGATTTTAAGCCAAAAACCATGTCCTTTGTTGACATACTTTAGTTAACAATAACAGTTAGCCAGAAGTGGAACTACAGATGCCAAAAAGCGAGGTTAGTACACTTAGAGACTTTCCCAGAACTATGAACTTTGATGGATTAGGTCTTTGTTTTAGTTTTGGCAATTGGTACTGTCTACGTGCTGAATTTCACAGCCTGAATGGAACCTCCATCATGGAGTCTGTTGTGCTAAGGTCTCGGGCCTACTAAGGTCTGGGGCCTTGTTATAGGGTTGGCTGTCCCCTCTAGGACACATAAGGTGGCCTCTTCAGGTTAAGCCACTGAATTCCATTCCAGGTACCTACCCTAAGGGATGGGTCTTCAGGGACTTTGAATGAGGTGGACCACAATAATGATGGCAAGAGGGACCCAGCATCCCACAGTACTGATCGTGGAACAGTCTTTCCTCCTGCCTGAAAGCAGGGCAGGCAGGGAACCTTGAGCCTCCCTGAAACTTTCAACAAGCAGTTTTCAGGTATAGGAGGGCTAGCCCTGCGGCTTCAAGCCAGGCTCATCGGCCATGTCCCCTCCCCGGCTACACCATGGGCCAGGACTGGGCGTGGTGTAGCACCACCTTAGGACAGAGTTGGCTGAGTGTATGGAAGGGGCTCTTGGGAGCTATAAGAGCTGGTGGACACACAGCACAGGTCTCTTGACAACATGAAGTCTGGAAGTATGGTGGCACCCAGTGGTGACCAGCTTCTCCCAAGTGACCGGGGCCCAAGGGCTGGGGTAGGGAAGATGGACTTTAGTGTAAAGCAGAGCAGCTTTGTCTTCAATTTCTTTCCTGTTTCAAAACTTGTATTTTGGAAGGAAATGCCTCAGTATTTTTCAGGAGGGCTAGTAAACAAGGGCCACCTTAGAGAGCCACCCAAGCCAATGATAAGCATGTCAGACACATCTGAGTCTCCATTGCAGGACTGTAGCTGAGGGGTGTCCATATTACATGCCTCAGAGAACCAGACTGGTTTTGATGATGCAGACTGAAGGAGACAAACTTGTCCACGAGAACCAAAGTGAGACCCACTCGGCCTCAGTTCTCTGCTCACTGCAAGGAGCTGGTCTTTCTCCAAGCTCTGCTTTATGGAACATTGAAATTTTGTTTGTTTGTTTTCCTATGTGTTTTCTTGCTGCTTAAAGCAAGAAACAGAAGGTGGGGTCTCTGCTGTTTTTGTTTATGAGAGGGTCTCACATAGCCCAGGCTGACTATAGCACTGGCTGTGCAGCTAACACTCACCTTGAACTTCTGACCCTCCTGTCTCCAGCTCTGGAGTGCTACAGTAAAAGGCACCATCACAGCTGGCTTGCAAATGCTGGGTAGGCAGGCTGCCCACTGTGCCTCACCTCCAGGCTCCTTGGTGCCTCTTTGCTTTTTTTGGTGTTAAAATCAATGAATTAAAAAAAAAACTTTATCTTGTATATCCAATGGCTTGGGCGTTATATAGTATTCTCTTTTTAAAAGCAGTTTTCATTTTTTATACAAATAGGTTTGGGAGGGTTGTTTTGGTGTTGAGTGGTATAAAAGAATGTGTTATTAGGGACAAAACAAAAGTCTTAAACTCTCCAGGTGGTAGTGGCGCATGCCTTTAATCCCAGAGGCAGAGGCAGGTGGTTCTCTGTGGATTTGAGGCCAGCCTGGTCTACAGAGTGAGTCCAGAACACCCAGGGCTACACAGAGAGACCCTGTCTTGGAAAAAAAAAGAAGTCTTAAACTTTGGTGTCAGATAATAAACACATGGCTCTATTACACGGAACAGTTCAATCTAGTATCCATGTGGTAACAGCAATAAATCACCCAGCCTATTACAAAGAATAACAGTGACGGTCTGAGCCTCACCTACCCTCTCCCATCGCTTCCTTCTCTCTGCTTCTAAGGTGATATCAGGCGCGCTTCCTTGGGCACTGTCTTCTGCAATCTTTTTGAGATAGGGTCGCTGGAAGCCCTGAGCTGTTTTGATTAGTCTAGGCTGGTTAACCAATGGGACCCAAGGATCCTGTCTAGATCACTCAGCCTGGGATCACAACTACACAACACTGCAATAGCTTTTTTGCAGACTCTATGTTGATTTCAGTCCTTGTGAGTGCGTGTGCGCGCGCGCGCGCGCGTGTGTGTGTGTGTGTGTGTGTGTGTGTGTGTGTGTGTGTAGCAAGCCCTTTATGGACCAAGCTATTTCCCCAACTCCTTGTCTGACACCTTTTGTCACTGTGACAAATAGCTGAGAAAACAGTTTAGGAACGGAAAGGTGTTGTTGCTGGTTAGCTCAGGGTTCCCAAGGTTCTAGCCCCAGGTCACGGTTGTGTTTCTGGGTCTGTGGAGAAGCATAGTACCACAGCGGAGGGTCTGGTGGAACAATACTGCTCACCTCGTGCAGCCAGGAGGGCGGCAATATACATCCTCCAAACCCAGCCGCAGTGACCCCCCTCAGCAGGCCCTGCCTTCTAGTGGCCTGTCCAGGATGCACCTATTAGCAGGCTCATTCACTGATGAGGTTAGCACTCTTGTGATTCATTTCCCACAAGCTTCTGGGGAACACATCTAAACCACCATACGCTGTTCCTTGCTCCTAAACACTAATGGCCGTCTCGTAGTGCAAAATGTGTTTACTCTATCCCCAAGAGCCCCCTGACCTTTTATTGACTTTTATGTGTATAAGTGTTTTGCCAGTGTGTATGTATGTATATACACAGCACCCATGTAGCGACTTCAGAGGCCAGAAGAGGGATTTCCTGGAACTGTTGTTACAGACGATTGTGAGCCACCACATGGGCACTGGGAACTGAACCCCAGTTCTCTGGAAGAGTTGCAAACGCTCTTAATGGCTGAGTCAAAACACCAAGTTCAAAGTCTCCTCTGAGACCCATGGCGAATTCTTGAGAACCCCTGCAAAAATAATGAGAAAGTTACATACTTCCAGTGTACAATGGTCCCACGCCATGGGAGGAAATGAGAAGGGTAAAATGTAATCCGGACCCCGAAGGGCAACCATTGAAACCTGTAGCCATCTGTAGCCGATGCTGCTTTTCTTTCAAGTTTTCAAGTTATTATTTACACAGTAGTCTGCCACACGCCAGAAGGGGGCACCAGATCTCATTGTAGATGGCTGAGCACCATGTGGCTGCTGAGTCTTGAACTCAGGACCTTTGGAAGAACAACCAGTGTTTTTAACCTCTGAGCCATCTCTCCAACCCCATATTACCTTTCTATTGAGTTGGCTCTACTCATTGCCTACAGCTCTCCTTGGCATGCCACAACCCAACTCTCACATTCTTAGTGCCTACAAACCCCACATACGTGGATATTGCCAGCTCTGACGGTAGCTGTGTCCACTTTTGCCAAGGCTGCAACAGCCTGTGAGTGCCTGGGTGGGGGAACTGCAACTAAGTGGAGAAACAATTAGTCCAATAGTCTGTAAGCAGGGCACCCTGGCACTCTGCTCAAGCAAGCCTTCCAAGGGACTTTACACTTTCACACTTTTGAACCCAGGTTTGGCCAATTCCTGAGGTGCCTCAAGTCATCTTTCCTAGTATCAGAGTGCTAAATACTTTCTCCTTCTCCACCATCATCACCACTACCACTTCCTCTTCCTTTTTGTCACTTTCTTCTAGAAAGAGTCTCACTTTGTAGCCCTAGCTGGCCTGGAACTTACTACATAGGACCAAGCAGGGCTTAAACTTTAGAGATCTTCCTGCTTCTTCTGCCCCTCCACAGCTAAGACTAAAGGTGTGCACCACTACACTCAGCTGCTTTGTGCTTCTGAGACAGGGTCTTCGTATGCAGCCTTGAAATCATGATCCTGCTGCTTCAGCCTCCCACGTGTCGGGTGGCAGGTGTGAACCACCAAATTTAACTTTATGGTTAATTTTTTTGGTAAGGTCACAATTTGGTGGCATTACTGAGAGGTGCTAAAAACTTCTGGCAACGGGGCCTAGCTGATCGAAGCAGGTCACCAAGGTGTAGCCCTGGAGTCAACAGGACTTGACAGAGCCTTGCTTTTCCTTCTCAGCTGTGTGGAGGATCAAACCCGGCCTCTCCTGTGTACTTGACATTGAACCTAAACTTGAGGAACCAAGAGCTAAAATCTACCTTTCTCCCTTACATTGCCATCGCATCACACAGTGACAAAGGCCACCTCACAGGGTTTTCAATATTTTCATTTCTGTTTTCTTGGACTCACGGATTTATAGTTTCCACCATACTTGGAAACTATTTTGTCATTATTTCTTTGAACATTTCTTTCTGTCTTGATTTTTTGTGTGTGTGTGGTTATTTAAAAGTTGGATTTCTTTTTCTTCTTCATCATCTTCTGTTTTTATTTTTTGAGACAGGTTTCTCCAGTGTAGTCCCTGGATATCCTGGCACTCTCCCTGTAGACCAACTGGTCTCTAACTCAGAGCCCCCCGCCCCCCTCCTCTACTCCTCAAGTGCTGGGATTTAAGCCTGTGCTACCACCCTCCTGGCTTACGTTGGACTTCTTGGTATTATCACATACACTATGAATACTGTACTCTGTTTTGTGATTTGTTTTGAATGTTTGTCATGTCGTATCTCCAAGATATGAAAGTGTCACAGTTAGAATAAATGTTGGGGCTAAACGGCAAGGTCGGGGACATGCGGAGACGAGCGAGAAGACTTCGTCCGGGCATGAGGCACCTACGCCGGCCAGACAGGAGAAAGGTTGGGGCTCTTGGAAAAACCCCGAGGCAAGTCTCAGCTGACTCCAGATGGCTCCCTTCCTGGGCACATAGGGCCACTGCTGTCTTTCTTTTAGCAAACTTCTCAGCTTGCGGGTCCTTACACCACTATATACATCATAAACATTCCTGCAACCAGTGCATCTAATTGTAACAAACTGAACTGCGGGTAAGGAGGCCTTCTGAGACACGGGACCCCCAAGACCACAGGGGAACAGGCACAGGCCGCAGAAAGAGTAAACAGAGGCTTCTGAGTTCAGAGCCAGATGGCCCTTCGGTGTTGCCACTTGGTAACTGCTTAATCCACCTGTGCACAGTTCTCCTTCAGGAGCACAAAGAACCAAGATTGAGATAGCAGGGGATCCTGGAGGATGACCTTCCCATTCATTAAAAAAGAAAGAAGAAAGAGAGAGAGAAAGAAAGGAGATGCTTTCTTGTGACATGTCTCCCTGCTGGACTCACATCTACTACATTTTTTTAAAAAATGTGTATTTTCTCACTGTGCCTTTGCATGCTCGGTCACTTTTGACTGGATATCATGTCACTGGGTGCTGGGTATTGTTGTGTCTTTTGGTGAATGTTCTGCTAAAGCTGCTTTTCTTCTGAGACTTGCTTGTAAGCATTAGTGGGACAGTTACTATGTTGCCGAAGACTAAGCCCCCTCACCCCCCATGTCCTGTGTGTCTGAACTCTCTTTTCTCTAAATGCTGATGACATTTCAGTCTCAGGCCTGGAGCAGTTTCAAGGGACATGCAGCCTCCTTCCCTGCGCAGCGATTGCTTCCGTAGCCCCTGTGGTTTCTTCCACAAGTGCAGGTCACGGCCAACATGTGCAGCCCAGAGCTTGTTCTTGCACAGTTGGCTCCACAGATCCGAGCTGCTTTGTCCTTCCTGCTCTTATGTCTCTCGGCGGCAGGGCAGGGCAGGGCAGCCACCAGCTCCCTTGTCCCTTTCGGGGGTCACAGTCCTGTTTTGCTGTTGTCTCAGATCTGAAAGCTGCTGTTTTGTGTATTTTTTTCCTCCCAGTTGAAGGCAAGAGGCTTATCAGCCTGACAGTCCCATAACTCCCTGTTACTGCTCGAATCTGGACTGTTTCCTCACAGGCTCAGCAGGTAAGACTGTCTGGGTAGACTGTGGCAGCTCAGGAGGCGGGGCCTGGCTGGCAGAAGCAGGGCAGCAGGGGCAGGCCTTTGGGAGTGATGGTTCAGCCCTGGTTCTAGTCTGGTCTCTGCTTTCTGATCTGTTATGAAGTAAGGAACTGGGGCTGGAGGTGGCCCAGTGATTAGGAGCCCTGGCTGCTTTTGTAGAGGACCAGATTTTATTCCCAGCACTCACGTGGCAGCTAACAAACATCTGTAATTTCAATTCCAGATGATCCAATGGCCTCCTTCTATTCACCACTGGCACTAGGCATGCATACAACAATGCAGGCAAGGAGCTGGAAAGATGGCTCCAGGGGTTAGGAGCACTGTCTGCTCTTCCAGATGGACGCAAGTTCAATTCCCAGCACCAACATGGCAATTTACAACTGTCCATAACTCCAGTTCCAGGGATCCAACAGACACATGCAGGCAAAACACCAATACAAATAAAATAAAAGTAAATTATTTTTGTAAAAATGCACTAATTGAAACAAACGCAAACACCTGCTGCTTCCTTGTTTAGGCTGCCACCTGGTGGCAATGTCTGAATGTCAGTGATTCTCATTTTGTAGCCCTGGCTTGCCTCAAACTCAGAGATCCTGCCTCCCAAGTTCTTGGACTGAAGGCATATGCCACCATACCTGCTTGCCTTTAGCGTCTTGAGCCGACAGACCCCCTGTGCCAACCCTATGTAGCACCCAACACCATCCCCAGAGAGCCAAGGCAGCAGACACTGGTGTGCTGCCACGTGGAAGAATGATTTATTAGAACAAATTTCATGACAAATCATATAAAATAACCATTTTCTGAAAGACAGCCACAAGACCACCTGAGAACGATGTACAGAGACACCTTCACGAAGCCAGGCAGGTGCGACACCAATGCCAGGCTGAAGGCTAGAGTGACAAAGGAACTAAACGTGGGAGAACACCAATTTGTGCATTAAAAAAATAAAGAAAAAAAAAGTACAGGGATGATAGGGGTAGAGGCATGGACTCTGCAGGACAGCCATTTACTTTTGGGGAGCAGGCTGTGGGTGATGTGTGGGACATGCAGGGGGAGCAGCCAACAGGCTGGGCTGGCACCTCCTCCCAACAGCAGGCTCTACACACACACACACACACACACACACACACACACACGTAAACATCAGGTGGACTGGGCAGAGGCACACAGGACCCGTGCATGACTATCAGCTAAGTGTAAACAGGGGGACCCGTGCTACCTGAGGGCTCTGGGCCCCCTGCCGCAGCTACCTCTCCCAGCGGATTGGTCCTGTTCAGGAGCAACTCCCACACAATGTCAGGCAGAGTGCAGAGCACACCCACGCCAGCCTGGACGATAGGGGACTCTCCCCATCCCATTCCAGCCAACAGGCTCTTTGGCTTAGTGCCTCCAGAAACATCAGCAAGGGGCAGCAGCAGGGCAGCCATGTCTGCTCACCTGGCAGGCCCCCGCCGAGCAAATCCTGAGAAAGCATAACCAGTAGCGGGCCTGTCCCTGCCAGGCCCCCACAGGGGATCAGGCCACAGGAGCCTGCTGCAGTCACCACTTCATGCCCACACCACCTAGGATGGCAGAGGCAGGTACGTGGTTTAGATCACAAAGCCAGGAGCTTCCAAATCTCTTTTTCTGACACTCACTATAACCGAAGGGGCTGCTTGCTCACCTAGCTACACCCAGTGCCGCTGTCAGGAAACCCAGGGTTCCTAGTTGGGATGAATCCACTCAGGAGGGCTTGCTGGGACAGTACCCAAACTCAATGGGTTTGGCAGTTGTGTTGGCACCAAAGGCTTAGAGACGTGGGGTTCCTGCCCCAAACACCTCCATGAACCACTCATCTGCCCAGGCTGATGGGCGCTGCAGCATCTCCAGCTGAGATGGACTCAGGTGGGAGCCACAAAGCAAGTGGCCACCTTCCTGGACAGTTTGGGGACATGCCAAGCTCATTCAGTTTCTGTGTTTGGCACTGACTGGCCCCACGGTCCAGCCCCTTTCTCTGGTCTCAAGCCAGCATACAGGGATGACAGGGCCTCTCAGGCCGGAGCTGCACCTAGGTCGGGCCTGGTGGAGTCCAGCAATGGTGCTTTCTTTCAAAGCTAATGACAGCACAACAGTAATGGAGTGGAGGTGAATATGAGGCCTCAAGGGCTGGCCCTTGGCAATGCACGGCCCAGGGGGTAGGCTAGGAGGCCTGTGGAGGTGGGGTGGCCATGAACTGGATGAAGTGGTTGGGGTGCTGAGCATGGGAGGCACCCATCCATGGGGTTATGGCACATATGGGGTTTTCACAGAGAACCGCCTGCAGCCAGGCAGGTGGGCCATGGGATGCACAGGCAGGTACAGGACACACGCACATAAGAAGGCTGGCCTCGCCTGCCTCTCGGCTTAGATCAGGAACCTCTCAGCATCAGGAAGAAAGGCAGGCTCCGGGAGGCCAGGGGGCCCGCAGCTTGCCCGTTGTGGGAAGCTCCTCAGCAAGGTGTCCACCGAGGCAGGTGAAGTTGAGCTCTGAGCTGTTGGCCTGGCTTTCCCAAGTCCTGGCTGGCCGGACCCTGCAGGGACCCTGTTTCCCATGAGCAAATCAAGGTTCATGCTGGGGTCCACAATGGCATTAATGACTGGAGGGGAAAAGCAAGGAGTCAGGACAGTTGAGAATCTGGCTATCAGCCCTCAGGGTTGCCCTTACCTGCCCCAGGCCTGGGCCATACCCACCTTCTAGCTGCTTCTGAACACGTCGAAGTTCCTTCAGGATGGAGCTGATTTCCTATGAAGGACAGAGAGGAGGTAGGCGAGAGCAGCAACATGCAGGGACCTAAAGTCCTCCTGGTGGACTTGGAGTATGACTGAGGTTGTGGCTCACACTGGCTCAGCGGAGCCCATTGGCTGGGGAGCCAGGGCCAAGGACGGGTCCTTCTGTGTCTTACCTTGTTGGATGTTTTCAGGATGGGCACTTCATTCTCAGCATTGATTCTGGCCTCTAGGTCCTCCCATGCCCGGCCTGTATTCTGGAAGAGGATCCTGGGAGGGGGGCAGGGACAAGGACAGTGACAGAGAACACAGAATGGCACCTTCCCAGACATCTCTCTTGCCATAGTAAAGTTGATGCCATCTCTTGATAGAAGTAAGAAGAAAACTGAAGCTCAGAGCAAGAACACAACTAGCTATCTGGTGTTCAAGGAGGGAACAACTTAGGTAGGGGCAGCTGGGATGGAGATGAAGGCTGGAGAGGAAGCAGGAGGACCCCAACCTCAGGGAGCAGTGCAGGAATGTAGAACCTGAATAGCCACATGTGACCCATTGGCCTGTACACTCTGACACTGATGCTTAGACCCAGCACATGTGACCCTGTTGGCACTGCATCCCGGGACTACCCACTCACTTCATCTTCTCAGCAAGATGCTCCGTGTTTTCACGAATGGCATGTGACAGCTGGGACACCGGGTTTAGCATCAGGTTATCAAAGATCACCTAGAAAGGTCCAGGCATTAGCATGGCTGCAGCCCCCGGCAACTCCCTGCCCCAGCTGGCTGGCCTCTACCTCACAACCCAGACACTGTCCAAAACAAGCCCCGACCCGCAGCTACACAGTCTGGGAGGGGCACCGTGCCTCCTCACGGTTCCGAGGCCTCGTCTTGTTGGCCAGCGCATCCTCACGGCTGTCGTTCATGTTCTGATCCAAGCTGTGAGAGTTCATGGAGCCAGGCGGCACCTTCTGGAAGTTGAGGCTGGCCTCTGGAATACGCTGTACCAGCTGCAGAGAGTACAGCCAGATGTCATGGCTCGCCCGATGAGGAGGAGCCACTCGTGGTGGAG
The DNA here is from genome assembly GCA_028658305.1 of Pachyuromys duprasi. NCBI lineage: Eukaryota > Metazoa > Chordata > Mammalia > Rodentia > Muridae > Pachyuromys > Pachyuromys duprasi. Next base: position 4,749,225 of record CM053765.1, read on the forward strand.
AGCAGCCACCACTGCTCCAAACAGACAAGGACTCCCAACACCCACTCCCTCAGAAGGAGATGGCTGAGCTTGAGGACAATTCCCCACACCACAAGCTCTCAGGGACTCTGTGGGGGCTCTTATCTTGATAGCCCTCAAATGGAAAACCACAAGGTGGCTGAGGGGCCTGGAACTCACCTCTTCCCGGGCTGAGATGGTGGAGGCAGGGGTGTTGGGCACATTCCCAAGCGATGGGCTGCGAGTGGGTCCTGGTGAGCCCAGTGAGTCCCCATCCCCGGCCACGTCATGAATCTCCCGGGCCAGGATGGCCACATCTTTCACTAGTGTCTGGCTTAGCCTGTAGCCAACAGGAAAAGACAAGTTCTGCCAGAGGTCCCCTTGGGGGAGCCTCGGCACACAGGTGGGGGAGGCATGTGCCAACTCCACTCTGTGAGGCAGCACTGGGTAAAGGCCTGGGCCTGGGGTGTGTGGCCTGCCAGACCTGGGCCTGGGGAAAGGTCCTACAGGAAGAGTGAGTAGAAGCCCTCCCAGACCTTCTCCTCTTCCTGCACACCACAGGTAGACACTGTAGCTGTCAGGCATGGATACAACACAGAAATGTGTGGGTACCAGCTTGGTGAGCAGGGAATCAGAGGCAAGGAGGGGAGATGGAGACCATCACAGATAGCATGCTGTACTCTGACTCCAGGGGTAAGAAGTGGGTAGAGGGACCTTCTAATACGCCTGAGAGCTAAGTTCTGATCACACCACGGGGAACACATGTCTGTGCTATAGGACCTGCACATGGCTGCCCCAAGGCCAGTGCCACACCTATTTCTCTCCAGAAGTGCCTCATGGTCCCCCACTGGGCTGCCCAGGCTCCTCACCATCTCCTGGTCTGACATTGAGACAACACAGAAGCAGGTCCCTCTGACTATAGGTGACACAAAACTTCTAAGTGTTCTGCCCCCTGCAGCCGTGCGGCCACTCTTGGGTCTTTCTATATAGAGGCACACTGCAGCAGCCTCCTGGCCCAGCAGGCTGGATGCCCGAGCCGAGAAAACCAGAGGCCACGCCTTTTCTTGTTCCTCCTTAGGTTAGACTGAGACCTGGGAACCTCTGTTCTTTTGCTTGTCACCCAAGGGCCATGTGTTCTCCTACAGCCCACACGTGCCTCTCAGGAGCTCCCTTTTCAACCCATTTCTTTTACCTGTCCCCAATATGACCTCATTCCACCACAGCCTCAGTTGCTGTCTGTGAGATTACAGTAACGGTAACCTCATCCCCACATGGGCCATTGTCCTGAGGGCCATCTGCTACTGGTCACCTTCCAGTATCCCAAGAGCTCTCAAGTTCAGCATCCTCAACAAAACCCCTGAGGCCTACATAGCTTCTGGGGGTCCTCTACAAGCCTTTCAGGGCCTGGCCATCAGGGCACTTGGCATAGATCAACTAGACCCATTGCTGCACACCTTCCCCCAGAAGGCACGTGTGAGGAAGTTTAGAATAAAAACCGTGGTCACACTAGTTCCTGGAACTCAAAATTCCCCCACCCTCCTAAACAGGCATCCACCAATCCACCTACCCATCTACCCATCCATCACACACCTCTCCATTCATTCATCCACCTTTTTTTGTTGTGTTTTTCAGGACAAGGTTTCTCTGTGCAACAGCCCTGGCTATCCTGGAACCTGTTTATAGACCAGGCCGGCCTGGAACTCACACAGATCTGCCTACCTCTGCCTCCCGAGTGCTGGGATTAAAGGCTTGTCACACCTGGCCTCACCCATCCACTTCTATAAACCCATTTATCACCCACTCATCTATTCACCACCCACCAAACAATCTCCAAGCATACTCAGGGTCAGGAGCCCAACCCAGCCTCGTCCCTGCCCTCGGCCAAGGGGAGGAATCCATACCTGGCCCTAACAAATCACTCACCTAGCAATCTCTGCGATTTCTGCTGTCTGCACAATGAAGCCATAGGGGTCAGGCTCTTCCTCATCATCTGTGTCTCGGGGGCCCAGGGCCTGGGAACGCGCCCGGGCAGAGCTGCCAGCCCTCGGGGTCTGCGTGGCTGTTGAGGCATGGGAGCGTGTGTGTTTAGGGGAGCTGTGGTGAGACCCATACTCCTCCTCGGAGGTGGACGTGTAATCCGAACCCTGCTGCCTCCGCCGCGTGTCTTGAATGAGTGGGTTGGTTTCAGAAGCGAGAACAGAACAGAGAACACTCAGTGCCTCGGTAGCCCAGGGCCCCTCGGGGCGAGGGCTCTGTGCTGCAGGGCAAGCTGCATCACAGGTGTTCCCAGAAACCCCCAGCAGAAGCACCCCCAGCCCAGAGGACATGCAGGGCCAGGGACCAGGCACTCCTGAGGCCAGAGTAGCATCCGGGGGGCAGGGAGGAGTCAGGGTCATAGACAGCTGTGCCTGATGAGATGAGCACCTCCAGGAAAGGTACTGGGTAGAAGATTCCGTAACACGCAAGGACCAGCTGTGGGTCCACACAGCTGGATCACCAGGTGAGTGAGGTCAGACCACTGTCAGCCCAAGCCAGGTTCCCGCAGCCTTCATCAGACCCACATCCTCCAGTATGGCTGCCTGGGTAGGACTTTAGACTCCCTGGCTCAGGGCTGTTTTGGGCCCCAAGCAGCTTTTGACAGGAAATGCACTTTGGATGAAGGGTGGAGGGGGCCTGCATGCTAAGCAGTGCTGGCAGGTTAGGGACAGCAATTTCTGCCAGGCAGATGTCCTCAATCCAGGCAGCCATTGTGTCCCCATCCAGTGGGCCCAGCAGGCAGGTCTATGAGAAGATGCTGGGCGGCCCCGGGGGTAAGTGGAGTCAGCCAAGAGCAGCAAGGCCAAAGGGTGGGGCTGCAGCACCGCGGCGCAAACCAATCCACTCAGTCCACTGGGGCATTGCTCCCTTGAGGGGTGGGGCAGAGGCTATACGAAGGGGGCACCAGCCACTCCAGAAATGGGGCCAGCTCCAGCAGCTGCCACAGTCTGTCCCTTCTTACTGCACACGTACGCAGCTCAAAGGGCAGGGCAGAGTTCACTGTTCATGTGCACTGACACAGCCCTCTCAAGTCAGGGGTTCTGTAGCCATCCAAGGGTGTCAGAAAGACTCCCATTAGACAGATACCCTTCACTGGGTTTCAACACAGGGGACAGGGAGCAGAAAACTTTGGGAGAGCCTTCCTTGGGTCCTCAGTTAGGCAGCTTGGGCCCCTACAGAGTCATCAGAAGCGCTAGCCTGGCAGTGCCAACCTCAACCCCAGGCACTGAGGCCACTGGGGTGATGGGAGAGCCCCTGGGGTGGTCTTCTGCCACACAGGAGCCATGGGCATATCTGGCCAGTGCACATGAGTGCGCAGGGCCTACCGCACAGGTACCCAGGGGCTCAGCTGCTGCTGGCCGTCCTGCCTACCCACCAGCCCACTACCCACCAGCCCACACTCACTGGAAGAGTATCTGGCACTGCCCGGGCGAGCCCTGCTGAAGGGTTGGCGGGGGCCTGTGTTGGCAGCGGTAATAGCCTTCTTGGCAGCGGCACGGGCCTCGGCTACTGTGGGCTTACGGCTGCTGCTGTAGAGCTCAGCACTGCGTCCAGAGAAGCCAGTGCGGGCAGGGGCTGTCTCAGAGTCGCTGGGCCCTGTGAAGGAGCCTGCCCGCTTGCGGGGCATGGCCAGGATGTCCAAGCGTGTCAGTTTCTTGGCCTGCTCAGGGGCTGGCCGGTTTGCTGGCTCAGGATTGGCAGTGGTCCCCCGTTCACCGTCCACAGCCTCAGTGTCTGAAGCATCCCCCAAACGGGCCCGCCTGAGCCGGGAGGCCCTAGTGGGCCTTGGGGTGGACAGGCTGTTGGATCGGGTCAGGGCCTGATGCACCTTCTGAGCAGTGGTGGAAGCGCGGCTTTGTTCCTCCCGGGCAGCTGGGGGTGGTGGGGGAGCCACAGGTTTCCTTCGAGGCCCTTGTCGACCTGCCACAGTGGCCTCAGGGGTCTCGTGGTTAGAGCTGGGCAGGTGGGCAAGGCCAGAGCCTCTCTCCTCTTCGGGCCAGTCTAGGGACCCTCGAGACCCATGGCCACGCCTCATGACCAGGCGCCTTGACGGCTCTCCTTGGCCCGAGTCTGCATGGCCTGGCAGGCGATGCTGCCTCTCTGAAAGCCGCTCTCGGGCACTGCCCTGGGTAGCACCCCCTGGGTCTGGTATTGCTGGCGGAGACAGTAGGCTCTCCTTCTGTGGCCCTGGAGTCTGGGGAGTTGTTGGGCTCGGTCCATTCTTGCCGCTGAGCAAGCTAATGGTGCTGGCTGTGTCCACATCTGAATCCCCGGACAAGGAGTCCTCTGGAGGCCTGGGGGTGCTGCCCCCCTCGCACTCTCCCGCAGACTTGGAGCGTAGGTGGGCCTCCAGGGCTGCCAGGGCTGTCTCTGTCTCCTTCAAGATCAGCTGGGTGTCCTGCGTATGGAAGTCCGTCCGCGAGGCTCGGGCTGCAGCCAAGTCTTGTAGGAGCGGGTGGCTGGAAATGTGAGGGAGCTTGCCAGGTGCTGGGGGTCCACTGGTCGGCTCCTTGGTGAAGCTCTCTTGCCGGGCAAAGGCCAGCGCCTCCTTTGGCGGGGCAGGGTCAGGCTCTGGGGAGCGCCCACTGCGCAGCTGGATCACCATCCTTCCATTGGCACTGACATGGAGGCTGTCCCTTGTCGAAGGGCTGGTCTGGACTATCCGTCCTGGGCCGTCCACCTCCCCAGGAGTCACAAATGACTTCTTGGGGAATGTGGCCTCTCCATTCTGATCACCAATGAAGAAAGAGGTGGGGGCTAGCTCCCCAGGGGCCCTTGGTGAGCGCCGGCCCCTGGCCCACGCTAGCTCCTCCTGCCGTTCTGTGCCTGCTTCTGGGCCTCGGCCGCCATCTGACCCGCTGGCATCACTGAGGCTATCAGGGTCCAGGTCTTCCTGGCCTATAAGGCGGTTTGCCTGCTCACTGCCAAGCTCCGGTGGCCCTGAACTGCTCCGCCTGGCAGCTTCAAGACTTGCTGGGCTATCAGCCCTGTCACTGGGCAACTGAGGGAGCAGTCGCCGAGTGCGCACAGGCAGGGGCCCCTCAGGCTCTCCAGTTCTGCGCCCAGGACCGTCGTCTGCAAAGCAGAAGGCCAATGCAGTTAGAATGGCCACAGAACTGCAGGCCCTACATACACCCAGAGCCCCAACCCCCTTCCAGGCACAGGCTGAGGCAAACTATGACTGTGGCCACCTGAGACCACCTGGGTGTGACCCCAACCCTTAGAGCAACTCTGGGCTCACATACCTGCCAAGCCAGCGTCTGAGTAGCTGTCAGCCAGGCTAGCCCATCGGGAAACCCATTTCTGACCCCCAGGGGAGCCTGGGACCAAGAGGCTCTGCAGAGGAAAGGGCAAGAAAATATATCCATAAACCCCGAACGGAGGCCGGGGCTAGAGGAGAGCCATGCACACCATAGCTGCCATAGGCAATTCCCTCTGCAGAAGCAGCCAGGAGGACCCCATGGCCTTCCATAGGCCTGCGTGACCCCAATATCACCACCAAATCAGGACTCAGCCCCAGATCTGCTGCTATGGCCCCTCCTTTTCTACCCTGACACTTCTTGGGGTGGCTGCCCAGCCTTGTACCTGCTGCTCCATCTGGGGAGCCATGCCCGGTGCTCGGGAGGCAAATTCTTGCAGCAAAGCCATCCGCTGGGCCATACCCCCATTAGTGGATTCATCTTTGTCACCTCTGATGACTGGACGGAAGGTAGCTGAGGACACCCTGGAGAGTTCAGGAGCTTCAAACACCCCAAAAACCTGCCAAAAGGAGATAGCACCGAGGGTCAGAGGGGCCTGGCTCTCCACCCCCACAGAGAAGCAGCCCCAACTATGCCACTGGGCCCATTCTGACAAGGTAAGAGTCAGAGCCCAAGGGGGCCTTCCTCCAAGTCCTCTCGCTCAGCTGGACCAGACAGATGACACCACAACATCAGGCCATCACTTGGTTCCTCCACATGACCATCAGCCCTGGAGCCCCTCCCTGGTCCACAACCCCGTGAGGGTACCACCTGGCCATCTACCACACCTGGTCGATCATCTTGCGGGCCTCCTCCACTTCCCGGTCCTGAGCCTCCGTCTCGATGGTGTAGGTGCCTGCGTCGCTGAGACTGTCATCTTCCTCCTGCCTACGTGCCTTGGTCAGCTGAGGGTCGATGGGAGGTGGGGGGGTGGCTGAGGGGGTCACGGGGCTGGCCCCCCGTGGTGTCAAGGGGGCGGGCAGCACTGGAGGCATCTTCTCAGGGCCAGGCCTGGGGGCCGGGGAGCTGTCCCGCATACACTGGGCCATGAAGTCCTGGGCCAGGCGGGAGCGGCGCCCCACACTGCCAAAGGGTCTGGTGGAGGCTCGGGGGATGGGGGAAGTGTTGCCCAGGCGCTCCTCAGTCTTCTCTCGCTTGAGGGAGCTGGCCCTCTGTGGTCCTGAGCTGCTGCCGGAGGCGGCTGCTCGGACTGTGACACCAGGCCGCTCTCTGTCAGCAGCCCCAGCTGCCCTGCGCTTGTCAGCCTTGGGGTCTGTGGCTGGGGCATGTGTAAAAGACTGTGAGCGCTTCTTGCGGGGTGTGTCCTCATCGAAGAACTCGATGACAAAGGCTTGCTGGTTGTGCAGCAGCTCTTGGGGGTCCCTTTTGATCTGCCTCTGCAGCCGCACCTGCTCCCCACTGGCCTCTGTTGGGGCTCCAGACACCGAAGCGGCCTTGGCCAAGGGGTCCTCTGAGTCGCTCTGTGTGCCATCCTCATGCTTGTGGCCTGAGAGAGCCCTTGTTCATCAGCATATGGTGAGCAGCCTTGGGGAGCCTCCCACCCCACGCCCAGAGGGAATGGATCCAAACTGACTCCATGTGGAAGGAGGTCCTGCCCCACCTGGAGCCTAGCACATGCGGTGATGTGGAAGACACTGAAAGTAAAAATCAGCTAAGCCACTTGGGACCTCCCTGACACAGTATGGAGACAGGCGGACCACCTGCTTAAGAACTTGCCCAGGATTCCCAGCAGGCACTTACCCTTCAGGGTACGGGTGTGGACAGGAAGGTCGCTTTTGGTGCTGTGGCGGTCATCCCCTGGACCATCCCGGTGCAGCAGGCTCGGATCATTCTGCACCAGCCAGTCCGCCACTTTGGTTTCGGCCGAGACCATCTCCACAGATGTGGCCTCCTTGCTGGGGGGCCGCCGCTGGCGCAGGGAGAACTTGGTGATGTGGTCTTTGATCTTTACCTTGCCTGGGCTGCAGTCATCAAACTCAATGGTGAAGGAGGCGTGGCTCTGTACCACAGGGGCGGTCCCACTACCTGCTGCCTCCTGGTCCTTTGTGGGCACTTCCTGTGTCGGCACCTCGGGGAGCCGTGGTGGCTGTGGAGCTTCCTTGGTGGGGATCTCGAAGTAGCTGGGTTCACGTCTGAATGCGTAGTCCGGAGGCTCGGCAGGAGCACGGCAGCTGTCTAAATCACCATCTTGCTGTGCAGGGTCCTTGGGATGCTCTGTGAGGAGGGATCCTCAGGCCAAGCCTCTAAAAAGCCACCCTGCTACCCTCTAACCCAGTCACAGCTGGAGCGCTGAGGCTCACCTGAGTAGGGCTCCTGGTGCCGGTCTTCAGGTGGTGCAGCACTGTCATCCTCACCCCACCAGGAGGGCTGGCCGTACAAGGGCGTGCGGTAAGCCTCTGCAGGGGGGTTTGGAACTTAGAAATAGGGCTAGTCTATGGACCAGGCCCTGAGCTTACTTCCCGGCTGGGGCCTGCAATTACTTAAGTTCCTGGCCAGTTGGTAAAGATGGCCACTAGCTCTGCCTGGGCCTCTCTTGGGTGGTAATGTAGGAAGGCTCGTCTTAGGAAACACAGTCCTTAGAGGCAGCCTGTCCTGGGGCTAGGAGGTTGCATTCTTTGCCTTACAGTATACAAAGCAGCAAGAGCCTGTCAACAAGGTCGGTCCTCTTCTAAGGTTCTATATATGGCTCTGCCATGATGGGTGGCCCTGGGGCTGAAGACCACCACAGTCTCAGTGACCCAATATGATACTTTGGTGGGTTTGTTTTAATGTCTAGATCCCTGTCTAGAAGTTAACATTCTATCTCCCATGAATCTAGATTTTTAGCTCCTGTCTGGGCAAGAGCCCCAGGGCAGAGAGTAGGCTATAATACAGAAACAGCCTTGTCCCCCCCCCCCCCCAAAAGCCCTTTCCATTTCTGCTGGGTCCAACAGCCACCAGAATCATGGTTACCTGCCCAGCTGCTCATACCAGCAGGTAGCAAGAAAGTCCGAAGGCTGGGTTACCTGCCAGTCAACAAGTCCCTTGGTATTTTGGGCATGCTGTCTTTTTCTCCAGGGACTCCACTCTCTGCAAAATCACCATCTATTCCTTATGCAAATAATGGGTTTCTTCAAGGCATTCCCGTGGCATACCATATGCACTGATCTTATTCTGCCATCCACACCCAGGTCTGTCGCCCTGACCCCTGGGCCTAAGGACTCATTCTTTACCCAGTGCTGGGCAGTGGCCCTTGAAGCAGCAAGCGTCTGCCACTGAGCAGGGCTCTCCAAGCTGCTGGCTCCAAGCCTCTCCTGGATCCTCCAATGTGCTGTGTCTGCTCTGTGGGAAACTCACTTGCCCAGCTGGCTGCACCTGCTATAGCCTCAGGGACAGCCCCAAGCCGCTGTCACCAGCTGTGTGCGCTCACAGCCTGGACACCGACAGGTGCTCTGAGCAGGTCACATGGCTTTCTGGAAGCCTGCCCAGTCCCCAGCAGCCTTCCCAAAGACAAGCATAGGTCACTGTTCAGGGCACACCTGCATCCCAGCTACTCTGTGTGGGCATGTGGGCTGACCCACAGAGCACAGCAGATGTTGGCCAAGGCTCAGCAGCAAGGTGACCTTCCTGTTGCAGAAAGAACATGAACCTTGGTTTCCTGGAAATCCCTTCTTCCACCTAGAACTTGCCCAGCCCACCACTGCACACCCAGGCAGGACTCACGCTTCCTGTTGCTGTGCTGTGTCCCTGCGCCCACCTAGACCCAGAAAGCGCTGCCCACCTCTGCACTATTTCTTCAATACACACAGCAGACCTTACCTTGCATTCACCTACCCCCCTAGCCCCAACAGCCATGTAATCTGAAGACTCAGGCCCAGATCCATGACTTGAAGGAATTTAGTCCTGCCTGCCTCTGACCTGCGGCAGACCACAAGAGTAGCCATCTGATGACCCATCAGCTGATGGCAGCTCCAGGGTCTGAGAAAAGCGGGCATGCCTGGGGAGGTATGTACACTGCTCCCTCTAGGGTGCAGACACATAAGACAAGCCCAGAGTTAAGCAGGCCTGGGCCCTGACTACTGAGTTGTGTTGTGAACTCTGAGTGCAAGCTGGGGTGAGGAGTCACATGGGAAGGGGGATGGGATAAAGCAGGAGAAGATGGCACCCAGAGGGCCAAGGGGAAACAGGGATGGAGACAGACTGGCCTTGGGTGGCTCCATATGTTTGCCCTTCTCCTGCCCACCCTGGTCCCCACCCCCATGGCCTACCTGCTCCATGTCTCCGGTCCCCTTTCTCTGGCCTGAGTTGTGAGGACTCGCAGTAGGGTGTGTGCTCCGGCAGCGCCTCCCCCCTCTTGGGTGCAGAGACCTTCACGCTCACCTGCAGCTGGCTGGTGTACTTCTCGTGCTGTGGGCAAGCACAGGGTGAGGGCTAGTGTGCCAGCCTTGGAGAGCCTCCCAGGCAGCCCTGCCTCTCCCAAAAGAACAGAAAGAATCTGAGACTAGTCCATCCGCTGGGTAGCTGAGGATTCTAGGCCCTGTGGAGGATGCTCTAGTTCAGAGCTAGGCAGAGAGCTGGAATCTGCTTCTCTGGAAGGGAGGAAGCAGGCAAGAATCACAAGGGCAGAGCCTCAGAGACCATCCTCCTCCAGGCCCCACATGAAACAGGCCCTTGGGAGGGTAAGCCACTCAGGAGCCTAGCTGCATGGCCCTTTACAAATTCATTTGGAAAACTGGGTAAGGACAGAGCACTCACATGATTCGCCCAAGAGCTCAAAGCTCTGTGACCCATACAAACAAGGGAAAGGAAACACTAGGCTGCCATAGGATCCTAACTCCCTGGATGAGGCTCTGACCATTGTGACCTCAGCAGTCTCAAAGACACTAACCCAGAGGACACACTGGTGGCCTCCATTTGCCCTCCACTTCCTGACCCCACCCTCCCCTGGGTGGGTTCAGGGCCCAAGAAAGAGTATGGTCTGGTTTCCACCTTGCTGGGCCCACTGGTGGCATACTCTACTCCCTGTGGATCTGGGTCTCCTGCTAGGTGACCCCAGCATCCACCCACAACCACTGCTGCCCAACTTAGCACCACAGGCTATCTCCTGAGCCACAGACCATATCCCACCCACTACCTGACTTACAAGATCCAAAGCTGTATCTTGTAGGGTTCAAAAGCCCCAACTGTTCCAGCCGGCCAACCACTCAGCCCTCACCTCCCCAGCTGTCCCTACCACCTGTCGCTGTGTAGAAGCTTGAGGGTAATGACTACTTTTCACCTGCTGGACTGGGCCATCCAGCAGGACAGGCCAAGCAGCCCTGATTCATGGCACCTGCAGCCAGCAAAGGGTGGCTCAGGAGCCGGGGGAAGGTGTCTTGGGGAGATGCCAAAGCAAGAGCAGAGAATGGCAGGCTGTGGGGCTCAGCCCTCACAGGCAGGGGTCCCAAAGGGGGCTTTCTTAGCCCCCAGGCCTTCTCAACACTGACCTTGAGCGCCTCCTCAGGGACTCGATGCTGCACGCGCTCTAGCACATACATGTTGGAATGTGGCTAAGTTAAGGAGAACAGAATGAGAGGAAAGGCCTGTGGCTGCACTGTGGAGATCCAGTGCGAGGAGGCAGACTCAAATACTCCTGGAGGTGAAAAAGGGCCCCTTCTCGGGGAGGACCAATCATGAGGGAGGACCCACCATACTTAAGAGTACAGAATAGGCAGACTTCAGAACTCAAGGTCAAACCAGGACTCCAAGTCCCAAAGAGGAGTAGCTTGTTCCTCAGCCCCTCGGTGACCCCAGGCTGAGCATGCAGACAGGCAGGCTGAGGCTGGGGTCAGGCTGGCGCCCCACAGAACGCCCTTTCAGCAGAGGGAGCCCAACCTCAGGTAACCTCTAGGCCTGAGGGCCTCAGCTGTGACTTAGAAATCCCCTAATCTGCTTTAAGACACAGAGCAACTGTGGCCTCGCTCCTGACGGAGCCAAGTAGGGGAGTCCTTCAGGGAAGGATATCATAACCAAAGCGGATGACGTCATTGAGCTTCAGTGTGACGTATTTCTGGTCTGGGATGCGCACGTCATTCACAAATGTCTACGGAAGAGAGGGGAAGAGGAGGCCTGAGCAGATCTTCCTTGCCTTCTGTGTTCCTGGCTCCCTGTCCTAGGAGCCAGCCTCTCAGGCAGCAAACCCTTCAGGTGAGAAAGCCTGACCGGAACTGAGGCCCAATGTCCCAGCGATCCTGCGCAGCCCGGTGGACAGCCTACTTGTTACAAAGCTCCAGCAGGAAGGGCTGCAATGTATGAAGGGTGGACCAGGGAGGAGGGGAGTTGAGGGTGATGCTAAGTCTTGGTCCCAGGTTCACACTGTGTGGACAAAGCACACTGGTGTGACTGTGGGTTGCCTGATCAGGACTGCACAAGCAGGAATGGGTCAGAGTCTGTTTTCTTTTTGAAAGTGTTCTGGGATGGCTTGTCTTCATGGGAGGAAACATGTCTAGACAGGACAGACAAAACCGCAAAGAGGCCACCCTGTCCTTCCAGCTCCTCTCATGCAGAGCCTCACTCATAGAGTCAGGGCCTCCCTCCTTTCCTAGTCCCACTCAAAGAACAAAAGGACACACGCTCCCTTCCACAAGTGGGGTTGGGCACAGCTCATTGCTTTTGAGGGGAACTCATTTCCTAGCTTTGTACCTCCCTAGTCCAACAGAACTCTGATCTCTATGGCTGAAGAGGCCTCATCTTCAGCCAAAGGGGCCTCTGGACAGGTCCCTGGAGTGGAGGGAGCCAGGGATGGGCACAATTGTGTCTGGGGGATGCAGGGACCAAGCAAGAGCCAAGTACACTCACTCCGTTGAGACTGCCCAGGTCCTTCACCCAGTGTTCATCGCGGTCCTGGTCGTAGTTGATGACGGCATGCTGTTTGTCCACGCTACGGGACTGGAGGAAGGAGATGGTGGTCCTCAGTGCCCTGCCCCAGGTAGGGTCTCCATGTTGCCACTGCCTATTGTAACACCACCACCCTTGGGCCTCAAAGCTCCTGAGCAGCCCCCTCCCAAGAGTGCAGTCAAAGCCACCCAACTGCCACAGGGCTGCGCAAGGCACCAGAGCCCTCCATCCTTTTGCTATCCGGGACCTTGTTCCATGAGCACTCTCCCTAGCACCCATTTCCAGTGCGGGTGCTGGCTCCTGCATCAGTGTGGGATAGCATGGGCACCCTCGCATTCTGAGAGAGGCTGTTCCCTCCCAAGAGCAGGCAGGAGAGGCCAGCCCACAGGAGCACACAAAACCTGCGTTATGGGCACACACACCTCCGATGGTACTCACTTATCACTTGGCTCCTCCACCCAGCTCCCACTGGCCACCCCAGCAGCACCCCTGCTTCCCCGTGCTCATCTCCACCCCCACAGCACTCAGGACCTGTCCTGTGAGGGGCAGTAGCATCTGCCTGGCCCATTTCCCAAGGAACTCAGCCCGAGAGACGCAAGGAGGCCGCTGAGCCCAGGTAAAGCATATAACCCAGGCTGGGCCTTCCAAACCATGAGCTCTACCTCCAGAGCACACTGGTGAGGGCCTGTGGTACAAGACAGCCCCCCAGGCGACAGGATATCCCTGGGTGTGGGCTTCTCAGCTCAGAAATCAGGGCACAGGCCCTTCCAGCCCCCACCACTACGGCCCAGCCTTTCTTCCTTTCAGGTACCATCATCCTGCCCTGTCCCCAGCAATAACTAGTCCATCCAGGGCCAGGCACGTAGCAGAGACTGGGGAGAGGATTTCATGAGCTCTGGCCCAGCCCACTCTATTGCTAGCCATGCGGCGTGGCAGAGGAGACTTTGTCTCTAGCCTCAGGGGAGAGAGTAGGGAAGATCCTAAAGACAGGACTGCAGCTGGGTGGGTTCCAGGAGGACCTTAGCCCAGCCTCTGTGGCCACTGCCGCCTGGGCAATAAGGCCCCAGCAGCCACCAGCCTTGTTCATGATGACGGGCTGTAGTGAGGTAGGTCTGGGGGGAGGGGCTGAGAGAGGGTCACACCTCATCCTCTCAGAAAGTGAGTGGGATACAAGGGCAGTGTCCAGGGGTGGCCATCCTTTGGCCACCTCCCCCAGAGAAGCCCACATTTCTGCTAGGGGCATACAGGTTATGACTCGGCCTGCTCAGTGTCTCCCCGTGATGTCCCCAGGACTGTTCTGACCTAGTTCATCTGTACCCAAAGCCACAGGCTTCTGACAGAGCAGGTTGTTGGCCCTGAGATGGCCAGCTCCATCCCCAAGGCCCATATTGGGCTGGTCCAAGTTCCTTGTCTATACCTACAGATATTTGGAGGGCACAGGGAAAAGAGCAGGCCAGATAGCATTTCCCTTGCTTATCAAAATCCTAGCCTATACCTAGCCCCGTGCATAGGCAGCAGCTCCCTGCCAGACACAAGGGCTCCTGAGGAGAGAGAGGGCAGCTGCTTCAGGGAAGCTTGAACTTAGGGCCAAGGTCCAGAAAGGGCAGGGATGTGGGTGTAGCCCAGGCCTTCAGGCCTTAGCTGCTGGCCTAAAGTGGATGAGATGGCAGCTTGGGTTGACCTCTGAAGAACTTCAGACTGACCATTGCAGGCAGGCCTGAAGCCTCAACCACCCAGTACCCAACGATCCCCTCCTCCACTCACCCTGGACATCTCCAGGCAGTTCAGCCCTCTCTGCCCTCCAGGATCCTTCCAGGAATGCCCACACTGGCCATTCCTAGGGGTATACTCTGCTGGCTTCTGTATTCAGTTGGTTTCAGTCTACATCCAAAACATGCTCCCTCCTCATCTTGGCCTCACAGTCCTTGCCATCATCCTGACCTTGCCCAGCCCTGAGTAACTTCCTTAGCCCCCATGGCTTGTATTTCCAGAAACCCAAGGCCCCAGAGGCCTCTCCATACCCCCTTCTTTCTGTCAGGCCAGACAGGCTCTAGTCATACCATATGCTCACCTAGTGTGGGTTCCAGCCCCCCTGATGCCATCCACCTGGAACCATCCCCTTCCTGCACCTACCCTGCCTCTCCCCACAGCATCCCTTCTACCCTGACCTATTTCCAGAACCTCTGTCTTGACACGGGGTTCCCATGAGCCCCAACTCATGGGAAGCCTACCAAGTCCTAAGACTGTCCCTCATGACAAGTCCCTCTCAGATTACAGAAGAGGAAGGAATCGAGCTGCCTCCTTGCCACCCCCAGCCAGGAATCTCCCATCACCTAGGGCCAGCAGTAAAGTTCACCCAGCTACAGACACATGCTCAGAAGGTAGAAGCCAGCGCAGCCAGAAGACGCAGCTCTGGGCACAGCACTCGGGGCTGGTCTCAACCAGAGACTGGAGAGGAACACTGTGAGCCAGAGTGGACAAACAGGTGTGCGAGGTGGGCAGGAAAGCACCAGACACACACTAAAGGAGAGGTTAATAGCCTGTGCTTACTTAAAATGTTAAAATGATAGGTTTCTAAAATTCACGCCTGGCACCTTCCCTCCATGGGAAGAGCCCCATCCTGGCTGTGCTGACCCTGGCAGTGCCACACCCAGAGCTCTGGGCATGCCTTCCTGCCAGCTCACCACCAGCATAACCATGGCAGAGCTATAGGCATCCACAGCAGCTGGCTGAACTTGCTCTGTGAACAGGGCCTCTGAGGCTCCTTGGTTCTGGGATGTGCTTTCTGGGTTAGCATGTCACACAGAGCCAAGGACAGCCAAAGAACAGACCAGGTGGAGGCAGAAGCCAGCTCTCCATAAGCTAACAGTACATGCATGCACACACATATATATCATACATAACACATTAAAAAAAACAAAAAGATGCTTGCAGCCAAGCATGGGGTTTAATACCAGCACTCAGGGAGGCAGAGGCAGGCAGATTACTGGCCAGCCTGGGCTACAAGTGAGTCCAGGACAGCCAAGGCTACACACAGAGAAACTGTGTTTCAGGAAAAAGAAAAAAACAAAAAGCCAAACGCCTCATGTATGTACACATGTGCTCCCATTTACCTGATACAGCATGTCATTAATAGGTGCTGGCTCTGTGCCAGCCTTCCTCAGAGAGTACTGTGTTGAACAAAAAGTAAGCCCTGGAGAGCATAGCTCTTTGGTAGCATGTGGCTAATGTTGATGGCTCTGCCCCAGCACACAAAACAAAACCCCTTAGGCCCCTCTGCCTGACTTGACCCAAGCCATCGTCTGTCTACGACCCTGCTAAGGCTGCCCAGCTCCCCTAGCTGCCCCTCTGTCCTCCCACAGCCCACTCCCTGCAGTGGACCCTCCAGCTCCTTAAACAGAGGTCCTTTCCTCACAACTCTGTTGACGTCTCCCCCTCCTCGCTGCCCTTCACTCCTGCTGACGTGTCTAGCCAGTCCTAGTCCTCCAATCCCACCCACAGTGGCTCCTCAGCAGGGTGCTGTCTTACTGTGGCTGACCAAGGGTGCAGGCCGGCAGAGGGAAGGAGTGTGGTGAGTGGACACCGGAGGGAAGACCCACAACAGGAAAGAAGTCTCTCCAAGAGACGAGGTGAACTGGAACTGGCTGGGGTAAGGGAACAGGGGCAATGGTGGTCCCTGGCAGAGATGTAGGTAAAGGGGACAGAAGAGGATGACAAGCCTAGGCTACTTTGAAAGGTCCCAGGGCAGCAACAGAGCAGCCCAGATGCTGAGGTCAGGGCAGGTGCAAATGTTATGTAAATTCTCTGGCCACCAAGCAGCCAAGAGGCACTAAAGGGAAGCTACCAGGAAGAAGCAAGCCCTGCGGCTCCTTATTATGGGATGTTCCAGAGAGTGAGGGGGTCAAGAAAACCAGAGGGAGAGCAGAGGCCAAGAGGGTGAGAGGAACGGGTGGCCTGAACAAGGGTCAGCTGGGCAGGGCAGGGCAAGGACTACTGTAGGGGTGCTAGGAGGGGTTCAGCTCTGTACTCATTCTATACCTGCATGACCTCCAAAGCCTCAGCTAATGTATGTAAAAGGAGAGACACCCTTTCCATAATCACATCCCTCAAGGACAGGGAGGACAGAAATGCAGGGGTGCCCAGACCGGGGTTACCCAGCATGGAAAAACTGCTGCTGTTCTGGTCCTGTTCTGGGATCCACCACTGACAGGCCCAGAAATTAAGCACCTGACCCCAAACCTCTGAGAAAGAGACCTGGTGGAGGGAAAGGCCAGGTCCAGGTACAGGAGAGAGTGCCTGCTCTCGGCCCCAGCACTCCAGCCTCACTCCAGCTACCCCAAAGTGTTGCCTGTTCCATGGAGCCAACCTGGTGGCTCTCGGGAAGATGGTAAAGCCACTGCCAAGGCCACGCCCATATGCAGACCGCCCCGGGCTGTGGGAACAGGCTGGGAGCACAGCTTTCAGCTCCTACCTGTTCCGTCTCATGCTTCCAAATGAGCTACTTCGTGCTCCGTGAAGCCAATGGCATAAATAAACAAGCCTCACTGTGTATTCTTCCAGTCTCTGCACTCTCTGACTACACAAACAAGGCCACATTGCACGGGAGAACCTGCATGACCCGCACGGACCTTTACAGGGCAGATTTGACCGCTCCCCGGCGAAGAGTCATGAAGAGACAGGAACTGTGCTAAGGGATGGGTGCGTACCCATGATTAAGACACCAAAGACAGGCAATTTCAAAAGACAGCACCTTCTGGCAGGGTCCCCATTTGGCATAAAGAGTGAATAAGTTGCCTCAGGCATATTTTATAAGGATCATGTCCTGGTTGTTTTCTGTTTTTGTTAACCTGACACAAGCTAGCATCAAATGGAAAGAGGGACCTCAATTGAGAAAATGAATCTTTCAGATTCCCTGCATACAAGCCTGTATGCAGGGGCATTTTCTTATTACTAATTGATAGGGGATGACCCCGCCCACTGTGGGTAGTGCCACCCTTGAACAGGTAGTCCTGAAAGTGAGCTGGGCAAGCCACGAAGGGCAAACCAGTGAGCAGTGTTCCTCTAAGGCCTTTATTTTAGTCAGTTCCTGCTTCAGGGTTACTTCCTTTTGTGATAGAGTATAAACTGTACGGTGAAATAAACCCTGTCCTCCCCAAACTGCATTTGGGCATGGTTTTTATCACAACAAAAGAACCCTAGGACAGACCTTAATACCATCATCCCACTACGGCTGGAGAGATGGCTCAGAGGTTAAGACCACTGGCTGCTTTTCCAAAGGTCCTGAATTCAAGTCCCAGCAACCACATGGTGGCTCACAGCCATCTGTAGTGAGATCTGGTGCCCTCTTCTGGCATGCAGGCACTCATGCAGGCAGAATAATATATAAATAATAAGTAAATAAATCTTTAAAACCAAAAACAGAGGTAGCATTTTAGCCAGGCACTGTGACACATGCCTGTAATCACAGCACTCAGGGAGGCAGAGGCAGGCAGATCTCTGTCGATTCAAGGCCAGCCTGGTCTACAAAGCGAGTCCAAGACAGCCAAGGCTACACAGAAAACTGTCTCAAAAAGTCATCCCATTAGGGGCCAGAGCTAACATGTAACCTTTGAGGGACATAAACTCTCAGAAAGCAGCACAGGTGCTAGGTTGTACAAGCCCTGGACAGGTACATCAAGGCTCACTGTCCAGCTGTCTGTGCTCAGCTCAAGCTCAGCCCATTCTTTAGAACCTCACACACCCAGGAGTGTGCAATATGGCCCTAATATTGAGACTAATATGGAGACTAAACACAAAGAAGACCCATCCAGGACACTGGGCAGCTGCTCTGAGCAGAAGATCCCATCAGGACGGTCACTTCCTTCTCAGAATCCCATGATGGGGAGTGGAGCCCAGAGGCTGGAGGCCAGGATCCCGTGCTCTGTGCTGGGATGGAAGCCGTCCAGGACTGCAGGGAGCCCAACTCACTTGTAGCCCCAGGTCAGGATGGGCTCTGCAGGTCAGCACCCCCTTCATTCCCTACGCCCTTCATTCCCAAGCCAGATACGTGAGCCCCAAGAAACCTAACTCAGGCTCTGAAGCCCAGGCAGCTCAGCCATATCACCCTTTCTAGTCCAGAGAGGGGACCCATCCTGTCAGGGCACATGATAAAGTCACCAGCACTATCCACCATCTGATCACATTTGGGAACAAGGCCTTCAGGACAGCCCTGGGGCAACCGCTGGCAAAGCAATAAGGACACCTTCTGAGATACACCACAGCCCCATGCACACAGGACACCTCAGCCTTCCAGGAAGCTTGTCAGAGAGGTCTGACAGGAAGGAGCAAGAACCCAGGTCTTTGACCACTCACTCAAAACCCCTACCCAGGCCCACCTGGGGGTCTAGGGCCCAGGTAATAAAGAGTCTCTTCCTTGCTTTAAGGTCCCTAAATCACCTTCCTAAATGGAAGAGAACCCCACTCACCTGCAACATGAGTTCACATTCATCTCGGCCCACGAAGATGAGTTCCCGAGGGAGCCGGTGGCGGGTGCCACTGCTGCTCACCAGGAACCATGACGTGACACTCATCTTGGCACTGAGGAGGCTGGCCTGGCCCTGTGGAGAGAGGGCCAATAGTGGAGCTCCCCAGTCTGGACTTTAGTCCCCTGGATATGCACAAGACCAGAACAGACTTGCTCCTTAAAAAACCCACGGCCAGGTCTCAGAGTCGCCTTTGTGCTATAGGCCTCACACCCCTTTTCTCTAGGTAACTGTGGCCATGCTGCACGAACCATGAGAAACAGCTCCCAGGAAGTACCTAACACGGCCCACTGAGGTCTCCAGGATATACACCCTTACTAGAGGGTCTGTGTCCCTCCAGCAGGCCATTCTGCAAATCCTGGGGCAAGAAAGAAGTCTTTGGAGCACAGGCTGGCTCCATCACCACACGGCCCAGTATGACATGAAAATTCAAGCCTTGTTCAAACACAGGAAATGAGCTTCAAGAGCATGAGTCCAAGCATGGGTCTGGGCAGTGGCTCTGTGCTGGCCTAGTAGTCCAAGAGGGCAGGCAGCCTACAACTACCGAGTCCCGGTGTAGCACAAGTTATTCTGTGAAGAACAACTACAGTGGCCAGGTTGGGGCTCAATGGCATAGCACTTGCAAGGGGGGTGCCAGGCCCTGGATTTGAACCCTCATACCTTAAAACACACACACACACCCCTCACAAGAGAACAGCTGAAAGTCAGGAGACTGAGCAATAGCAGGAATAACTAAGAAACAACTGCTTCTACTCCATCGAGGAGCAAGGCAGCTCAGGGACAGAAGTGAAGGCAAGGCCACAGTGTGCGTGAGCACAGAAAGACTGTGGGTTCGCCATGAGGCTGGCCAGGCAGAGGCCATCACCGACACAGGAGCAGCCGTACAAGGCCCTCCCATATCTCTCTGGAAGTATGGACACACACAACACATACCCTCAAGAGGTCACACTAGTGATCCTAGAGCCCAAACCCTATCCTGAAATGCCCAGTAGCCATGCCTAGAGGCCTAAACACAGGGCTGCTCAGAACTCAGGTAAGAATACAGGGCTCTGCCCATCTGTGAAAGCCCAAGTGACCATGCATACCCTAGCACTCTGTCAGGCTGCAGAAAAATGAAAAAAGAAAAAAAAAACCCCTGCATCAGTAGAAAATAGCTCCATGTGGCCAGGAGCACACCCCCTACCCCTACTCTGGGGTTCCCCTTTCCTTAGGGTCTTAGGGCCCAGCTCCTAGAGAAGCAAGGACTAAAGGGGAGAGACTTCAGGGCCATTGTAGACCCCAGGACAAGACCCCCTGGGTCTCTCTAGCCTTAACTCCCAGAAAGACCCAACCCTACTGGCAAAGGTGTCAGGGTGGTTGTGAGGGCCCCTAGGAGTTCAGTGAGCCTCCCAGCCCCACCCAGCCCCGATGTCTCCCACTCTGACATCACCTGCTGCCATCTCACTGTGGACAAGCAGGCACGGGGTCTCCCTCTGAGGAGAGGGAGGCCAAACCCCAGAGCCTGGTCATGGGGTGACCACTACCACTGCCAGTCCAACTTGGAAAGGCTATGGAGCCAGGGCTTGCTGGAGGAGGTCTGGGGCTGGGCTAGCCCGGCCATCGTTGCTAGGAGAGAGAATAATAAACACCCCAAACTTGTCCCCTCAGCTGCGCCAGCCAGAAGAGCCACCACCCGAAGGTGAAGGAGGAGGTGGCTGTGCTGATGCGGACGCTGAGGGGTAGAA
Source organism: Pachyuromys duprasi (assembly GCA_028658305.1). Taxonomy (NCBI): domain Eukaryota; kingdom Metazoa; phylum Chordata; class Mammalia; order Rodentia; family Muridae; genus Pachyuromys; species Pachyuromys duprasi. The sequence continues at coordinate 4,769,619 of CM053765.1, forward strand.
AGAGGCAGGGAGCAGCCTAGCGGTTGAAAGAAGCAGACAGAACGAGGTCCCCTCCCAGCCGCAGAGGCAGGCCCAGAGGAGGCAAGAAAAACAGGGAGACGGTGGCGGCTAAAGGGAAAGAAGGAGAGAAGAGAAGGAAGACGGAGGGAGGGACCGCAGAGGGAGGGGGGACGCACCGGGCAGCCGGGAGGAGGCGGGGAGGCAGGCAGGCGCGCCAGGCCCAGAGGGGGAGGGAGCGGCGTTGTCTCCTGAATCAGCGCTGGCCGTGCCCGGGCGGGGACCCGACGCCCAGGTCTACCCACTCGGCAGGCCGCTTAGACATGCGCGGGGCCAGGCCTTGACGCCGATGTCAGGCGGCCCCTCCCGGGCGCGCGCAGACTTGGGCAGCATCGGCGAGCACTGGCCGGGCCAGGTGTACTGGGCACCCTCGTCCAGCGCCCTCCTCGCCGCCGCCTTTGTCCAAGCCCGCCCAGCTCCCGTGTGGCCCCGAGGCGCACAGGTGCCATGCTGGAGGCCCAGGCGCCGGGAGCGCAGGGCTGGCGCGGCCCCTCCTGCGTCCTACCTGTGCTCCCGCCAGGGCCGCGGCTCACCCTCCTGATCGCTGCCCGGCCCAGCCCGGCCCTCCGCCCGCCCGGCCGAGCGCTGGGCGGGGCCGCCGCCTAGGACATGCCCGGCGCGGCCCGCACGCTGGCGGCAGCCCCGGCCGAGCCCACGGGCAGAGCGCCGGACCGCGGCCTCGCGCGGCGGGTCCCCTGACGTCTGCGGCGGCACGCTCCGCCCCGGCGCGCCCCGCCCCCGTATTGCCCCACCCCCGTGTAGCCCCGCCCCCCGGAAACCAGGTTAGGGAGGTCCAGCCGCAGCAGGTGAGCTGGACTCTCCAGCGCCCCCACAGAAGCTGCGCGCAGCTTCACGGGTTCTGTTCACCGAACCCCGGCGCACCCGATCGGGCAGACAGGAACTGGCTTTGTTCCCGGCCCCGCGTCTCCCCACCCTGCGCACCCCGATCCCCTTCTCTTTGGCTTCGGCTCCGCCAGGGCTGCGAGACCCGGCGAACAGCTACCCAGGGTCCTGTCCCAGAGCCGAATAGTTAACACTTAACCACATTACAGAAGCCAGGGCCCCGGCCGCGCTCCCAGCCCCAACCTTTGGCCTTTCAGCTCAAGGAAGCAGGATGAGTCCTAGAGGCCTGTGCTGAGCCCCCCTCAACGCTGCAGGGCAGGCCATGGACACGGGGCAGGATGGTGGGCAAAGACGCCAACCTACCTGGAGTCCCAGTGGGCTAGGCGGGGAGGGGTGGGGAACTCCGAAGGCGCTCCCAGTTCCTGAGGTAAGTTCTCACTGGCCGCTAGCTGGTGCCAGGTGCAACAATGAAGGTATCAGGTGTCCCTCTAGTGCCAAGGGGGATGGGATTAGCGCGCGGCGGGGCGGGGCGGCTTTGGAGAAGTGGTGGAGGGGCTGTTCGGAGTGCATTCCTGCATTCCTGTCGAGGGGTAAAAGTTAGGACCTTGGCGGAAGTGGGATGCGGAGCAGAACTCCGGGTCTGGGAATGTGGGCTTTATCCTGCCAGATAGAACTGCATGAACCCAGTCCACACAGCCCCTGCCCAGGCTCTACAGCCTGCGGTCACAGTTAACCAGCCCTGCCCTAGAGAAGGAGGTGGAACGGGCCCTACACAACCAACCCGCCAAGATAAGGCAGGTAGAAAAAGGTTCATGAAAAAGGACCATGTTGTTGGACCTGAGGGCTTACAGTAGAGACCCGAAAGCAGGAGCTTGAATTGTGGTCTGGGCAGAGACCACAATTCAAGAAGAGGCCTTGGATGCCATCCCAAGGACAGTGAGGCTCAGAAGGTTTGTTCCAGCTGAGACCTGATCAGATGAAGGCCTTGGAGAGAGCTCTAGAACGGGAGTACTTTGAGGGGGAGGCCAGGACTCCAAGGAGAAGCCAGGAGCTGAAAGAGATGGAAGTAGAGGAGGGCTGGGGACGGTGGACTTGTCAGGTACTGGAAAAGGGTGGCTGGGTGCTTGCTTTCCTGCCTTCCTACCCCGCTTGCCCTTGCCAGGGCTGTTAGGCCCAGCCCAAGCTTCTGGGAACTGTAGAGGGATTTCCCAGGCTTCCCTAGTAGGCACAGACTGTCCTGTCCCTGAACCCCAGCTCCTGATCAGGGGCCTCTCCCACTCTCTTGGCTCTGTGGACAGACAACCGCTTCCCCAGCAGCTTCACTGCCCTCTTTTCCTTCCCTATTTCACTCCTCCCACCCCCACCCCCATTTGAGAGTTCTACCTACGTTGTGACTTCCTTCAAGGTGAAGGACAGGAAATGAAGGAATAGTGTCCTGGAGCCCTTCTGTTTTGTTTTCTTTTTCCAGACAGGGTTTCTCTGCATATCCTTGGCTGTCTTGGACTCCCTTTGTAGACCAGGCTGGCCTCAAAGTCACAGAGATCCCCCTTCCTCTGCCTCCCTGAATGCTGGGATTACAGTCGTGTGCCATTGTGCCCAGCTGTCCTGGATTCTGATCGAGGCCCCTGCCAGCTCTGCTGCTGTCACTTGATTGGAATGCATAGCCATGAAGGCAGGTCGAGAGATAGGCTGTTGCTCACTAGATGGGAAGGGACCAAACACATTTGAATGACCCCACCAGTAGCATGTGGGATCTGAGAGCAGAGCTAGTAGCTTCAGTTCATCAAGTAAGGGGGACACTTAGAGCCACTGACTGGAGAGGCTTCCTTTAGTTCAAAGCAAGACCACACAGACCACGTAAGGAAAACCAGGGAGTGAGGTGCCGTTTCCACAGAGGGACCTGTACATTAAGCATAACCACAGTCTTGAAAGGACTCAAGCAGATGTCTTAGTTGTAGCTGCAAAGAGACACCACGACCACAGCAACTCTTACAAAGAAAAATATTTAAGTGGGCTGGCTTACAGTTCAGAGGTTTAGTCCATTATCATCATGGCGGGAAGCAGGGCAGCGTGCAGGCAGACAAGGTGCTGGAGAAGGAGCTGAGAGCTCTACATCTTGATCCACAGGCAGCAGAAGGGGACTGTCACTCTGGCCAGACTTGAGCTTATAAGACCTCAAAGCCAACCTACTCCAGCAAGGCCACACCTCCTACTAGTGCCATTCTCTATGATCAAACGTTCAAATACATGAATCTACAGGGCCTTTCTATTCAAACCACCTCAGCAGACGCGTCGAAAATAAACACAAATGGCCAAGGAGCACACGAACAAAATGGCCAGCACCACTGACACTGTGGAAGTGCAAATGAGTCCGCAATGAGAGACCATCTCTTACCTATCAAGATGGCTGCCACCCAAACAGAGCAGTTACAGAGGAGGATGTGGAGAACTGGGACCTTTGGATGTACAATGGCTCAGTTACTACAGAAATGACAGAAAAATTAAAATTAACATGTGCTCCTGCAATCCTTCTGCACACTCACATAAAATAACTGTAAGTTCAGGCACAAACAGACAGACAGACAGACACACACACACACCTGTCACTGCAGGCTTGGGGCTTTTGAAAGGCTCAGGAACAATAGAAATAAGGAAGTGTATAAGGAAATGGACCAGGCTTTAATGAGGCCTTGGCTATTGAGTAGAAAGGAGACAGCACAGACCAAGCTGCTCTGCTGCTTAAGTGAGGAACAGGCCCTTATTTGTTTGCTGGGGTAGGTTAACAGCTGCCATCATTTTTGCCTGAAGAACTGTAGGTGCTTAGGAGTAAGGGGCAGGGTGGGGGAGAAGGATAGTGTTACCTGCTGGCTATGGCTGGTGCTGAAAGGGGATGTCAATCATGACCAATGTGCTTCCTGCCAGGTGAAAAGAGGTTAAAGGTTAAAGCAGCAAAGTAGAAGACAGATGCTAAATCTGTTTATCCTCTCCCAGCCACCCATCAGACATCTGCAGGCCCAGGCCTCAGTGTTTTCAGGAACAGCCTTCAGGTCCCTGAAAAGTAACTCAGGCAACAGCTACCACAATTCAGTCTGAGCTATTAAAGCTGAAGTTACTGGACTCCAACAACAAACTGCCCGGCTGTTTGTCACTTCCAAACATAGTGACTTTTAAGCAAACTGAGAGCAAATAACACTGAAGGAGTTGGGGGGGAGGGCTCCTCAGCAGCGCAGTCGCCTTCCAAGCAGCATGATTCACAACAGCTGCAAGATGGAAGCACAGGGAATGGGCATATTCGAACGAATGGACAGACATGTGCATGTGCAAAAACCTATTCTTAAGCTGAAGAAAGAAAAGTTGATGCATGCTACAGCATGGGTGAACCTAAAACACACAGACTCAGTAATTGCACCCAGCCAGAGGCCCTAGAGTAGCCAGAGCCACAGAACAGGAGGAGAATGGCCTTCTGTGGGCTGGCAGAGGGTGATGAGGGGTCAGCGTCCAATAGGAACAGCGTTTCTATTTGGAAAAGTGCAGAGGTTCTGGAGATGAGGGAGGCTGCAGGGCATGTGCATCAGTGCCTCTGAACTGTGCGCTTGGAAAGACGAAGTTCCTGACACAAGTGCTTAGGAGAGGAGTGACTTACCTAGCTCACGGTTTCAGAGGCTTCCGTGCATGGCAGGGAGAGTGGGCAGAGCAAAAACAGTGCATGCCAGTGCCCCGCAGCGCGGAGGGGAGGTGTACATGGAGAATATTGGCGTGTGCTCAATCACTTTTCTTTTCCTAGACTATGGAAGGTGACCCCATATTCTGGGCAAGATTTAGCTAATCCTCTGTGAAAAATGCTCTCACAGACAAATCCAGAATGTACTCCCCAAACCCAAGCTCTCTTTGAAAAAAAAAGATTTATTTCGTTACTTATGTAAATTATTCTATTATTTTGTGGGGGAAGGGTGTTTTGCTTGTGTGTTCGTTTATGCATCACAAGCATGCCTGGTGCCCGCAGAGGCCAGAAGAAGGCATCAGATCCTCGGGAACTGGAGTTACAGACAGTTGTGAGCTGCCACATATGTGCTGGGAATTGACCCTGTATCCTCTGGAGGAGCAAGCCAGCCAGTGCTCTTAACTTCAGAGCCGAACCTTCAGCCCTGAGCTTCCTTTCTGTCAGTGGCACTAACCTCCCAGCAGCCATACTTTCCTCACACCCAGTTTCACAAGCATTTCTTTCCTAGGCAAAGTGCATGCTTTCTTACACTTTTGATTGTAAGTCTTTAATGACAGCCATCTCTCCAACCCAAGTGTGCATTTTCTAAGCTTTTCCTCACTGTGGTTTGTTTGTTTGGTTGGTTGGTTTTTTGTTGTTGTTCTTATTTTTGTTTGTTTTTATTAAGACAGGGTTTCTCAAAGTAGCCTTGGCTACTGGACTCACTTTGTAGACCAGGCTGGCCTTGAACTCACAAAGATCCGCCTGCCTCTGCCTCCCAGAGTACTGGGATTACAGACGTGAGCCACCACACCCAGCCTCCTCAATTCGTTTTATTCTGGAGTCTTACTCAAAATTTGGCTGAAAGCAGTTTTGTTCCACAACTTGTATTCTGGACTACCCTGAAACTTTCTCCATCAGTGTGTCACCTTTAAGGTCTCATCAAGTGTACCTGTGGACTAACCACAGACATGACATGCATGTCCTCTACTCCAATTCCTGAGGCTTCATTCCCACATGAAATGTCAGCCTCCACCTTCCTGTCGCTATTCTGCTCTTTTGAGAGCCTACTAAAATTACCCATTAGGTTTTGTTTATCACATTCTGGGACTTCTTTTTCAGCCTGTTGTGTTTGCCAGGGTCATCCACAGAAGCAGAACCCACGGTGTGAATATATATCTCAAAGGGAATTTATTATACTGGCTTACACAACACAGTCCAGGCAATCCCGCAATGGCTCTGGGCACAGGGGAGAAGCTGGGCCCAGTATCTGCCCAGTCCACGGTGCTGGCACCAACCTGGTACCAAAGGCCTGGAGGATTCCTGGACTGCTGCTGATCACCAGTCCATATTGAGAAAGCTGGGTTCTGACAGGAGCAGGACAGACAGACTTCCCCCCAGGCCTCACTGCAGCTGGGCTGCTGTCGAAGGTGCAACCTACTCTAGAGGAGGACCACCCGGCCTCCTCCTTCCCAGAAACGCCCTCACAGACAGCCTAAATAAGTGTCTTTTAGTTGATTCCAGATCCAGTTGATTTGACAAGATTAAGCATCACACTTGTGAAGCTAAACATTCCCCAAGCTCTCCCATAAAGCAGTTCCAAAGGCCCTTCACCCCATGATCGGGTAGCCATAGCAACAGCTCCACTCCTTGACGTAACCCCAATTCTCTGTTAGACTTTGGTGCTATGACAAAATACTTGTCAGAAACAAGCAAGGGAGGGTTTGTTCGGGTTTCAGCCGGTGGTGGAGGGTGTGGTGGAGCAGGGCAGCGATGCTCACGAGGGTGCCCTTCCCCCCTTCCATTCCACCAGGGCCTCAGCCCAGAAGGTGCCTACCACATCCATGGTATCTTTCTCCCCTTGGCAAGTTCTCTCCAGAAAGTGTCAGACATGCCCAGGGGTGTGTTTAAAAGTCTTCTAAAGCATTTCAAACCAACCAAGTTAACGATCACACTGGCCCACCATTGTATGTTATATATTTACTACCAAAGTGGAGAGGAGGAGGACCAGTGGTGCACAGACCTCTGAAAAAGATGGTAGTGGCAGGTGGGGGTAGGAGGGCGCCTGCACGCCTTGCCAGGGCTGTGGAATCTGTCACAAGATCAGCTGGAGCATTTTGTCATGGCCGATTTACTGGGCACAAGATCTGTGTGGCCGCTTAGTAGGTGATTATTTCAGCACTCAGAATGTATAAGGAGCAAGGCATTATTGAATGTGGGCCAGCCAAGATGGCTCAGCAAGTAAAAGCACTTGCTTGCAAGCCTAAATTCAATTAAGTTACAAATGGCACCATTTGCCTAGAGAACCGCTTCAGAATCAGAGGATGGCAACAAACGAGAGAAACATTGTAATCTGTTCTCAGACAATGAACTAGTTGTGGATAAAGCTAAGTAAAATAGAAAGGAGGCAGCGACCTCAAACCAGCCAAACACGGTGGGAAAGGAAGGCCAGGAAGCGGCTGCCTGAACACGCTTGTCCTGGGCTACACAGAGTGCCTACAAAGCCAGGAGTTCAAGGCCAGCATGGGCTACCTGACAGTCCCCACAGCTGTTTAAGACACAACACAAACTGCTCCTGGGGCTGGAAAGATGGCTCAGCAGTTAAAAGCACTCGCTTTTGCAGAGGACCAGATGGTGACCACCCACACTCCAGCTCCAGTGGATCTGACACCCGTTCTGGCAGGTGATGTACAGACATACATGGAGGCAAAATATGCACATTATAGATTCTCTTAAAAGTTGGTAAATCTTGACATTGCCCATGATTAAAGAAATGCAAGCCATTGCTATCCCGGAGAGTGTACCCCCTTGTCAGACTTGGGGGGTGGGACACATATCCCCAGGCCAGCAGGAGTGTGAGGTGTGAGGAAAGGGAGTCTTCACTGATAGAGGCGGCATGATATTCTTTCGGTGGGGACACAGGGAGAGGCATGGTTCCATTCTGTTGCTCAGAATATTTCCCTGTATTCTTTAGGAGAGAACAGGAGGGTAGGTTCTCCCCAAGGAATGAGGCAGATTCAAGGGGGTATCCAGCAGGTCATTTGGACTTTAGGGAAAGGCACAATGGCTTCAGAGCTGGACAGGGCCCTCAGACAGTGCTAGGGCTCGAGGCCTACAATGCAGATCAGATGCCTCCAGGGAGTTGTATGTGTGTGGGGGGGTGTTGGACCTCAGGGATAAGCAGAAGAGGAAAGTGGACTGCAGAGGGGGCCAGATGCCTCTGGATCTCCCACACAGGCCCCCACACTGTGACCTGTTGAAACTGCTGAGGAAAGCAGTCTTGTGACCTGGGGGTGGGTCCACCCTTTGGGACTCATGTTCCGCAGGCCATCTTGAACCTCAGACTCTGCTCTCCAGGCTTTGGCACTGTAGGACCCACAAGTGTCCTTTTGATTTGGATTTATTTTCAATTGCTAACCACACAAAAATACTAACTGCTGCCCAACTTCCAGGCACCAGCAGGACTCGAAGAATTAGTGTCTTTGCTCCTTAGCTGGAGGAGACCCAGAGCCAATAGTGTTGACTATGAAAAGTATATCTATAGATCTTCTACACAGACACCTCCACTGCTTCCTGAAGGCAAGGAGCACAGCTCCAAGAAGCCCATCCTTCCAGGATTCTAAGCTTTCACACTGTCACCCTGTGTTTCAACCTCTCATGTTGCCGAGCGTTCACTGCTACTGTGTGTGAAGTCATGTCTTCTCTGCATTCTCACCTCCAGCACTCCGGCTCCTCACCTCCACCTCTCCAGCAGCCACATAGCTCCTGTTCCCTGCAGTCACACTTCCACAGCTTCCTATATTCCTCCCTCTAGCGCCCCCCTGCATTTTCTATGATCCAGGCTCTGGATGCCTGTTTTTCTGCCTCGTGGCACTCTAGAGGGCAGTAATGATCTGGAGGGCTTGCTGCAAAAAACTCCGCTCTCCTGCATGACTGTCACTGATGCCGCCTGCCTCCCAACTCTGCCTGTGTCTTCCCTGCAAACAGCTTCTTTCCATCCTCAGCTGGCACAGGGGCATGTTCAGTGTAGAGCTAGTGTGATGAGCTGCCCATTTTGGTGGTTGGGGTGTTACTTTGGGAATGCTCTTTCACCAGAGAGATAAAGTGAAGGAAGACACTTTCTCCTTGCATTGTTCCCTTTTCTGGCAAGCCATGATGCTTGGAGCTGCAGGCTTGTGACAACAGAGTACCTGGAGCAGCACAGAGAGGCAGATCTAGATCCAAGGCTGTGGCTGATCCAGGTTGGCACAAATGAAAGCAGCAGGGGCCTATGTGGTTTGCACTTCTCTGTCAGATGCTGTCTTAACTTTAGCACACCTTTAATCCCAGCTCAAGAGGCACAAGCAAGTGGATCTCTGTGAGTTCAAGGCCAGCCTGGTCTATAAATCCAGCACAGGAGAGCCAAGGCTACACAGAGAAACCCTGTCTCAAAAAAAACGAAACAACAACAAAAACACACGTAAAAAAAAATTAGCACAGCACATTAGCTCAGCTTTCTCCCAACTGCTCCTTAGGATACAGAGATAAATGTTTTCTTTTAATAAAAGGGTATTCTAGTGTATATTTAAAAATAAAAGTGTGTCATCCTGCCTGAACTTCTGCTCCCTGCAGCCATGAATCCTGGCCATGTAATCAGTGGAATCTTCTCTAGAGCACGAAGGTTTGAGAAGAGGACATTTTAACCAGGAGTAACCACATGCCCCTCCTGGATATTATGATAATAAAATGCCCGACGTGGGCTGCCTTATAAAGAAAGGAGATTTACTTGGGGTCACAGTTTTGAAAGTCAAAGCTCCAGCTTCATCTTGTAGTAGCTTTCTTGATATCAAGAGTCCTTAGGCATCCCAAGGCCCCCACATGGGGAGAGGTAGGGAGCACATATGTACACACTCTGGTCCCATGTGCCCATTATGGCCTCCTAATAAAGCTACGGCATTCAATTACAGGCTTCACCCTCGTGACATTGTTTAATCCTAATCACCTTGCATAGGCCTCCTTCTCTGTAATGAGCTTAGGTTTCTGCCCCCTTTAACTCACATAGGAGATTATATGTCACCACGTGAGTCCTTGGGGCTTTCCACACATTAGACAGGCAGACCACAAGCCAGAAAACCCAGAGTGCTCCCTGGCAGAGCTTGCCTGGACCTGCCAGAGGGATCATGCCATCTATCAGGAGTGGGCCCTGGGTAGGAAGGCCACAGCAGCTCTGAGATTGGAGCCTGGATATTAAGCAAGTTTTACCTAACCCTGAAAGACTGAACTAATAAGTGTATGCCTGGTCACAGTGAAATTATGCCAACAAAGGCCGGGGTTTGACACCCACCATCACACGTGTTCTAAAGACTGGAAGGATCTGGTGTGTAAGGTTATCAGCTCCCTCACTCCGGGATCTGTATACCTTACATCTCCCAGCCCCTCTGGGCCACAGTGGCTATCTTTTTGCCCCATTTTCCACGCTCACCTGCCTAACATCTCCCTGCATCCCTGTGAAGAAGCACCACGAGCCCTGGCTTAGAATCAGTGGGAATGAGCCCCTCACAGCTCTACGTGCAAGCCCAAGACTGCAGATCTGGTGTCTTGCTGTGTCCCCACATGGTGGGAGAGACCAGCAGCTTCTCTGGCCCACTTTGACAGCAATCCCTTGAAGGCTCTCTGCCTGTAGCTCCTAGTACCTCCTACCAGAGCTGTGGGAGCAGGTTTTTAATGTGTCAGATTGAGTCGTATTGTCCTGCAGAGTTTCCGATGAGTGAAGAATCTTAGGTAAACCAAGTGTGCACCTCAGCCTCCTCATAAGCATCAAAACCTCCCATTAGGGGCCAGATAGCTTGTGTGTCCTTCACACTGAGCAAAGATGGCTGAGCGGGAGACCAGGGCTCTCTTCTTCCATGGAAGAGTCTGCCCTACTGACCCCAAAGCACAGGGAAGGGGACCTGCCACCCTCAAGCTGCAGCATCTTTCCATCTGGATTCTAGGGCGCCCTCTGCTCTACTCTGGAGAATTGGCACCTCCAGGACAGTTCTCTGCCACTGTCTGGGAGGAGTCCACAGAAAGTCCAAAGAGAAGATTCGCCTACTCTTAAGCACAGTAAAGATGGCGGACACTGGAAGAGTGGGCAGAAGCCCTCTGCCCTCCCCCTTTTTTTCTGCTTAAAATATTTTATGTATGCATGCCCACTTGTCTGTTTAATGCACCCCATGTGTACAAGCTCCCTTAGAGGCCAGAAGAGGGCACTAAGACTCCTGGAGCAGTTGTGAGCCACCATGTGGGTGCTGGAAACAAACCTGGACCCTGAGCAGCCAGTGCTCTTAACTGCTGGGCCAACTTCCCAGCCAATTTAAAAACATTGTTTTTTAGAATAAAAAGCAATGACCAGGAATTATGTTTTAATTGTTTTTTAAATAATTGTTAATTTTTTTGAGATGAGGTCTCACTGTTCCAGGCTGGCCTTGAACTCACAGAGATCCACCTGTCCCTGCCTCCCCAGTGCTGGAGCTAAAGGTGTAGCCACCACTGTCCAGTTTAATTCATATATATATACATATATATATATGTATACATATATACACACATATATCACTATGTAGACCTTCAAGTTGCTGCAATCTTCCTGCCTTTACCTCCCAAGTACTGGGAGTACAGGTGAGCACCACCATATCTGGCTTAAGATACTTTTTTCTCACCAGACACTGTGATGCAAGCCTGTAATTCCAGCACTCAGGAGGCAGAGGCAGTTGGAGCTCTGTGAGTTTGAGGCCAGCCTGGTCTACAGAGTGAGTTCCAGGACAGCCAGAGCTACAGAGAAAAACCCTGTCTGGAAAAACAAACACACAAAAAAGGTATTTATTTTCTTGGCTGTGTGTGTGGTGTGGGTGCATGTTCGAGCGTGGCTCCAGGTTTACACTGCTTAATATTTGAGCACATTCTATGTGCAGTTGTGCATGCCTGTAATCCCAGCACTAGGGGAGGCAGAGGCAGTCGGATCTTTGTGAGTTCAAGGCCAGCCTGGTTTACAAATCAAGTCCAGGACAGCCAGGGCTACCCAGAGAAACTATGTCTTGCAAACCAGGGGAAAAAAATCTAAAAAGCAGCATGGGCCAGGCAGCGGAGAAACACGCCCGCCTTTAATCCCAGCACTCAGAAAGCAGAGGCAGGCAGATCTCTGAGTAAAAGGCCAGCCTGGTTTGCAGAGTGAGTTCCAGGACAGCCCGGGTTACACAAAGAAACCTCGTCTTGAAGAAAAAAGGAAGGAAGGAAGAAAGAAGAACGAACACGGGTCATCGTGGTGGGGTGAATGAGAATGGTCCCAGGCTCATACATTTGAAAGCTCGGTTCCTAGTTGGTGAACTGTCTAGAGCAGCAAAGGTGTGGCCTCCTTGGAGGGCTGGAAGGTGAGGCCTTGGAGGAGCATGCTGCTGGGTGTGCACCTTGAGATTTCAAAAGCCCACACCCGCCCAATCTCATCTCTCTGCCTCATCTCTGCCTCCATTTGGATCAGTATGTAAGCTCTCAGCTATTTCCCCAGCACCGTGCCTGGTGCCTGCTGCCATGCTTCCCTCCAGGATGGTCAGTACTCACCCTCTGAGGCTGCAAGCAAGCCCCCAATTAAATGCTTTCTTTTGTAAGTTCCCCTGGTCACCGTGCCCTTTCACAGCATGGAACAGTAAACTAAACCAGCCAGCAAGCTGGTGTGTGAAGGTGCGCATGACCAACTCCACACACATGCTATGGCCCCCGCCCCCACATAAATAAATAAACACAGTTTTAAAAAAGAACCAGCATGTGTTTTAGGGGCACATGCAAGTCTGTACTTACAGCTCTTGAGCACGAGCCCCCACTCGGAGCTGTGTCTGCCCCTTAACGCCCGCCATGGAACTGGTCTGAGGTCAAAGTGCCTCCCCTTCAGCTGATGCCTTCTCTACTGCCCCCTCCCCTCCCCCCAGGATCACCACCTGTGCCTCCTGACCGCAGCCCTCCTTCCCACAGGCACTGGCTTTCACCCTGTCTAGGACCAGGGCAGCCACCCTTCACCCTCTCTCGCTTATCCACATTCTCTGCGGAGCGCGCAAAGCATCCTCCAGTGACTAAGCCGAGCTTAAAATCTAACGACGCTCCCACCTTCCAGGTGGCCCCACTCCCTGCAGCCCCTCATTTGGTCCCCTCCCTCTGGTGTGTTGCTGCTGTCATCCTACTCTGGGGCGGGGACTTCGGTATGCTCTGAGCACCCTCAGCTCCCGCGAACCCCCTCTCGCAGGCCCCGGCGGCTGCTCCAGCTCATCTCTTTCGTAGTCGGGAGTGCTCACGGTCTCGCGAGCTGCCAGGCCAATGCAGACCTCACTGACGGTCATGATGTGAGAGGGCTACCTTCTCTTGGTGCTCAGCGCCTGAGAAAGGAGGGGTGCGTGAGAAGTAGTGGAGACGAGAATGTGGGGAGCTAGGGGGCGCACCATCCAAAGAAAGAGTGCTCTGGGCGGGGTGCAATTGCGCCATATCGCCGCCAGAGGTCCCTCTGGCCATGGGGACTCGCAGGTTAGGCCCGGAGCACATTCCCGGGCTGTTCTAGGCCAGCAGAGGGTTTCTGGGTCGGGATCCTGCCTGGAACTTCGACTGGCCAGGACTAAGATGAACTGGGATCACCACCCAAGCTGTCCTAGTTCAGTTGACAAAACCTGTCGCTCAGGGCGTACCTTGACCACAGCACCTCCCCTTGGGCTGAGGTCCTGAGAGGTGGCCGCGCCCCCTGCGAAGCTTGCCCAGTGTCCTCCACCACGCAGCGCAGCGTGAGGTCAGAAGCCTGCTGAGATCCTGACACTTTGAAGATGAGGCCTTTCGGAGACCCCCACGTCTCTGGGAGTACTCATCAAAACCTCAGCGATAAATCTGCAAGGACTCTGGCCAGCTTATCCAGCACCCTGGCCACCTTGCTGCGCTTCACCAACACCACTGCACAGACAGGATCCACGCGCGGGTCCCTTGGAAAAGTCCCCTTGAGCCACGCCGTCCCTCTATGTTCTCACCGTCAGCAGCTTACACAGAACGTTGACTTTTATTTAGGTCAGGAAATATGTGCTGCTTGCTTCGCGAGCCCCACCCGAAGGAGCCGGGGCTTTCCGGAATTATTTGGAGACCGCAAACGAACTTCTCCAGTATGCTCCACACACTCGGCAGTCCACGTACAACAGGTTCCTAAAAACCTCTGTCGGCAGAGCAGTCACTGCTCCGGCCCACAGGGACGAAACCTCCTGACGGGCACCTCTTGGGGGGAGGCTCTTGGGTGGAGCCTATTCCACCCAAGCCTCCCACATTTTAGCTCAGGCAGCGTCTCCAGCCATTCCCCAGTCAGCAGGCCACCTTTCCTACACCCAACCCCAGACAAGCACCCGTGCAGCTACCTTGACAGCCTTGCCTCTCTCCCTTCTGAAATGCAAGGGAAGCTTGAGTAAGCTACCTGCTCTTGGTTCCTGAGCAACCTGTTAGTTGCTCGCTTTTATTACTGTTTCTTAAGATTCGTTTGTTCTATGTGCAGGAATGTCTGCCGGCCTGCTCGCCACTGCAGAGCCGTCTTTCAGTCCCAGGTTATTTGCTGCTGGATGACTACAGTAACACCTCTGAAGGAACTCACATCTGGTTCCCTGCCAAGTCTCTCCGAGCACCATTCTACACAGGTTTTGCCAACTCACAAATAAACTGTTACTATTTTGTAAACTCATAGTTTCATTGATTAGCATACTATGTAGTGAGTGGGCAAAATGGGCCCAATTCAGTAATGCTTCTTGCCATCCATCCATCCATCTGTCCGTCCTTCTGTCTATCCACTCTTCCATTCATCCTTCTATTCACACCTCCATGAGAGCAGCCCTAGGAGAGAGCTCTTCCTAGTAGGTTTCGGGGACTGGGTTGGTCAAGTCTGGTGGTGGCCCAGCCACCTCCCTGTAGGGGCAGTGGGACGCAGACAGTCACGGTGTGTGACAGTGAAGGCGCTGGCCTCTTCAGAGGGGCAGAGCATGCTGAAAGTCAAGGCTTGAGAATTCAGGGGCAGCTGGGCGGCGGTCATTCACCACAGTGGTGCTTTCCCCGTTAACCCTTCGCCACAGGCTGAAGAACTGCAAGCACTCACACGCACTGTGTGAGCAGGCCTCAAGGCCACAGCCAGGGGACTTCCTGAGAAAGAACTGGGACAAGAGCAGACAGGCTTGGTGCTGTGAGCCTTCAGCTCCCAGGTACAGAGGAGCCACTGCTACAGGCTGAGCCTGGTGTTGTGAACCTTGGCCACCAGCTGGTGGAGCTATTTCAGAAGACTCTGGACCCGGTGGTGGGGCCTGAAGATAGCAGTGGTTCTCACCCTTCTGACCCTGCGGCCCTTTAATTCAGTTCCTCATGTTGTGGTGACCCTCCCCCCCAACCATAAAATTATTTTCATTGCTACTTCAAAACTTTAATTTGGCTACTGTTGTGAACTGTGAATGTCTGTGTTTTCTGATGGTCTCAGGTGACCTCTGTGAAAAGGTTGTTTGACTGCTAAAGGGGTCATGACCCACACGATGAGAACTGCCCAACTAGAGGAAGTAGGACACTGGGGTGGGATTTTAGAGCTTGTACATGTCCTGCCATGTCCTCTGGGTCATAGTCTGTAGCGTGAACAGCCTCTTCTCTCCCCTCCTAACGTGACCTGCTGTGCTCCGTAGGCCTTCACCGCCACAATGGACTGAACCCTCAAATACTGCGAGCCAAAGCGAAACTTTCCTGTTACGTTGCTCGGTCAGGTGTGGGTCACAGCACTGCAAAAGGAGCCACCACAGCCTCTCTGAGCATGGGAAGTGGCCCTGTGGGAAGTCATGCTTTGCCTCTTTGTTGCGGCTGTGCACACCTGCTCTCCTCAGACCCGGCGAGCTGGGAACCGCTGTTGTCTCCCAGCCGACAGTGAAGGTCTCAGCCCAGCATGAGTGGAGCCCTACACGGGCCAAGGGACCTGCCTGCGTGTGTCTGCCACTCCGTGTCAGTTGGAGCCCGTGAAATCAGGTTCTTGTAAAGTCTGACTGAGAGGAGGAGATGGTAGCCACATAGATATCCCTGTGGGTACATCCGTTGGAGTGCCTGTTTGGAAGTGGGTCAAGCCTGACCTCTGAGAAGGGGAGTGTGCTTGGCTGGTAGATAGGAGAACCGTTGTTGAAGGCACTGCCCAGGGCAGGTGGGTATGGGTTGCAGAAGAAGCCAGCTGGGTGTGAGCCAGAGAGGAGTGAGCCAATGAGCAGAGTTCTCCGTGCTTTCTGCTGAGTTCCTGCCCCGACTTCTCTCAATGATGGGTTGTGGCCTGGAAGTGGAAGGTAAATAAACCCTCCTTCACAGAGTGGTTTTCAGTCATGGGGTTTATCACAGCGACAAAAACTAAACTAGAACAGTGGAAGAGCCCCCATCCCCACCCAAGTGCCCCAGAGGGTAGATGTGAGGGAAAGAGAAACTGTTTGGACTCCTAGCGTCTTCTGTGGACACTCTTCCCCACCTCCTCAGGACCGAGGGCTGCTGTCTGGGATGGCTGTCCAGGTGAACTATGGACTAGGAGAAAGCAGCTAGGCTTTCTGGGTCTTCAATTGATGCTGGTCCTCAGGACTTACCATGTTCCAAGGTCAGAGTGGAAGACTGAACATCAAGTGACAAAAGGCCCACAGGGCTCTAGCGACTCTGGGCCATGTCCTGTGGTTGACTCCCTGGAACTGAGGTGTGTTGAAGGTAGATGTAGGTGGCAGCTGGCATGAAGTCCACGGTTCACTTTGTGATGTGCAAGAAGAGCCTGGGGGAGCCTCTCAGAAGGAGGGAAACAGAGTCTCTCCACAGCCATCAGAGGGCTCAGCCCGACAACACCCCGACTAGTCTCCTCACCCCCAGAGGAAGAGAATGAAGCGGCCATTTGTAGAGATGGGACTTGTGGACATTTGTCTTGGCAGCAGTAGAAAACCCATAGACACCCCCTTGCGGCTTCACGGGTCTGCTGGTGATGGTGTGGGGCTGGTGTGGCGGTAGATCTAGTCAGGTTCCAACAGCAGCAGCTGTTCCAGATGCTGCTTATCCATTTATAAACGAGGTGCACCCCACAGCACAGGCTGGCCCCAAACTCATGCCTTAGCCTTCTAGTGCTGGCACTATAGGTGGGTGCAAACCTCTTCTTTGGCACCTGGTAAGCGGTTTCTAACCCTCCTCCCAACCCTCACCCCGCCCCACCCGTCTCAATATAGCCAATCAGAAAGAAGCTTCCTTCCCTTTGTGGGGCTTCAGCCCACCCTGGTGACCTTGTCTCAGGGCTGGGTCACCTCTTGCCTTCTGTCAGAACAGTTTACAGAGCCTTTTCCACATTCATCTCTCCCTTACTGTGTCACTCCACTAGGACCTGATCCTGGGGAAGTGACAAGCCATGACAGACTGCACCAGAGTGTGAGAGACAGCCTTGTCCAGTGGTGATGCGTCTAAGGTTCTACTTACCCTCCCCACAAAGTGAAAGACAAATGGCACAACTTGGGCTCTCTCCCGTGAGGAGCAGTCAGGTGGTGGTGCACATGCGCATTTAGGAGACTACTCAGCACCGCCATACTCCAGGGCAGTGCACGATGCTTCTGGTTGCAGTAGGAACTGAGCAAGAACAAGCCTTTCTGTGGGTCCAGGCCTGGGTATCTAGGCTGTCCTGCCACAAGAGCCCTGAGACCTAGAGGAGGAACAGCAGCCAGAGAAGATGCAGATTCTGAGTGTTGTCCTAACAGGAGAATCACAAGAAGATGGAAGAAGTATGGCGAGGGGTCCTGCTCTCTTGATTCTGCCTTGGCCACTTGGTCCAGAAGATATGAGTCCCAGACACCGACTGCCTCTGTGAGCTGCTCATGGCTCACAGGGTGACATTTGATCTGCACAAACATAAACTTAAACATGCACAGCAGCGTTCCCGTCGTTAAAGGGAAACTGTGCCGATGAGCCAGGCCCGAGTGGGCCCGGAAGGCACAGCAGTGCAGTGGCAGATGGTCCCCCTCCTGGTGTGGATGCCTGCTGCTTACCCTCAGCTCCCTTGGTGTGTGTGAGGCCTCATGCGGCACCCATTTGGCTGGTTAACAAAAGAGCAAAAGAAAACACTGAA
This sequence comes from Pachyuromys duprasi, assembly GCA_028658305.1. Taxonomy (NCBI): domain Eukaryota; kingdom Metazoa; phylum Chordata; class Mammalia; order Rodentia; family Muridae; genus Pachyuromys; species Pachyuromys duprasi. Next base: position 4,787,333 of record CM053765.1, read on the forward strand.
TTGGTCTAGGCAAGGGTCTGAAGGACTCTGGTACCACGGCTCTGGTACAGCAACCCTATCTAGGGATGCTCAGAAGCCATGGCAGAGGGCAACTCCTGTCCTGGAAGAAACATCCAGAAAACACATTGATAATCTGTTTTGTCTTCCAGAGAAGGCATTTACAGGGGCTGGTGAGGTTGTAGGTGGGAAGATGAGGTATGGCTGGGACAGGCTTACAGATCCCTTGAGGTGCACAGAATGAGGGCATTTATCTTTTGGGGAAATGCCACCCAAGGCATCGCCTGCAGAGGGGTCTCTGGGTAGACAAAAGGCCACACATTGGATGCCAATGCCTTGTCAACAAACCACTGCAGTCTTCATACAAGATGGAAGGCAGCAAACGTGGTATGTGAAAGGAGGCCGGTCCCCACTTCTTCTGCTGGCATTGAGCACATCTCATCAACAGCAAAGTGACCTGTGCTCCATTCCCTGTGGGAAAGCACACTGGATCCTGTCCCTGACAAATGGCATTTGCCGCCAGGGGTCATTTAAGAGGCAAGCAAGTGGAAGCGTCCTGTGCCTTGAGCTCAGTGCCTGTTCTTAAAGCAGGGCTGATGTGACGATATGGGCCAATGAGTCTTCAAGGGTTCAGGCCTGGCCCTGCTGGGAGGCCACTTCATAACAGTGACACCCTTCCTGCAGGAGGGACTGACAGAGGATCATACTTCACTCTTCAGAGACGGAGTAGCCTTAGTCTCAGGGGCCTCCAGAGTATCACAGAGGCCTTTTCCTCCCTCTCTAACAATGTGGTGCTCTGGGAGGGCTGTCCCTGGCCATGGTCTTCCCGGGACGGTTTTCCTGCATTGAAGCAGAGACAACGCTCACTGCCTGGGTCTCCCGCTGCTGCAGAAGCGGCAGTTGGGGAAGGCGCTGCTGCAGCAGCCAAGGAAATGACTGCAGTGTCACAGCTGGAACCTCACTGTGTGGATGGCCCAGGGATGCTGGGCCGTGCCTGATGTTCTGGGGTTCAGAGATCAATACCAAACTGTGGCACCCACAAAGACAGAACCCAAGGGATCAGAAACTGCATGAGGAGGGTGTGGACCACCCACATAATCAGAAATGCCAACCATAAAAATGGGGTGGAGAGCCAAGCCCACAGTACACCGTGGGGAGCTGTAAAAGAAAAAAAATCTGTCCCCCCAAATTCTCATATTAAAGACCTCGCCTCACTGTCTTAGAATGTGGCCTTTTCTTCATTTTTAATAAGTTAATTTTGCTTATGTACTTGGTTATTGCAATTTATTCACTTTGCATCCCTGCTGCAGCCCCTCCCTTGCCTCCTCCCTCTTCCCCCTCTATGCCCGTTGCCTAGTCCCTGATAGGAGAGGACCTCCTCCCCTTCCATCTGACCCTAGCCTATCAGGTCTCTTCAGGACTGGCTGCACCCCCCAGGGAGAGGTGATCAGAGAGCCTGCCACTGAGTTCATGTCAGAGACAGCCCCTGTACTAGGGAGCCCACTTGGAAACTGAGCAGCCAATGGGCTTCCTTTGAACAGGGGGTCTAGGTCCTCTCCATGCACTGTCCTTAGTTGGAGTATCGGTCTCTGCAGGGCCCCCGTGGGCCCAGGTATTTTGGCTTTGTAGTTCTCCTTGTGGCGTTCCTGTCCCTTCCAGGTCTTTCTAAGGAATACTACTCAGCAATTAAAAACAGGAAATCATGAAATTTGCAGGCAAATGGTGGGAACTAGAAAAGACCATCCTGAGTGAGGTATCCTAGAAGCAGAAAGACACACATGGTATATGCTCACTTATAAGTGGATATTAGACATATTATATAGGATAAACATACTAAAATCTATTCTCCTAAAGAAGCTAAACAACAAGGAGGACCCTAGGGAAGATTCTTAATCCTCATTCAGAAGGGCAAACAGGATAGACATCGGAAGTAGGAGAAGACAAGAAACAGGACAGGAGCCTTCCACAATGGACCTCTGAAAGACTACTCACCAGGGTATTGAAGGAGATACTGAGATTCGTAGCCAAACTTTGGGCAGAGCGCCGGAATCCTTGTGGTAGAATGTGGTCTCATCTGGGAACACGGTTGGTGCAGGTGGAACCAGGCGCGCTCTCGGTGTCCTCATGAATATGGGACAGGTGGGCACTGACAGCACAGGGAAGGGTGCTCTGGGGACGAAAGCGGAGTTCCAGCACAAGCTCTTACCAGCAAGAGAAACACAGGTCTGAGCATGCATGGTGGCTCACGCCTGTAATCCCAGAACTTGGGAGGCAGAGGCAGTCAGATCTCTCTGAGCTCGAGGGCAGCCTGGTCTACAAAAGTGAGTCCAGGACAGCCAAGGCTACACAGAGAAACCCTTCCCCCCCCCTAAAAAAAAGTCTAAACAAGCTCAGAAGGTGGGACAGGAGCCTAGGAAAGCAAGTGGCCCTGCTTAGACCTCAGGCTCTCAGCTGGAGGACTCCTGGCCTAGTAGGGAGCACAGAAACTGCTGCTCCCCACCCCTGCCCCACCCCGTGTGCTCTAAAGCAAGAAAATAGGGAGTGGTACTGCACCCAGACTCTGCGTCCACCCTCAGGTGCATCCCACCTGGTCCTTCCAACCAACGGGATGCTTCCTTCTTCTAGGCCATGCCAGAGGTACCCAGTCCCCAGTCCTCTTGCCTGGTTGGAGTTGCCTACTGAGCTGGTGACATGCCTTCCTTGGGTCCATCTCCTCAGAATCACAATGAATGCTACTGCAGTGGTTGTTCAGGTTCGAGGACACTAACCCTTCCTTAGGAGACCATAGACTAAATGGAATAAGCAGTGAGAGAGGAGGCTGCCCTGACGAGTTCTGAGCAGGGACCCTGGAAGGGCCACACTGTTGGCAGCATATTTTCCCCAACCTCCTTCTCTCTGGCTCTTTAGGCTAGGACTCATGGCTGCTGGCTTATGGTCACCCATAGCAACTAGTCTCTGGGGACCCAGCGCACCTCTCACCCTGCATCTTTTCTATCAGTGATCTTTCTGGAAAGAGCTGGGGGAACCAATTCTGTCTGGAGGCTGCTAGCTGTACCCTGAGGCTGCTGCCGAACACTTCCCCATCTCTTGAGTGCCTGCCACTATAGAAAGCACCTCCCCCCCTTCTCAGGAACCTGGGTGAAGGGGGCACAGGCCTACATGACACACCTAGCGCAGCTCTGAGGCCTGGTTCCAATGAGGGAAAAGTCAAGTCCACGCTGCAGGCATTTCAGAGCCTGTCTCAGGACGCAGGGGCTGCATGCCTCTTCCCTGACTGCTGCAGTCTTTGCCAGGAGGCCAAGGACCCCCACCACTCTCCTTCCACAGACCAGGCAGGGGTAAGCTGGCATCAGGGTGGGGTGGGGTGGTAGGGAGCACAATGCTGGAGGTGGGAAGGCTGAGTGAGGGTCCTGGGCACTTTGCAGGTCTCTTTAGTATTTGGGAGACTCAAGCATAAAGAAACACCACCCCCTTTCTGCTTCTGGACACAGTCACTGGGGACGGGCTGGGTTCTGACATGCTCTGTTCATATCCTGGGCCCCAGACTACAAAAGCACACTCTCCTGAAGTTCTGTAAAAAGGAAAAGTGAAGTCCAGGCAACCACAGGCCCCGGGGGATCCTTCCCACCTCTCTCAGCCAACCCTGGTGTCCTTGGCTTACCACAGCACTGCCTCAGTTGGCACCACATTCATCTGCTGGGCTCAGCGATGCCCTATTGGCTGGCAGAACACAATATCACAATGTGATGGTGAGAAGAAGGCATTGAAACAGAGAGATCTCTTTCATCAGTGTGCTTGACCCTATCTAACCCAGGAGACCCTGACCAGAGTGAGGAGGGGGGCCTCTTTGTGAACTGACAGACCTGTCTCCTCTGGCCCTTGGACATTACATCCCTGCTCCTAGCATGTGAGCTTCCAGACTGACTCGATGGCACCAGCCTTTTTTCTTCTAGCTTGTAGATGACAGAGTGTGGGACTTCTTGGCCTCTGAACTCACATGGCCCAATGCCCATATAATACCTCATCTCTCAGTTACCTGCAATGGAAGTTTTGGTTTCTTGGTATGTTTTGTAAATATGCTTTTGTTTTAATCCCCAGTGTGGGATTTTAGTTGGGCTACAGTTTATCCACACCTGTTAATTGTCATGTGTGGGGCATGATCTTTGCCAGCTGGTATGGGCCTTCCAGGTGCCACAAGAAGAGGAGCGTGGTCTAGGAATCTGAGAGTATAAACATGAGGCCGAGAAAGAGACGGGGTAGTCACGCTCTGGAGTGGAATTCGGTATGGTGTTCGATGCCAGCTTGTGACATGTAGCAGTTTGGAGAAACTCAAGAGACCAGAGATGGACAATGTGACAGTTTGGAGCAGACAGATGATGAGAAATGCTTCAGTGTGCAGTGGTGTGGAGGAGCCTGCTGGCTACATCTATGGTTGACGGAGATTGGTATGAAGCCTTGAAAGACCCTTGACCCTAACTAGCCAGGAGAAGCAAAGGGGTCTGGGTTCCCTCTCCTTACTAAAGGCTACCTTTTCTCTCTCCTACTTAAGGTTGGGGCAGGTAATGGAAAGGAGGTAGAGGCCTAAACATCCCAGAGTTTTTTTTTTAAAAATGCTACAGATGGCTTTCTGCAAGTTACCACGCCAGCCCACTACTTCTGTTTGCCTGGGAAGCCTGGGTGACATGTACAATACTCTTATCTGCCTGTGTCAAGATGTCCTTTTAAAAAGATAATTTTGAAGGGTTTATTTTTAATTATGTGTGTGTAGGCAGGGAGCATGTGCAAGAGTGTAGGAGCCCTCAGAGGCCACAGGTGTTGGATCCCCTGGGGCACAGTTAAAGGACTGCAGATGTGAGCCACCAGATGTAGGCGTAGGGGCAGAACTCAAGTCCTCTGCAAAAGCAGCTCATCACTTGGCTGAGCTCGTATTTCAAAATCAGATTGCAAGCACGCGGTGCTGGGGCTAAGACTTCCATAGCACTTTTGGAGACACAAAGTCAACTCACAGCAGTCACAAATCACAGAATTCTTTCTAGACAAATAAAAAGTGACTTCTCGGGATTTGTGGGGTGGCTCACAGACCAAGCGAGGCTTCCACAAGCAATGCCCATGGCTCTACAAGCACTAGCCTTAGTAATAGGCCAACTGCCTGTCATCCCCATATACAGCCACCACCACCAACTCTAGGGATATATTGCCTGGTTTGACCAGGACTTGGCACAGCAGAAAAGTTTTCTCATCAGCTCATCTATGCCCTGGTACCAGCCTCTTGTCACAAAACAAGCCAGGTAGCTGCCTGTGGTGACGACAGGAGAATGTGATGGTGACTCTCCATTATCAGCCTGACTGAACTTGGAGACACACCTTTGCACATGCCTGTGAGGCTCTTCCCAGAGTTGGCACCATCCCACGGGCAGGCATTAGACTGCACTCGAAAGAGACAGTGAGCAGTCAGCCAGTATTCACCGGTTTCTGTCTCCAGAGTGAGGAGCTTCCCCACACTCCTGCAGCCCCAGCTAGCCAGCATGTGACACTCCTCCCCTCCGTGATGGGTGTCTGCACGCCCTCCAGCCTTGAGCCAAAGCAGAACCCGCCTGCCTCAAGTTAATGTCGTCAGGTGCTCTGTCACATAGGAGAAGCCACTAACACAGAGAAAGACCAGTTCAGTCTTCCATGAGTGGGGAGAATGGGCACTTCCCGTGAAGCTATGAAAACACAGACCGCGTTGTCAAAAGGTGGTGGGCAGGGCCAGTATCAAGCGTCCACAATGCTCCACTCGCATTGTTCATCCCCCCTTATGGCATTTCTAGGCACCAGATGTGGGTGAAGCCCACTGAGAATTTTTTTCCCCTGATAAATGAGAATCTCTGTCAGTATCTTTTTTTCTCTTCTAGGTTGGCTATGGTGTGATACTGAAGAGTTGTGGCAAGCCCCTTGAGGTCACAAGGGAAAAGATGCAGAATCGTAAAGATGCTAGCCCTGTGTTGTGACTTTTCCTACAGAGAGGTGAGCACATGTCCATTCACTCCAGGCAGGACACCAACAGACAGGCCCAAAAAACAATTCCACCTACGTCCAGGTTGGTAAGGCAATTCATTTTAGAGGAGTTACTTATAGGACACGGGTAAATTAAAAGCAGCTGGATGGCCAAAAGCCCACCAAAACATGGGTGACCACTCACACACCTCATCCTCGGAGCTTCCTGCCCAACCTGCACTCGGCTTCACCAGGAGTCTTCTCACCAGTGATTAGTTATTGCTTACATAACCAGGAGGCAGCCTTTGAGTCTTATAATTTTATGAGTCTTGTAAGTTTCATTAGCTTAGGAGTTGCATTCCTCCCTATGTGTGTGTGGGTGGGTGTTTCACTTTGGAGAAAATAGCTACACAACATGCTGGTACAGCTGGATTGCTGAGGTCCCACCAGCCATGCCTGCCTCAAACCAACGCACTGGTTCAAAATGATGCTATGTGAAGCTCATTAAATATCCACTCATTCATATATTCACATGCCCCTCCAGGCACCCACAGCTCATCAGTACACCTCTCCACCCACCCACCTGCCCACACATTGAACCCTCATTCACCTAATCATAAATAGCTTATAGTTGAGCTGGATGTAGTGTAACCCCAGCACTCAGGGAGGCAGAAGCAGGTGGATCTCTTTGAGTCTGATGTCAGCTTGGTCTACAAAGCAAGTCCAGGACAGTTAAGCTACACAGAGTAACGCTGTCTCCAAAAACCAATATGCGGTTAATAGAGTCAAAGCAAGTGAGTGACACGGTTAAATTTACTGTTTGGAAAGAACCAGAGAAAGAAGAGAAATTGGGGCTGCGGCTGCGGCTTTGGGAACACAGATGAAGGAGCTGGCTACAGAGATGTTGGGGAGGTATTGACCATCAGAGGTAGGATCTGGGGATGCAATGCTTTTCAGGGTCCCTCAGTCCACAACTAGCTGTCGTGGAGCTTGAAAGGAGCATAGCTTTTCCCCTAGATGTCAGGTGCTTTTGCCTTTGGAGATAGGGTCAGAATTCTCATCAGTCTTCTCACTGTGGAGAGGAAGTCTGAACTTCCTGCCAGCTGTCTGCAGCATCATGGTGAAAGCCATGGTAAGTTGACGGCAGCCAACACCATCAACACTGGTGGTCTGAATGAGAATGGTCCCCATAGGCTAATGGTTGAATGCTTGGGTCCCAGTTAGTGGAACTGTTTGGGAAGGCTTAGGAGGTATGGCATTGTTGGAGGAGGTATGTTACTAGGGTCAGGGTTTGAGGTTTCAAAGCCCTATGGCATTCCTGGTTAGTTTTCTGCCTCATGCTTGAGGATCAGATGTGAGCTCTCAGCTATTGCTCTAGAGATGTACCTGCCTGCCTACTGCTATGCTCCCTACCATGGTGTCATGGACTCTACCCCAATAAATTTTCTTCAATAAGTTGCCTCCGTCATGGTGTCTTTTCACAGCATTAGAAAAGTAACTAAAACAAACACCTTCCCTAGAGTGAGACCAGCCAGGCTGACTTCAGAGTTCTTATACATAGACCAGGAGATGTGACGAACCTTTTTGCCACAAGTGGAAGTTGCTACAGGCAATGCTGGGACCAGGATCAGAGCACCCCAGATACTGCAATGAAAAGGTGAACAAGAAGGTAAGGTGGCCGGTACTCATCTTTAGGACTGAGGCTCCAGAGGGTCATAAGACCTTCATTAAACATATGCTGATTAAAACCATCACTACATGGGCTTCCTGTTATGAACTGTGTGTGGGTTCTCTCTTAATGATTCTACAAGGCTGATACAGACTGAGGAGGCCTTCCATGACTATGGAGAGTTTCAGATCTTGAGCTTAATTATCTTGGAATATTATTGTTTTTTTTGTCCCCTCATTTAGCGAGTCATTGAATTGTCTTAACAGACCACACCTGGTTCCATTAATCCAAATCTAAAAACATTATCAGCCTGAGGTCTACAGCAGAGATGTACTCACCGCCTGCCTACCCGATTGATTACATCAATATAAAAATGCTCTGTACCTATAAAAACTTCATGGAATTGTTACAATGAACACGGTACGAGAGTAACCAGATTTGTGTAAACCTGCCATGGTCACTCATAATTGGCACCAGAATAAGTATACTCCTGCGGTGGGAGGCTTTACACCAACAATCTGTCTCTGACCTCCACCAAGGACAGAGTTGGCCTGTAGCTTCCTGCAGCTATTCTGTGCCTCGGATTCTGCTGTCACAAGGGTAGCCTCACTGTACCAACAACAGGTAGGCAACCATTAATCCGGCGGGCCGCCTTCCCTCCTTTTCTCCCTCCGTCTTTTCCACTAACACCTCTTCAGACACAAGACGAAAAAATCCCACGCGGGCCTTGTCCTCGCGGACGCTCCAAGGCACGAGTGACCAAAAGAAACACGGACCGACCAGGAACTAGCCTCTCCAAGGCTTGCGTTTCCGCCCGGCGTTCCTGGGCGCGACACCGCCCGGAGCACGCGTGACGCAGGAACCCGGGATGAGGAGAGCGCCTGCGTGAGGCGGTTGCGCGTGCGCAGCTGGTGTACGGAAGGCCCGGAGCGTTTAGCGTCATGGAGTGGAAGCTTGCTGCTGTCGCCACTGAATCCTGGAGAGGGCTACGCGGGCTCTGTCCGGCGGAAGTTGCCGGTCAGTACGCGCTGTGCAATACGTATTTTCGTCACTCCTGGCCCCAGTGTTGGCCGGGCCAGCCTTCTCTGATCCTTCCCGTGCGTCTGGAGAGAAGGACCTAGGTCGAAGTGGAGAGTGCCGAAAGGGACGTAGGGCTGGGCTTCGTGGATGATTGTCCTCCAGACTCTTAAAGTCCCTGGTCCCAAGCTCCCCAGATCCCCGAGTCCTAAGGTCTCTGAACCGCAGTTACCTAGACCCCAAAGCACTAAGATCCCTGGCAGGTACCTGGCCTCCAACTTCCGAGGCCCCCAGTCCTTAAGGTCCCTAAACCCTCAGTTTCTCAGTATTCCCAGGCCTGCAGCTTCCAAGTCCCAAGACAGGCTATGAAAATTAGAGAGGAGCCTTCCATCCCAAGAATAAGAGTGCAAAGGTGGAGGCTTCCAGCTTCCTTTGGACCAGAGGTCCATTTCAGAGGACCCCTGGAGGAAGGGGTGGAGCTTGCAGCAAAGGGAAGGATGATTTCTCTAGGAAGAGTCAGAGCCCACCCACCAGAGAGCCAGGTCTGAGGCCCTGGGATGCCTATAGGAGACAGAATTGAGCAGTGAAGAAACCAGGAGGAGCAGCTGGTGGCTGAAAGAAAACAAAGAGCCTGGGAAGAGTGGGGAGGCTGAGGAGGATTCTGCCTCACTGGGTGACCAGGAGGGTGCTGGTTCCGGAGTGGGTCTGCTGGGGCTTGGAAGAAGCCATCTTGAAGTGGAGCGAAGCCCAGAGCAGCTTTACTTCAAGGTCCAGAAACACGGATTCCAGAGGCTACCTGGAAAACGGGTATGGAAGCAGCCAAGAGGACCCAAAGCAAAACGGAATGGGAGCGGTCAGCCCTGCTTGTGGGCAGTGTGGGACAGGAAGCCTAGCCACCCACTGGCTCCATCGTGGCTGCAGAAGGATGCAGAACCAGGAGAAGTCCCAACACCTCCACACAGATTTGCACACAAAGTTTGTTAGTTGATTTGCTCATCCCAATGGGCACAGCTAGGGCTACACCTTGACCACCTCCCATCTCACACCAGGTTGACCCAGACAAGATACAAAAGATCATGAACCTAGAAAAAAAGATGATCTTATACTGAGAGAAACATCCACTGCGGGGAATTCTCAGATTTAGAAATTTCCTGGTTTGTTGATGGAGTCAGGGCTGCAGGGTAGCAGAATGCTCCTTGTGTAGGCAGATTGGCAATGCTATGAAGGATTATATATGCCTTCTCCGTAGGCCAGCAGTCCTGCTTTGGGGAGTTGGAGTACTTGGACGACTCAGTGTGGTTTAAGAATATTTGCTACAGTTGCTTACAGTCAAAACTGGAAGCAACCCAGATGCCCAGCACTGGGAGACTTGATAAATATGTGGTGGAGTGAGTCCAATGTGACATGCTACAGGAGTGGAGAAAGGAAAGAGCTGGCTGAGGAGATAGCTGTGAAGGTGTAGTGCTTTCCTGTAAGTGTGATAGCCTGGGTTCATTCAGAACCTGTGTTTTAAAAAACCGAAAGGGCATAGTGACACACTGAGATCCTAGCATTGAGGTGATAAAGACGGGTGCATCCCTGAGTTTTGACAGCCAGCCAGCCTAGCCTACTTGAGGAGCCCAAGGCCAATGAGAGAGCCCACACCAAAAACAGCAATAAAACAAGACAGCGTAAACACTTTATGGTTGACGGAATTCCACCTTAAACTTACTATTTATCTTATAAAATATTGTCATGTACATTTTTGCATCATTTTCTATATAACTCTACAAGTTATCTAAGTAAATATACAAGTCCAAGCTTGGTCCTTTAAAAATTGTAAGCAATTACTTTACCTAGGAGCATGCTATTCCTAAATTCTTATGTACTTGATTTGTACACATATCAAATAAAGCTGACTATTGCAAAAAAAAAAAAAAAAGAAGAAGACAGCATGCTCTAGGGGAGCATCACCTTGTCTTCTGGGTTCCACATGCACATCCAAACAGAGGGACAGGGGTCATTTATGTGAAAAAAGCAAGGTGCACATAGCATAGCTGATGATGTGCTGCCCTTGGGTGTGGCTGTGAGGGAGTTCTATGTGTCTGTGCTGGCCAGTTTCAGTCAACGCTACACAAAGACATAGAGGCAATGGGCAAGAAGAAATCTTTTGTTTTTCCAGACAAGGTCTCTCTGTAGTCTACCTGTCCTAGACCAGACCACCCAACTCGGCCTCCCAAGTGTTGGGATTAAAGGTGTGGGCCACCACCACCTGGCAGGAAAGAGAAAATCTTAATTTGAGAAAAATGTCTCCATAAGATTGGCCTGTACGCAAGTCTGTGGGTTGTTTTGATCAATGATTGATGTGAGTTAGCTCAGCTTGCTATGAACGGTACAACAACTGGGCTGACGGTCCTGGGTGGTGTAAAAAAGCAGGAGGAGCAAGCTATGAGGAGCAGGGCCCCTAAGCAGGGTCCTCTGTGGCCTCTGCATCAGTTCTGCTTCCAGGTTTCTGCCATGAGCTCCTGCCCTGACTGCCCTCAGTGATGGACTGTGATGTGGAGCTGTAAACTGGAATAAACCCTTTCTCCCCAAGGTGCGTTTTGTCCTGTTTTTTTGTTTGTTTGTTTATTTTTTAATCACAGCAATAGAAAGGCTAACCAGGAAAAGGTAATACAAAGCACACAGCTGGTTAGTCATGGGGAAAAAATCTTGCTGTTTATGTAAATCAGGATAAAAGAAATGTTAGGTTTTAATCTAATTCATCAAAATGTTAAAAGACAGTTGGTAACGTGGTCCAAAGACTTAAAGGGCTGACTCTATCTTCCAGATGCTAAATTCTCTGTAATACAACCAAAATTTCCTTAATACCTAGAAATATTTTATACATGTAAATGCATATTCATGAACATGTTATTCCAGCATATAATTTATCACACCAAGAAGGGAAGACAGAATATTATCAGAGGGCACTTTGGTTTTAGATTTTATGTGTCTGTTTTGCCTGCATGTGTGTCTGTGCATGTAGTGCTAGGGGAAAAAGAGAAGGTCAGAGTCCCTGGAGCTGGAATTAGGACATTTGTGAGCTGCCAGGTGTGTACAGGGAATCAAACGTAGGTCCTCTACAAGAGCAGCTCTCCAGCCTGGCACCTTGGCTTCAATGGTGGTGTTGTACTCTGAGCAATGGAAGGGTAGCAGGTCTCCTGTCGGTGGGCATTTAGGTCTTCTCAATATTGAGCAAAGTTCTGATAACCTCATGTCAAATCATCTCATTCTCTGCACACTGGCCCCTGGGACTGATTGCCAGGACTGCTGGGGGAAAGCACAGGTGCACTTGTAGACAGCTGTGCTCAGATTTCTGCCAAATGCTGTTGCCCCAAGTATCATAAAACAGCACGAAGTTTGGGACTCTCTATGTCTGTGCTCCAGATCTGAGTCCCTATTGCCAGGGCAATGGTGTTTGGAGCCAGGCTTTGTGGAGGTGGGTTAAGCTTAGATGAGTTCCTGAGTATGGGGTCTCTATGATGTAACTGGTATCCTTGTGAGGAGGGGAGGTGAGCTACTTTTTTGTGTCATGTGAAGTCACAGAAAGCTACTACCCTCAGTACACCTTGAATGTTCCTTGTTCTTGGCTCCCCAATGTGTTTGGGGGTGAGGAGGGGAGGTGAGCTACTTTTCTGTGTCATGTGAAGTCACAGAAGGCTACTACCCTCAGTACACCTTGAATGTTCCTTGTTCTTGGCTCCCCAATGCGTTTGGGGGAGGGGACACACACACACAATGTTTTATCTTTCCCAGTCTGCAAAAATGGTATCTTGGTGTATTTTCTAAAGTATTTATGGGAAGTTTCAAGCTGTGCCAAAGTGTTTAAGTACAGAGACTCACATGCCCCCTGCCACTGAGCTCAGCAGCTCCTGTCACTCTCCGCTGCACTAGGGTCCGCATCATCCCAACATTTTAAGTAGTTGACAGGCACATGTAACACATCCTGTGAGACCAAACTCATGTCAGCTCAGGAGGAGCCCATACATTGAAAGCAGATATTCACCTTCTGCCCAAGCACCCGTTGCTCCTGCTCTTCCTGCCCCGATGCGTTATGCTTGCATGGGGATGCAGGCTGTACATAGTTTGGCTTCCTTCCCTGCAGCAGGGACCATGTGCTTCCTAGTATGTCACTTCTCACTGCCACGTGGTCTCTGAGAAGTTCTGCACTCAGTATGCCCATCTTGCCTTCTGTTGATGGCTGTGAGGGTACTTTCAGTTCTGTGACAATAATGCCTAGAGCCAGTGTGTGTCTGAGTATAAGTCTATACTTCTTGACTTCGTTCCTCTTAAGTAACACCTACCAGATGTTGGGCCAGATGACAGATGGTGGACTTAACTTCATTGTAAATGCTGGTCCCTGCTAGGCATGGCAGCACACACCTGTAGTCCTAGCACTCAGGAGGCTGAGCTGGGAGCCAGAACCCTGCCAGAAGACAGTGATGAGCATCACAAGGCTTTGCCACCCCACCGCTGTTTGCCATTGTCATCTTAGAATGTGTGTAGTGCTATGTCATTGTGCTAATTTGCATTTCCTGATGGTTAGAGGAATGGAATGTCTCCCTGTCCTGGCCTAATAAGCTCTTCCTGTATGAATCCAAGTCTGTCTCCCAAGAAGATGAAGTGGGCTGTTTCCCTCAAAGCCCCATTTGGGGGAACTCTGGAACATGAGCAATGCAGGGGGACAGTGGCCGATTACCCAGCAAGGACTTCCTCACCTGAGGTGTGTGTCTCCCTCATCACAGTTTGTGTGCTTGGTGTTGGGTGATGCACAGGATCAAAGTTGAAACCAAGTGTCACACCTGACGTTATCAGAAGGTCACACGATAATCTGGCTTTTGTGACTCTGGGCAAGGCTACTTAGCAGTGAACACCTTAGTCATGCAGGTGGCCTTTCTAGAATCAAGAGTGCCAGCAGGGAAGGGGAAGCAGAAGTCGCTGCCAAGGACACTCCCAAAGGAGCCACACCAGGTGTTATCGGCATGGACTGAACTGGTGGCTACTGACACAGCCCCGTGGCCACTGTTCCCTTGCCCAGTGCTGGCTCCTCCCAGTGCTGCCTGCCATCCTCACTTTTTCACCAGCAGTTTCAAGTCACTTTCAGTCATGTGTATTTTTGTACCGAATATATCATTTTATCTGGGGGGTTATTTCAACATGCTGGTCCAGCATTGCCAACTCCTCACAAGGGCAGATCTTAACATCTCTTCTACTATGTATAGTATAAAAGGCAGAGTGCCTGTTGTGTGTCTTGGACATGTTTGTCCCTGTCTGTCTGAGATGCACTTTGGAGAAAATGTTGGGATCACTTAGAATTTGGGACTGAGCCGGATGCAGTGGCACACACCTATAATCCCAGTACTCAGGGAGGCAGAGGCAGGTGGATTCCTGTGAGTTCAAGGCCAGCCTCATATACAAAATGAGTCCAGGATAGCCAAGACTACACAGAGAAACCCTGTGTCAAAAAACAACAAAAAAACCAAACAACCAAAAAAACCTAAAATCACTTTGCAGAACTTCCAGTTGGCCAAGTTGTGTGTCATAGGAGAGGAGGACATGAAACCTGGGGGCAGGCTGGGCCAGGGCCATGGTGGCACCTCACATTAGGGGGAAAAGCGGGGTGGAGAGAGGTGGCAAAGGTGGTAAGTTCAACAAGCTGGCACCAGGCCACTGGTGCTGGGGAGAAAAGGATGTCCAGATCTAGCCTTCAGAAGGAGGGGCTGTTCGGGTGACCACCTGAGCTGCACAGGCTCAGAGCTGGCTGCTGTGGGGGTGGGAAAAGGGAAGGATGGAGTGCTCAGAGCCCTTCATCACATGAGGAGGACAGGATGGTTAGTCAGAGGCCATGCAGAGAACACAAAGGGCAGAGATAGGGAGCAGTGCAGGCTGGGGATGGTCCCCCTCCTTCCCGCTCAGGAGCTGGAGGCAGGTGAAAGGTGAAGAGGAAATGGAGTCTGTCCAGACAGAACGGAGAATGCCAGGCTTCTTCCAAGCCACATACACTGATCACCTGCCCTGTGGTGCAGGGTGTGGTGAGGTGGAATGGGCAGGCAGAAAGGCCAGACCTGGGGTCTCTTGGGAGGGTCCCTTTAGTGCCTGATGGTCTGTGGACATGCCTGGCACTCTGGAAAGTACCAACAAGCTTACTGGAGCATAGCTGTGGAGCCAGCAAGGGTGTAGGCCATATTCTCAGCCTCCCACACTCATCTGAAACACCAGTGTGCAGACAGAGTTGTGTCCCCCCAAAAATCATGCTAAAGTCCTAGCTACCAGGAAATTAGGCACCGATTTTGGAGATAGGCCTATTCAAGAGGTAACTCAGTGGGGGGAGGGGTGTTCTAGTGATTGTGTCCTAAGAAAGGATGACTCTGAGGACACAGGGGACTCAGTCTGCACAGAGAGGGGTCTCGGGGGCTAACCTGCTGCCCCTGCTCTAGGACTTCTGGCCTCTGGGACTGCAAGACATGTCTTGTTTAGCACCCTGTCTGTTGGACTGTCATGGCAATCTGGGCTAGTAAGCAGAGCCCACACAGAATGACAGCCCTGCACCCCCTTAAGTTTCCCTTTCTGTAGGATCCCATTCAGGGAGGTGAGAACCCCGAGATCCCACTGGCTTATCTGAGGGGCTGGGGGAATGGCCATGCCTGATCACCACAGCATCTGGCCCCCACTACAGCCACAGGTCACCTCATGATTTCTGCTGCCCAAGAAGGAAAGGAGAAAGGGCAGGGGAACAAGGCTGTCAGGGAAGTGGCCCTGGCCAAGCCACGTTGAGCAGCAGTGACCCTCACACTACTGTCATCACAGGTCCTGGGACACCAAATGCTGTGGCTGGCCTGCTGTGCCCCAGATGATCTTGGTGCCAGTGTCCTCAGCCCGGGCTGTCCTGACCTGCAGCCGCCTGGGACTACCCACTGCCATTCCATGTCCACCGTGCACCATGGCCACCTTCATTCCATCTTTCAAGTGAGAACACTGAGGCAGAAGAGGTGGTGAGGGGACAGGACAGATAGATTTCCATTTTGGGGCAGAACCAGGAGACCCCATGTGGCATAGAAGCCACCGTGACCATCAGAGGCCTCTCTCCACAGCATGTGCTAGGAGAACCAGTAAGCGTCGGCAGGCAGAAGCACAGGCCTGCTTCATGGGGCACAGAGCAGCTTTCTGTATGGGAAAGGCTGAACAGGAGTTGAGAGTCAGGGAAACGGAGAAAACAAGGATAACAGGAGCAGAACACAGGTACCAAAGCCACATAGGATGGACACTACGCTGTCCCCCAGCCGCCTCTCAGCTTATGAATAATTATGAGTGCTGCTGCCAGGGGACCTTCCTAACAGTGGCGCCAGCGGGCGCGATGGCGGCGGTCATGTGGTGGCAGTGATGGTGGTGAGGGTGATGATGATGGTAGTGGTGGTCTTGATGGAAGAGGCGATGTCAGTGGAGTAGTGACGGCGTTGGGTGGCGGTGACGGTGACGGTGAGGGAAATGGTGAAGGTGGAGGGCGCGGGAGAAGTGACAGCAGGTGATGGTGGCAGTCACAGCGATAGTGGTAGCGTAGCCATGGAGTAGCAGGTGCTCATGGGGGTAGTGGAGGTGGTGGTGGTGAGGAGGGACGTGACAGCGGTGTGGTGAATGTGGTACAATTAGTGGTTAGAGAAGGTGGTCATGATGGTGGCGATGAGATGGCAGTGACAGCAACAGTGGAGGCAGTGATGGTGGTGGAGATGACGGTGGAGGTGGGGACAGTGATGGAAGCTGTAGAGATCATGGAGAGGCAGACGGAGGTCCTGGAGATGGACTAGTGGGAAGCTGCTGGCAGCGCTTGAGTTGGTGGAGGCGGTGGAGCCCGGGGCATTGGCAGAAGTAGTTGAGGTGGTAGTGCCAGAGATGATGCGCTGGAGGTGATGCCTATAGTGGTGAAGGCAGTGGAGGTGATGTGGGGGGGGGCGGTGTAGAGCATATGCACGCTAGACCTGGCGTGCTCGACATGGTGGGTGTAGTGGTGACTGTCCACTGTCTGGAGAGAAGATGGGGCTGAGCTGGGAGGAGACATGATGGAAGGCAGGACAGAGGCACAGAGAGCTCATCCCCTCCACGCGTGTGCAGGCCAGGTGTGGAACTATACCTGCAGTGTTTCTTTCTTCCTCCTTAAAGGTGTCCATAGAAACTCCCTTTGCTGTGAATATCATAAAGGGGTGGGCCTAAGGGGATGTTATATGGTGGATAGCTCAGTTTCCCTGAGGCCAAAGGCTAGGAAGTTGGGGAGGCAGCAGCTGACCCCTGCTTATAGGCTCAACCTTCCCACACCTATTTCATCTCACATGACCACTCTCCCCTGTTCTGAGCTACCTTGCTTTGTGATCCACTTGGAGGTTCCTGGGAAGTCACAGTGTTTGGGGAAGCATCCAGGAATGCCTCTTCACTACCTCTAGCTGTATCCATGCTGCTCTGCTGAGGCCAGTCCCTTGGAGGCCCCAGGCCTCTGGCCACGAGGGTCTGTGCTGCTCGCTGTGCCACGCAGCTGAGGCACTCAGCAGTACTGGGAGGCAGGCAACCATTGACTGGGATTTTGGGCTACCGCCAAACCTTTCTCTTTGCCTCAGTTTACTATCTGGCCCACAGGGCAAGATGGATACCTCCAGAAAGGGTGCCAAGAGGCCTATGTTGTCCAGTAATAGAACTGCAGGATTAGTGAAGCCCATCTGGGTGGAGTCCAGCAGACCAGAGGGGCCCCAGGAAGCCTCCCCTCCCGGGGCTCAAGACCCCCTCCTCTCATCCCCATTGGTATGGCAACAGCTGCTTCCTCCTCCTGGACTGGAAAGCTTGGGCTGAGTCATGTGCTCAACTGGGAACATGACAGGGCCTCCTGCAGGACAGTGGCTCTCATCCAGGCACAGTGGGGGGCAGGGTCAGTGGGGGACAGGGGAGAACTTACATCTGGGGCCAGAACTGGAAAAGTCCCGGGAGTTGGCCCAGGAACTGTCAGGCCTGGCCAGTACCTGCTTCTGACCAGGACCCCTGGGACAAGCACAGCTCCCACCTTGCCCTGAACTTGGCCAGAGCAGAATGAAGCTAATGTCACATGCTGAGGCCATTCCACTCCATCCGCCAGAGGGTCTGGTGAGAAGGTAGATAAAGCCTGGAGAGCTCTGGGGGGCATCTGTACCCCTGTTCAATGTCCAGCACAGGAGGGGTAGGGAAATTGGCATAGGCTCCAAACCATCATCCTGGAGCCTAGCCACCCACTACAGAGGGCCCAGTGGTAGTGAGGGGAGACAAGCCCAGTGGTCCAGCTCCACCCTGAAAGAAGTGTGAAGGGAACAGTGGAGGAGGGGGTTTGTTAAGAGAGCAGAGTAGGGATAGCTTTGGTTTGCCTGGGTGGTTTGGAGGAGGCAGAGAGCCAGGATCACCGAAACAGGTCTTACATCCAAGACCCTGCCCCTCCGCACAACACCCTGCCTCTCTGGGACTCCTTTCCCCAACTCCGTCCTCAAGGGAAAGCTGGGGAAAGAGGGTGCCCATCACCAGGCCTGTTCCGGTCCACTCACCCCACATGGCATGAACACCTCTTGGACTGAGTGCCCACTCCCAGCCCAGCAAAAGCCCATTTTTCCTAACCCCCAAGAATAACTACAGCCATCTTCACCTGTAGTTGGCTTTATTTTAGTCATTGTGACCGCCAGAATGTGTGAAATAAGACAGCATGGTTTCTAGGGGTGGCGCAGGCTGACACAAACAGGGCTGTGCAAACCTCCCAGCCAAACTATGCGGGAAGAGCTGTCCTGTGGAGTCATGTCCCAGTGGTCCCTCCAGGGGCAGAGAGCAGCAGTGAGACCCCAGGCAGGGACAGTAGCTGGGACAGTAGCTGGCCCTAGGAACCCCACAGCAGAAAGCACCTGGACCCCTTCTGCATACACCTGTCCTGTGCTCACCACACGGGCAGTGTGTCAGACAGATACATACACATGCCATGCCAGTTATGAACTCACAACCAGTCACTTATTCTTTGTTAGCTTCACAGTAACTGTGCACCAAAGACAATGAGTCCAGTGTTGACTCAGGGCAGGCTCCCTGCCCCAGGAAAGTAAGCACTCGAGGAAAACCAACACAGCAGTGCTCCGCCTGCTCACTTGTAGTACTGCAAATAGACAGACAGACAGACAGACACACACACACACACACACACACACGGAGACAGACAGAGATGGAGTGTGTGCGCGAGAGAGCGTGCGCATGCACGCTCAGGTCATAATTCACAGGGTCCTACCAGCCCTTCCAGAGGTGGACTCAGAAGCCAGGATGCCTCCTCTCCAGCCCTCTGGACTGTGGCCCGTCCTGGGCCTCCAGTCTTGTAGCATCACTGGAGGCCCAGGTTCCCAGGCTAGCCGTGGACATATTAGGAGAGCACAGAGATGGTCAGGAGATGAACACTGGACCTTCCACCTTGGGGAGAGCAACGGTCACTTCACTCCAGACCAAGCAGGCAAATAAATACATCAAGTGTTAGCAAAAGACACAAAGACAGACTTGCCCTGATCCTGTCCTCCGGGCCACTTGCAGTCATCAGAGACAGCCCAATTGGGGAGAGGGCAGGCTGTTTGGGGGTATCTCTACCACTTGCTGAGGCAAGGCCAAGGCTTCCCCTATCCTGCCTCATCCCCTTCCTGAAACAATCAAGGTTCTGGGACAGCAAGGCTTGCTTGGGGCACAAGCAGTCAAAGCAAGGTGGCCCATATCCACGACAGAGCCAGAGGACAAAGTCCTTCACATTTCAAGGGTGTCAGCCTTCCTTCCAGGGCCACAGATGAAGGGGGAGCCTGCCTCCCGTCTCGCTGTGACAGCTGCTTCTACACATGACCCCCCTTCCCCCCCCCCACGGCAGGAGGTTGCACAGCAAACATCACTCCTGTTAAGCTGGACTAGCTCTGGCCCTGTGTTTGGTGCCTGGGAATGACTACAGCTCCAGGGAGACCCTTAGAAAGTAGGAAAGGGATTCCCATGGTCAGGCCTGCCGAAACACGGCATCAGCTTCATCATGCGATGCTTGGCTCATGGCAGGATCTGCCATTCCCAGCTCCAAGACACCAGTATGGGGCACTTGTAGGGTCCTCACCCAGTAGCAGACACATGGTAGCCTTGGGAGGCTCTTAATAGAAAGAGAATCCATTTCCAAATTCCCCTTCTTTGCCCAAAGTTCCACCCCGTTCCACACCAGTAACAGTCACTCCAGGGACAGCCTGCTTCAGCCACCCTCATGATGCTCCGGTCCCCACTGGAGCCATGCCTCCTGCAAGGCCAGCTGTGTCTCTATGGCCCCTGCTGGTACTTGTGCCCGAGGTCTTCTCCACAGGGGTTCCTGCTGCCACTCACGACAAGCGGCCTGCTCACTCACTCAGACACTTACATTAACGATTCTCTTGACTGAGTCACTCTATCACGGCACTAGGCACACAAGGACACTCTCAAGTGGCCCAGCAGGGTGGTCCGGGAAGCTCCGGGATAGAGGAAAACTGTGTTACCTCACTGGACACTCCTTGAACCTTGCTGGAGAGGATGATGAGGAAGATAGTGTCCCTAACCAGGCAGGGCACAACCTGTGTGCAGGTGTGAGATGGAGAGTGAAGGGTAAGAGGAGGCAACCCATCCAAGCAGCAGCAGCAGCATTCATTCAGATTAGCCTTGGGGTAGGGCTTCTTCCTCTGTCCCAAAGTCCCACCCAGGAGACCCTTCCTCCACACCTTGGAGATACAGAAAAAAAAAAAAAAAAGAAAAGAAAAAGAAAAAACACTTCACACCAACAAGGACTTGACGAGGCCGTAGTGGAACTTGCGGACATGCCGATACAGGTCCCCAGACTGTGTGAATCGGCGCTCACACCAGCGGCAGGCATGGGGCTTCTCCCGTGTGTGAACCACTGCATGCCGGCTTAAGTTGTGTGAGTACTGGAAGCCCTTGCCACACTGCATGCATGTATAGGGCTTCTCTCCAGAGTGTGTCCGCTCGTGCCTCTTCAGTGTGTACGTGCAGGAGAAGGTCTTGCTGCAGAGCGGGCACGTTGGCACGGCCCCCTCAGAGGAGAGCCTGGCACGGACACTGTCCCGCTCTCGGAAGTGGGCACTGAGATGCAGCTGCAGGGCATGGGGGCTAGGGAACAGCTTGCAGCACAGCGGGCAGATGCAAAGGTGCCCGGTGGGACCCAACTCCTCATTGTCCACCACCGGCTCTGCGTCCAGCCCGAGCTGCTGGCTGCCCATCCCTTGGATGTGCACTGGCAGGCCCTGAGCTGCGGGAGCATAGCTTGGTGGTGGGGATCTGTCGGCCGCGGCACTGTGAGGGCTGCTGCTGCTGTCTTGTTCAGAGAATGAATCTTGCTCAGCCTTCACCAGAGGCTGGGCTCCTTGCTGCATGGAGCTGCAGAGGGATGTCTGGAGGAGGCAGGGTGGGTGGACCTGCTCAGGTCTTGGGCTAGGCTTCAGTGACAGGTCCAGGGCCCCACCTGATTCCCCTGTGACCTGCCAAGATGGAGGTCCAAATGTTGGGAGGGGATGGGCAGCTCTGACCCCTAGGGATGGGGGTTTGGTCTTTGGTGCAGCTGGGCAGAAGTCAGGAGACCAGGAAGGCAGGGGTTGCGGTGGCTGACCAGGAAGCTCTGTCTCCAGCACTCGGGTCTCCAGATCTGGATCCTTCTTCCTAAGCCTGCCCTTGCAGACCTTGACGATGTCATACATGTGTAGATAGCTGGCGGCAGCCAGGACGTCCTCCACAGGTAGGCTGTGCAGGTCCAGGCGGCCCTCGTACATGAAGTCCAGCAAGCGGCTGAAGGCGGGCACCGTGACGATGTCGCCGTTGAGCCGCACCGTGTCGCGGCTGCTCGCGGGCTGGTCCCTGTAGAAGAGATGGAAGTAAACACTGCACGCGGCCAGGACAGCGCGGTGCGCAGGGAAGCGCGCGTCGCCCACCAGGACAGTGCAGTCGCACAGGAAGCCCAGCTCCCGCTGCTGCCTCAGGCGGCCCAGCAGCCTTACGCCGTGCTCCGGGAACTCCATGCCGCCGCAGTCATCACCTGGGCACAAACGGGACGCTTGTCAACACGCCGGGGATGCCGTGGCCGCTGCTCGCCCCGACGCGCCCTTCCCCGGGTGCAGGCAGCCCACAGAGAGGCGCGGGAGTGACGCGAGCAACCGCCAGCCCCGAGCCGCCCCGGCACCTGCCCGGAGCAGGAAAAACTCGATCGAAAGTAAACAGAAGCCGCTCTGCCGCCGGGGCGGGGCTCGGGGCGCAGCGCAGGGGCCGAGCCGCGCGGACACAAGTCGGGACTTCAGGCTGCCTAGCCCGCCCGCCCGCCTGCCGCGCCCCCCGACGCCGGAGTCGCCGCCCGCCCGCGCCGCCGCCAGCTGCCACCGCTGCCGTCGGCCCCATTTATGGCAGCGGGGCCGTGGGGAGCGGCGGGTGCGGCAGGCGGAGCCGGGAACCCGCCCCTGCCCTCACCTCCGCCGCACGCGCGGCTCTCCGCTCGTGCTGCAGGCTCTCCCGCGCAGCTCGGACCGCACGGAGCTGCGGGCGGCGCGCCCCGGCCGGCCGGGAGGGCGCGGGGACCCGGACGGCGCCGGGCGGGGCGCGCACTAACTTGGCTGGCGGGGCAACGCCGGCTGCTTGCCCCGCCCCGGAGAGTGAAACTCTCGGCTGGGGCTGGAGGGGGCGGGCCGGGCGACTTCCCGGAGCGGCGGAACCGCTGAGGTCAACTCGCTACCCCTTCTCTGTCCGCCCCACCCGGTCAGCCCCGCTAGAAGCCAGCCCGCGCTCAGTGGCGGGAGGGGGGTGCGGGACCCTCTCGCGATACTTGTCTCCTGGGCCTCTGTGCCCTCCATGGGGTCCGGACTGCCCCGGTGGACAAAGGGACACCTCCCAGCCGTCCGCCTCTCCCTGCACCAGTGCACCCGCAGTCACTGCGTAGCCGGGACAATGGCCTCAGGCCGTTGGCGGCACAGTCCTTCAGATGGGTCAGGGCGCCACTGGGAGATCACAAATCTCAAAAAGAAATTCACATCCTCTTAAGAAGCAGTCTCTGGAGGAAACTACGTTAACGTAGCTGGGACAGGCCGCGGAGCTGGGCCCTCTGACACATGATTACTGCCCTCTGCAGACCCAAGGCCGGCAGCCACGCACACTGACAGGGCAGATGGAGTGGCACAGGTGAAGGACACAATCACAGAAGACCTCCACAGTTAGGCCGGCAGGTCACAGGATGTGTTAGAGGGGGACACGGAGAGAGGCCAGGGCTGGCCCCCTGAGCAGATTGTTCCAGGAAGAATCAGGGTCAGGAAGGTATGAGAGGCGACACCTGGTTCTTCTGGGGGAAAGGAAACGCCAAGAACAGTAGAGCTCCCGGTTTGGAGGAGTTGAGGCCCCTTGCCATGTGCTACACTGATGGCTGGAAAGTCTTCTCTCCCAAGGGTGAAGGTGGAGGGGTCTCCTTGACTGAGGGGGTTTGACATTACTTGAGACATTGCTCAAGTCAGCTTCACAGGCCTGTCCATTAGACACCCTCGGTTGTGGTTCTAGGGTGAGGGATGGGCTGCTTAGCACTAAACTACAGGGCCAGGGGTTTTGTGGAGCTAGGCACATTCTGAATTTTCACCTTGCATTTGTTAGAAGCTCAGGAACCAAGAATGCTGGGTAGGCCACGCACCAGAATGCTAGAGGGTAGGTAGGAAGGAGGGTAGTGCTGCACAGGGTAGGAATATAGTAGACAGGACAAAAGCCAGGTGTTTGGATAGAACAGCCAAAGGCATCTGGGTGAAGGGGGGCTGGTGAGCCCCACCCTTGCTCTTTAGACACTCAGAACAGGGTGTCCAGTTGTGGGAGGGGGGTTCTAGCTGTTGGGGATGGCCTCCAGGGGGTCTGTTCAGAGCTGATGGACTGGAAGCTTAAGAGGCTGCCGGGGTCCATGAAGGACCTAGATTCTATAGGGAAGGAGACTACATTGTAATACTAAACAGGAGGATTTCCAATTTTAGGCCAGCTTGAGTTACATGGCAAAGCCCTGTCTCAACATCCTGTCCTGGAAAAAAGAACCTGTGTGTATCTGAAATGCAAATATGACTGGATATAGAAGTTATTTCCTAAGTCTGGCAACTGCAGCAAGAAACCTAGAAGCAAACTACATTTGCTCAGGTGCAGCACAGCCGAGGGGTAGAGCTTGGCTGTCCCCAACCTGAAGGGAGAGCCAGTTTCTTCCTCTCTGCCTCAGTTCCCTCCACTCTGCCTCAGCGGGAACGGCCCATGCCATGTATTTAGGGTAAGCTCAGATCCTACTGACCCCCTCTGAGCTTGCCTGGGTTGGAGCCTGCCTCTGCCTCAGCCCCTCCCAGGGTTAGCATGATTCTGAGCCCCTAGATCAGTGGCTCTCTACCTTCCCAATGCTTCCACACTTTAATACAGTTCTTCATGATGTGGTAATCCCCAACCATGAAGTTATTTTTGTTAGTACCTCATAAGTATAATTTTGCTACTGTTATGAATCTTAAAGCAAACATCTGTTTTCTGATGGTGTTAGGTGCCCCTCTGGGGAAAGGCCGTTTGATCCCACAAAGGAGTCATGGGTGGAGAACCGCTGCTGTATGCCCTTAATAATCTCCACCAGCAGAACGGGAGTCAGCACCTTCCAACGTTCTAGTAAAACTAACTTTGGGCATACTACAAGGTGATATGCCTTGAGTTCTAGAATGTTCCATCTCCTCTTCATTCCTGTCTTTGCTTGAAGGTCATCCCTTTAGCTAGAGTTCCCCCCTTCCCTCTCCATCCCTCCTGACCTGCAACCCATTCTCCATTCCTGTTTGGCCCTGTGTGGGAGTCAAAGGTTGTCAGACCAGGTGCATCCTTGTTCTTTTTTCAGGGCCATGGCTTCTGTGTGCTCTGATGGATCTGTGGCCTGCCACAGAATGGCTTTGAGGAAAGGATGGCTGGGCGTTGAATGGTGACCTTTGCCCCTCTTTCTCCACATTGGGCATCTAGCAGTGCCTCCAAAGCCTGGCCCCTTGGTTACTCTGCACAGCTTTTAGGGGGTACAAAGACAGTGAACCTGCTGCCTGCAGGGCCTGGCACACCTGCAGCCATATTGCTCAGGCTGGTCCATCATCTGTGCTGAGGACCCTGCCACCTGCCACTCTAAGATTCCTCTTTCCTGGGCAGTAGTCTATGGCATACAGGTGACAGAGGCTATCACAAAGCCACAGATCTGAACATCTTCAGATCTGGGGGTGCCATCTAACCTGGGAGCTGCCTCAAGGCCCTACCCTGCAGCTGATGGCCAGACCTCTTAGCTCAGGGCTCAGGCACTTGAGTCCTATCCAACTGCCAGCAGCTACAGGACAAGAAGTCCTCAGTGCCTGGAGAGGGCCAGAGACCGCAGTTTTTGTTGGGGACATCTGGCTGAAGAGTATGTCAGCAGTGAGTCTCAGCAAGGCAGGGCTCTGGGGCTTGTGTCTCACCTTGTGGTTCTCTCTGGGAGGCCCAAGAGGGGTGTTGCTAAAGTGTGGGCCCAAAAGAGAGTCACCATGTCCACTGTGACCATATAAAGAGCCTGGACAAAGGATAAGGTAGAGACTCAAAGAAGGAAGGCAGGGCTGGGCACTGCATAGAAACAGGGCTCACAGCAGGATGCCATGGCTCATGCCTGTACTTCCAGCACACAGGGAGGCAGAGGCAAGCCGATCTCCGTGAGTTCGAGGTCAGCCTGGTTTACAAAGAGAGTCCACGACAGCCATGGCTACTCAAAGAAGCCCCGTCTCGAAAAACGGAAAAAAGAAAAAAGAAACAGGGCTCACCACAGGTAGGAGCACAGCAGCAGTGGCCCCCAGGAAGAGCCCCCAAAGGAGACCGGTCACTAGGGAAGAGCCAGAAATTGCTACGTCTTCCACAAGAGGGCGCCCTGATGGCTCCCAGTGGCCACTCCCCACTGCCCAGACCCGTGTAGCTCTGGGTTTGGGGAAGTAGGGAAGGAGGACTAAGGGGCTCTGGGGTGAAGGTTTGCTGGGTGAGTTATGAATCTGTGTGTGACTCTCAGCCTCCGAGGGCAACCCTCAGGTCAGATACACAGCTAGAGCAGAACAGACACGCTGCTGGGCCTCTGACTTAACGCCCTGGAGGCTCTCTGAGCTGGGGTAAGCTGTGCTGCAGAAGGGCACAGAAAGGGCGCAGAAGAGAGCTCCTCCACCCCCGCATCCTTGTCTTGTGAGCGTGTCCCTCCCCGACCCTGCTGAGAGGAGACTGAGTTCTTCTCCAGGAGAGGGGCGTGCTTCCTAGGTCAGCCCCCGAGGAGCCCCGATTTCAGCGACGACTCCATCCTGGGCGGTAGTGTGGACTAAACATACCCTCCTGTTTACAACTCCAGGTGAACTCTGACCCTTGGATGAAAAACAAAAAATGCCCCCTCGGAAAAAATTCCAAACACATGAAGGTAAATTCACAAAAGGGTTATTATCAATATGGGCCTCTGGGATGAAGGAGGGGCCCCGTGCAGCAACTGCTGGGGCAGGCTGAAGGGGGTTGGACTGAGGATGGATCAGAGGCAGGAGCCACCTTGACTCTTCAATTCCGGGACACCATAAGGAACCGCCCCCTGTGCCTCGCCCATCTGGGTCCACAGCAAGGTCTTGGCCGAGTCCGACCCTGATTCGGCCCCCTCTGGGTGTCCAGGTGTGTCCCCTTCCCCCTGTCACCTGCAGCCCCCTTATCAGTTTCTGTGGCAGACAGTACTGAGTTGAATGAGCCCCTCTTCTCGTGTAGCGTGGCCTTGAGGACACCGGTGGCCGGTCCCTCCCGGCTCCCAAGATGGGGACAGTTGGGCCTCTCAAGAGTCAAAACGGTTCACTGCCCACGCCGGCCTCCGTGGGGTCTGGAGAGCTAGGCCGAAAAGTGCCAGGTCGTCCGCAAACCGGGCAACCTAGGCCAGGGCCGGAGCTCTGGATCTGCGGCGGGGCTCCGTTACCCGCGTGGCTCTGGCTCGGGGCCACCCGAGGGCGGCGCCCGCGGTGCCGCGCTCGCGCTCTCGGTGTGCCTCGCCCTGGCCGCGGGCCGCGCCGGGGGCGCCCGGGGCGGCGGAGGCGGATGTGGGCGGGCGGCGCGGGCGCGGGGCGGGGAGAAGGCGGGCCGGCGGCGGCGGCGGCAGCACGGAGGCGGCGGGCGGCCGGCCCAGCGCGGCAGCGCACGCGAGTCCGGGACAGGCGGAGCGGACCCAACAGCGCCCGGCGGCCGGCTCCGCGGCGGCCCAGACCCGGCCAGCAGCGCGCGCCCGGCCGCCGCTGCCTTCCGCCGGCCCCGCCCAGCGCCCGCCCGCGGGATGCGGAGCGGCGGGCGCCCGAGGCCGCGGCCCGGCTAGGCCCCGTCGCCCGCACGCGGCGGCCCGGTGAGTGCCCGCGCCGCGCCCTGTTCCGGGCCGCGGCCACCCCGCTTTGTTCCCGGCCGCGCCGCGACTCGGAGCCGAGCAGGAAGTGGCCGAGCGGAGGCCTGGGTGGGGAGCGCGCGGGACCGGGCTGGAGGCCCACGCCGGCGAGGGTGCGGGCGGCCGCCGCGTGACCTTGGGTGGCCGCTCCGCAGGGCCAGGCCGCGGGAGAGGGGCGCTGTTAGTGTGCGCAGCGGGGGCCGGTGCGTCCGGGGCCTGGGGCTGTCTGGGCACTCGGCCAGCGAGGGTAGGAGAAAGGCTCACCCCGCGGCCTGCGTGCGGTGGGAGGGCCCTGGGAAGGAGAACTCATTTCCCACGGACAGAAAGTTGTGCGCGGTGGCACGGTGCCCAGGCTAGCCCACAAAGGACTGCTAGCCCTCCTGGTCCCGGAAGCTACTTCCTGGACTAGGTGGTTTCTGGAGGTGCCTCCATGCCCGGAGTACGGCTTGGACTCGGCCTCTGGAATCCGGGATACCGGCCTGAGCTGCTGGATTGTCTAAAGAGGACTGGGTTCAAAGTTAGGCGGTGGTGGAACCTTGGGCCTCTGCTCTGCGGCCAGACTCCTCCTTCCCCAGGTCCCTGGTCTTGCTCCAGGTGGCTAGCCTTGACTGCTTAGAGCCATCACTCAAGTGAAGGGCGAGTCGCCTTGGTGGGGCCCCAGCTGGGCGTCCGGCTCACGGGTTGGTGTCCCAGTGGGGCTGAACTCCTAAGACTGAACAAAAGCAACTGTAGGTCCTTATGGCAAGGCCCTCCAGGGGCATGGTGGGAAAAATGTCCCATGCTCAGGGCAGCTAGATGTGGACACTGGCATTAACATTGCTTTGTCTCCTCACTCCGTGGGTATGAATTTATTTTTACATGGCTCTGGACAGCTGACTGTCATCAGCAGAACCTTGGGTCTGGGTGGGGTTGGGGGACATCCAGAGAGAGGTCTTGCAGTCCACGGCCTTCAGGGCACACCCCCTCTGACAGCCGTGAGTTGGGGTTTCTTGGCGTCTCTTTTTCATTCTGGCTTTCCATTGTCACCTGCATGTGGAGGGTGCTTTCCTTCTCTGGTCAGGTGTGGTCTTCCCTACTGTGGCTACTGGCGTTTGACACATAGCAGCATGCCTTCCTTCTGTTCCACATTTAGTGTCAGGCCAGGCAAGGTGACAGTGACTGGTAGCTTGAGCCTCCTGGGCTAGAGAGATGACCCAGGTGCGTTTGTCTGGGTCAGCTGTAGTAGGCCCAAGTTGGGATCTATTCCCACAGTGGTGTTCCGGTCTTCCTGGGCCTGTTCACATGTGCCCCAGGTGGAGGGACAGCAAAGGCTTGCTGGTAAAGGAGTGCCCAAATGCACTTTCCCAGAATGTCCAGAGTTAGTATGGTACAAGAGCCCTCGAAGTTCCTCCAGCAGAGAAGCCATGGCAGGGATCATTGCAGGATGAGCTGGCAAAGTTTGCTTTGACACAGGCTAGCCGGTGGGTCACAGCAGGTCCCTGGGTCTTGTATATTGCCTGCCCTGTGTGTGGACTCCTGAATACTACAATTGTAGGCTGTAAACCCCCTGCCCTATCTAAAATTCTCTTTGTCCCAGGCGTGGAGTGAAGAAGGCTCCACAGAACGTAGATGCATAGTACTTATTAGGCAGATGAATGAGGCAGCTTCAGAAGCAGGGCGCTGTGTCTTTGAGGAGTTTTTAGTATTGTCCTGGAGGATCTGGGCTCGGCTTTGTACCATTCCCAATGTTTGTATTCCTGTGCCCCTAAGAGGAGCATGTGGGAGCCCTGTGATCTGCATTAGGCATCCTAGACTACAGGGAGCTATGGCTGCAAAACAGTACCCTCACTAGTGTCGGACGGGGCCAAAACAGTCAGGGCTTCCTGGAGGAGGTGGCCTGTTTGCTGGGACAGCAAATGGAGCAAGCCGCCTGTCAGGAAAGACTTTTTGGACATGAGTGTTCCAGCAGAGGCCAGAGAGGTAGGGGTTGGCCACAGTCTTGCACCCCAGATGACCAGGCTTGGATCTGGGTGCGGCGTCTCCTGGAAGTAGGTCTTATGCAGCAATATTCTGAGAGAAGTCAGACAGGCTGGCAGAGAATAAGGGTGAGGAGGGAACCTGGGACTAAGAGGGGGACAGAGCACATAAGGGGACATGGGTAATTGTGGGTCATCAGGGGTTCACTAAAGCTGACCCTAAGCAAGACCCTGCCTCACGTGCTTTCTTGGCTTCTTCTAGACGCTGTGGCCAGGCCAGTTGGGCTCAGCCTGCTGAGAAGAGACTTTGAGTATCGCTGGATTACCCCGGTCTGTGGGGGCCTCGGATATCATGAACGACGTAGCCATTGTGAAGGAGGGCTGGCTGCACAAACGAGGTCAGTCCCTAGTCTGTGGGAGGAGCAGGGCTGGGCCTGGGTCTGCCCAGCTCTTGGATATGGAACTGGGGACTATCTTTCTCCAGCAGACAACTTTGTGGTAGTGTCAAAGAGTATTTGCTGTGTCCAGGCCTGCTAGACAGATGGGGTGCCTCCCCACCACCGGTCTCTAGGCCCGCTTCAGGAGGAGTGTGCAGGCCCAGCTTTTCCCATAGAATGGAGGTCATGGCCTCCTCCTGGGGCCTCTAGGACAGAGGCAGAGGCCCTGTGCAGGGCCTGCTGTGAATGGTGTGGGGGTGGGGCCGGCTGCTGCAGCCTCACTCCTGGCTTTCCTGGAAGGCAGCAAGGACATGGCTGCTGTTCCAGGGCTGGCAGGCTGGTAGCCTGGGCACTGCCCAAGGGCTCCTGAGGGTAGGCAGGGCAGGGCTGCTCGGCTTGGCCCTGTGCCCACCTCAGGCCTGGGTTCCTGAAGTTAGGGGTCTTGTCGTCAGCAAGGGCCCAGCAGGGTCATGTTAGCCTTAGAACTCAAGAGCTGACTGAGACTGGTTCCTCACATTCCAGCTTACCTGTCAGTTCTTTCTCCAGCCTGCCAAGAGTAGGATTCAAAGCCTCAGGACAGCCACTGGCTCTTGCCCCAGGGCAGGCATCTCAGCCCCTCCTGACTTCCTCTTCCTGCAGACCTGCTCCCTCCGGAAGTTCTAGGGCGATCCTTGCCAAGGCTAGCCTCCTCCCACTCTTCTTTCTGGTTCTCTAGCAGAGGGAATTGGACATTTTCGTGGCTGGAGGAGGACTCAGACACAAGATGGGAAGTGGGAACAAAAGTTGGTGTTAGGACATGGGGTTTTGTGGGGTATGTAGAGCTGCAGCAGAGCTGGGTGGGAGCCACAGGAGCTCAGGGTGGGGAAGTTGGCTGGGATGAAGACTTCAGTGGGACCCAGAAGGGCTCTTGCAGGAGTGGAGGTTGTCACCTCTGCCCAGAGGTCTCAGTCTGGCAGCTGCAGGGAAGATGCAAAGAGCCTGTCACCTGTGCCCCTTGTCTGGCCCCAGTGCACCCTGCCCCCACCTGCCTTTCCATCTACTCCCCAGTGCCTCCTTCCCTGGCCCCTAGGAGTCCTGCCTCACGCCCTGCTGTCTGCCCCGCCCTCAATCCTCTTCAGAAATGGGACTCAACCCCTGTGCCTCTCTTTTCTCCCCTTCCGCCCCCAGGCCATATACAGCCTATTTCCTGGACAAATGCTTATTCTATGGCTGTCACTTAGGGCCAACCTGGAGATTGCTGGGCCTTGAGTTACTGGGATGTTCCCCAGGCAGGAGCCCTTCTGAGGCCTAAGGGGTGTCATAGCTCCTTCCGACAGAGCTTTCTGAAGGGGCCAGGTGGAACAGCACATTAGGTCCTGTGGTCATACAGAGGCCGTGTTTGAACTTGATTTGGCAGCTCTGTCATTGTCCTTCTCCAGAAGGTCATTGAGTTCTTTAGGGCTTGATTTTTCCCATTTATGCCATGGAAATGGCGGTGGGTTGAGCTGTGAGTGTGATCTGTGGGATGGTCCAACTAGACATACACCTGTCCTGCGGAACTGACAGGGACTACCATCTGTGGGGTAGGGCCTTGCCAACATCAGGGACAGCTGCCTGGTGACCCGTCTCAGTCCATTCTCATGGTCTCCCATCCTCCTCCAGCTCCAGCCCAGGTGGTAGGTACGATGGCATCCATATGTCACATTCGTGGGCTACTGTGCCCAGCTCTGGCCCAGCCATGTCTCACTGGTTGGCCTGCTGCTGCTTTCTGAGAAAGGTCTGTCTTGGCGACCCTCATTTCTCCTTCTGAACACTCCCAGCGGTGTATGTTATGGGCTCCAACCCATGCGTGCATCGTTGGTTTGTGGTTCTAGCCCTCTCCCTGTCTTGGGTTGCCATGTTAGGTCAACCTCTAACCTGAGGCCACTCTGACTTGGCTGGGGTAGGCAGGGAAGGAGCGCTACTGCAATTGTAACTCAGTTTCCCATGTTCCCTTGGACTTCTGAGTGCCCCGTGTCCTGCTCCTCCCTTTGCTGCCTCTGCAGGTTAGAGTACTGCTGACTGGGAGTTGAACCCATTTCTGCTTGGTCTCTCATGTCCAGCCAGGGCTTGGAGCACACTGGTTCTTAGCTGAACTGCCAAGCTCCTTGTGGGCTGACCATGCTTGCCTTCAGGGCTCTTTGGGCATAGAAGAAAGGGTGTTCCTCCTGCTTCATGTCTGCAGGGACCTCAGGTCCAGGTTTCTCCTACTCCTTGGGAATTGGGTGCCCATCCCTCAGGAAGTGTCCCCAAGCCACTTTTTGGGAACTCTGTGCTCTGGGCCAGAGGGTGCCTAGCCAGGTGCCTGGTACCAGAGTAGGCACTCAAGCTGCGCATTGATCTGCAGCTGGACCTGATAAGCCTCTGGGGGTTAGCTTCCCTCTGCATCCAACAAGGAGACAAAAGACTTATGGGAGGTAGTGCATTCGAGCTCCTAAAGACCAGAGCTGGAATCGAGGGGGTTGGTCTGATGGGTGGACAATGAGGGCAGCAGCCTCTCCCAGGAGAGTGGGCATATCAGGGCTCAGTGCTGGTCACATATCCCCAGATACAGAGATTTGGGGTCAGTGAACCCTGATGGAGTATTCCCACTTAGCCTGGGGTTAAGCTGCAGATGTGGCTGAACTTGTCTGTGACCTCTGATTTCAGTCCTCAGATTGCAAATGAGCCCTGTACTGAGGTCTGTCTGTGTTGTTCCCCGAAACCCCTGATGCCTGCTGGGCTGTATGCACATGAGCTGCCCTGGCAGAGATGGTAGCCAGGGAGTCTTTTTTTCCTCCTGGCCAGGTTAGCGACTGTCTGCATCCCCCAACCCATAGCAGGTGGCCAGACCAGGTAGCCAGTACTAATTGTAGGTTCACCTCATGGGTTCACTCACTCAGCAGACTGTTAGCTGAGGGTCCAGCAGGGTAGGAATGGCCTAGCTTTTCTCACCGGTTCAGTACCAGGCAGGTGGAGTTGGTTTAGATAGGGATGGAGGGAAGCTGGCATATAGTATGGGGCTCTTTGGCGTTGGGTCTGGATCAGTGGTGATCTCTCGGGAGAGCCAAGGGTCCTAAGCCCAGTGGGCAGGTCAACATCTGGGAACAGATGTTGGTGCTGTGTGTGGGGACTGAGTCTGAGAGAGAGGTAAGCATATGGTACCCACCAGAGGACAGAGGGGGGCGGCAACTGAATGCCCTGAGCACCCATTGAGGGGACAGTACTCTGCAGTGTGTGACTGTGGCTGGGTCTTGGCTGGTGCTGGGGCTGAGTTTCCTGTTTTGTGAGCGTGCTGAGTTCTCCCTTAAAAAACAAACAGCAAAAGAGGAAGCTGGGTGGCCTTCCACTGGGATGTGAGGGGTCATTGCTGGCCCAGCCTGGTGACTCCAGAGTGGGCAGTATTCCCTTCTGCTTCCGAATCACTGTCCTTGGGACAGAATTGTGCTAGTGGGGCAGAGCCACGTGGAGGTCACAAGGAGCTGAGGAAAAGTGTGTGTGGATGTGGGACTTCACTGAGCTGCGGGGCCTGGGGAGCCTTTTGGCCCTGCCAGCTCTGCAGGGTGGCAGAGTGCACTGTGTAGAGGGACACTGAGCCCTGGATGGAGATGGGGTGCTAGGTGGATGGCCAGAACTGTGACCTACTGTCGCTGCTAGGAGCAGCTTGAGGGTTGCATCAGGCTGGTTCCTAGAGGTGCCATG
This sequence comes from Pachyuromys duprasi, assembly GCA_028658305.1. NCBI lineage: Eukaryota > Metazoa > Chordata > Mammalia > Rodentia > Muridae > Pachyuromys > Pachyuromys duprasi. The sequence continues at coordinate 4,820,546 of CM053765.1, forward strand.
GGGTAGCGGAGAACTGTCCTGTCCTTGGCTGCCAGTTCTCTGCCCAGTCACACCCGGGCCAGGCCCAGAGCCAGCACCAACCCTTAGGCCCTCCCTGTAACAGTAGCTGCGGTGTCCCAGCCACCCCAGTGTGGCTGCTGCCCCAGCCATGCCCATCACTTCCCCAGAATTGCCTCCCCAGCGAAGACCTAGGCCCCAGCCCGGGCAGGTGGGTAGCGGAGCAGCCCAGAGGCCCTGAGTACCAGTAGCCTGTCTGCCTCACTTCCTGATGCTCAGGGACCTATCTTTTGCCTCTGGGTGTCTTCTCTCACAGAACAGGGGCCATGTGCCTTGTACAAAAACTGTAGGACTAAGATGAATGTGATGATGTGAGTGGTACAGAGTGGCTTGGGGATGTGCTGTGTATATGGCAAGGTGGGGCTCTAGGCTGGCCTTCCTTTTTGGTCCAAGGAGGGTAAGGAGTGCTGAGGAGGAGCTAAGATGTGTAAGGTGTAGGTGGGTGGACCAGTACTCCCTGTGGCTCGGGGAGCGGGGCTGAACATGGCAGTAGGGGACTGTGCTGCTCCTGGTAGTTTCTAAAGGGCTGGAGACCTAATCAGCACGGTGTGAAGTGGGTCCTGGAGCCGGGGTCACTTCACTTGCGATGTATTGTATGGTTGCTGTTTCTTCTCAGCTGAGGTCTGCCTGTGTAGTTTGTGTCCTGGCAGACCCTTAGCTCTGGTTATTTCCTGTCTCTCTGTGACCTCTAGGGTCCCTTTATCTAAGCCTCAGTTTCTCCAGAGAGACGCCCTGCCTCCTGCTAGGTGAGGTTTTGGAGTTACAGGCTATGGCAAAAAACCTACCTCGGCTCAGTGGAGTGCCAGCCTTCTGCAGACCCAGACTGGCCACTGGTGCCCCACCCTGAGCACTCCTGGAGACCCACATGAGCGCTTCTCTCAGAAAAGCCCCGCCTGGTCTATACCTGGTGACACCAGACCTGGAGTTTCACTCGTTCATGTGTAGCACAACCTTCCATTCCCCACTTTTGCCCAGCTCTTGTTTTTGAGTCTATTGGGGATCAAGAGACATGGAACCCAGGTTCTCCAGAGGGGCCTGGGCGTCTGGCCCTAGGGGATGACCTTGCCACCTTCTGACTGCCCACTGCCCAAAAGGCAGCAAGAGCTGGGCTAATAGCCCCAATGGGTTGCTATCAGCAGACCGCTTGCTCAATGTGCTGGAGAAGGTAAATGGGCACCCGGCAGCTGTCGGTGCGATGGATGTGTTGGCGGTGGGGGACGTTTGGTCGCTGCTGTCAGCTGGCGCCTGCTCCCCAGGCCTGCTGGGGCTCACTTTGCTGTGGAGAAACAGCTCGGTGCCGCCTGGCACCTTGCCAGCTGCTGCCTGCCACTGCAGCAAAGTGTTTATCCAGCAGTTTCCCCAAGAACCAGGGACTTGGAGAGAATGTTCACAGTGATCAGGATGCAGGAGCCAGGCCCGTGTAAGAGAACTCTAGTTGGGCCTAGGACATGGGTACCCCTAGGATGTGTCTGGGAGGGCAGGGCGTGGCCTTGGCTATCCTGTTGCCCTGTTATAGTGCTCCCGTGCTGCGGACTAAGCAGGGGAAGCCTCTTGGGGAGCTACTGTGTTAGCACCCAGCATCTAGTGTCCACTTTGCACTCCCTCCCTACCTCTTTTTCTTTTTTTCCAAGCAGGATCTCTATGTAGTCTTGTCTGGCTTGTAACTCACTATGTAGACTAGGCTGGCCTTGAACTTCAAGAGATCCACCTGTCTCAGCCTCTTGAGTACAAGGATTAAAGGTGTGCACTGACACGCCCAGTTTCCCCCTCTACTTGTCTGATGACTTAGGAGCATGAGGCCATGGTGGAGGGATGTAGAGGCTAACACACAAGTGCTAGAGGGTCTAGGCCTTGAGGACATCAGTGAGTGGAATCCCTGGGTACCCTTTCCCCCAGGATTGGACAGGATCTGGTCTTGGAAGGGTAGGTAGCTCCTGAGGGAGTCCTGAAGTTGTGGAGGAACCCTTGCCTCTTCCCGGGTGCTGGTCTTGTTGCAAGAAGATGGGGTAGGCCCTTGGGTAGGGCTGGTACTGGCTGTCATCTGCTTAGCAGGCGTGAGACATGGATGAACTTGCAGATGTGTACGGTGGGGAGTTGTGTCGACTGTGATGTCAGAACTGGGTGTCTGCTGTTTGCGGTTTGTTTCTCACTGAGAAGCTGCTGTCAGGCATCTGGCCGCAAGGCCATGGGGACCACATTGTGGAGGCAGCACTTGGTCATTTGTCATCTGCCCATGCCATAGGTCTGGTAAGGAAAGTCCAGCTGGAGGAGCCCAGCACCTTTCATGGACCATGTGTACCTGTGTTCCCAAAGGCTGTGTAGACAGGTGGAGGCCCCAGCTGGTCTGTGCTTCCCAGCTGGACTCTGGCTTGCCTGAGTTGAGGGTATAAAGCATCCAGATGGTATACAGGAACCAAGAAGAGGCTGGTTGGGCCAGAGCCTGTCATTTCCACAGAATGGCTCAGTATCGCGCTTTCCTTGCTAGATATGAAGATCTAGAGGGAAGCCTGCCAATGTTTGTGTCCCCAGAAGAGACCTCTAGAGTGGACACTGCAGCCGTGAAAGACCAGGGCAGCCACCTCTTGGATTTGTCTACCATGTTGACCCATTTATGCGGGGGGTGGGGGGGGACACTTGGGGTCTGTCTAGACTGAACTCATTAACATGCAGGCCACAGCCCAGGCTGCAGCTGGCTCGGCCAGTACCCCCAGTGACCACTTGGCTGGACCTTGAGGCAGGAGATAAAGAGATCTGTGTGTGTCAGAGCTGTGGCCCCTCTCTGTAAGGGGGCTGCCAAAGGGAAAGACTTGATGAGGTCACTTCACTTTACATTACTCCTTGGCAATGTGGCCTTTGTGTGCTTTGTGTGGCCAGGGATGGGGAGGACACCTAGGCCATTCAGTGTGTTTGTGGGACTGGGTACTTGCCTCATCCTGTGCCTGAACTTCCAGGTCCACATTCTGGAGTCTGCCTGGCTGACCTGGGGGCTGGTCACATAGGCTAAGAGCCAGTAGGAGATTCAGGATTCAGGGTAATGGTGTGTGTGCAGGGGCCAGAGCTGGGAGTCTGCGCTGGGCACCATGGGGTGGGCAGCAGTTGGTAAATCAAGATGGATTTCTGGGGCTCGGGTGCGTTGCTCATCAGCCTCCGTACTCAGTTAGTGTCCCGGGGAGCAGCAGCTGGTGAGATGGGAGGCACTCCATCAGGGGCCGACAGCTCCAGACTGGTGCTGGCGGGTGGGCACACACGCAGGAGGCCCAGGAAGGAACAGGAAGGGGGTGAGCTGCACCCCCCCCCCCATGGCCCTGTTGTACTGCTCAGAGCCCCTGCCTACAGTACACCTTCTAGGTACTGTGCCAAGGGAGGGGCTGCCTGGGGCTGCCACACATGTGAATACTTGCAGGGGTTTGCTTCCTGGTCAGGAGCAGGGCTGGTGCCTGCAGGGCCCCAAGGGACTTTGCAGAGCTCGTTGGGGACCCTGTCCTGTCTTTTCATTATGCAGGCAAGTTGCTCAGACCCTCCTGAATGAGGGAGGGTTTGTTTTGGCCATTGCTCTGAGGCCCCTAGTGGCTGTGGGAGATGGCTGGGGTGGGAGACAGGGATGGGTATACAACGGTCCTGCTGACTACATGAAGAGAAGCAGAGTAAACTTTCCAATGCTCTTGTGCCCTGGAGGAGCCCCAGCCACATTTGGGCACATGCCAGAGTCAGGAGAACTTTCTTGCTTTGCTGCCTCTGTCTGTTGTGGGGCTGGGGTCTGTGACAATGCTGATGTCAGGCGTTGGAGATCTGCAGTGACAAGGAAACAGGAGTCCTAGGTCTTGCAGCAGCTAACCCCCTGGAATGGGAGTCTTGGCCTGGTCGTGGCTCCTTTGACGTCTTCTCTGGGTTCTGCACCACTTAGGCTCTGTCATCCCGCTTCAAAGTGCACAGTGTTTTGGGTCAAGCAGAGCAAGGCTGGTGTTCGGACATGCTTCCCACAGTTCCGAGTGGAAGGGCTAGATGGTGGAGGTGGGAAGAGGGTAGAGCCTGCAGTCTGCTGCCCAGAGGCCCTGCTACTGGGCCCTGGCAGGTCCTGAGAGCCTGGAGGGGTCGGAGCTGATACGCTATACAGGGTGGACTATCTCACCCGGGAGAGTGTTCTCAGGGTACATACCAGAAGAGGGTACCGTACCAGAAGAGGGTACATGGTGGCTGATTAGGTGCACTGCTGAGGTGTGGGACCAGGTGCATGACCTTGTGACTTGGTCTGTGCCCAGGAGCACCTGGTGGTAGGTAGCCTGGACAAGCAGTTGCTCACCACACATCTTCCTGGTGCCCTTGTTTAGGGCTCAGTGGGGTAGGCAGACCTTATCCCACATAGAGCTCAGGGACCCCAGCCCAGTCATGTGGCCTGCCCCTCCTGTCCTCAGCCTAGTGTCCCCTCAGATGAAGAAGTTGCCTAATTAGTTAGTTCCCTGTTGTTCAGAGTCCTTGCTCGGCAAAATGTAAATTAAACATTTTTTCCGGGTGTCAGTATGAAAAATGACAGTCGCTGGGAGATCACAGGGGACATCTGCTCTGGTGCCTGAGTGTGGTGCGGGCGTATGGCTGATGTTGCAAAACTGGAGGGAACAATGCTCTGTGTACCTGGGTGACCAGGGTAGGGCTCTGCTGGGCACAGCACCCCCCGTTCCAGCTGTGGTACCTTCTGGGTCTGCTGTCCAGGCAGAGCCCTAGATAACGCTCCCAGCAACATGCACCGGCAGCTCTGCCCTAGCGCCAGTGCCTTCTGGGAAGGCTGAAGTGGCCCAGGTCCCTTCCCTACCTCAAACCTGAATATGTGCCTGGGTCCTCTCAGGTGTCTGGGCCACTGCTGAGATAATCACATGCAACTCCTTATGTCTCCCATCCCCTGCAGGGGAATACATTAAAACCTGGCGGCCACGCTACTTCCTCCTCAAGAATGATGGCACCTTTATCGGCTACAAGGAACGGCCTCAGGATGTGGAGCAGCGCGAGTCCCCCCTTAACAACTTCTCAGTGGCACGTAAGTGTCTTAGCCGCCTGGGTGGAATGGGTGGCTAGACGGGCCAGCAAGGAAGCTGGAACTCTGTGCCCACTGAGAAATGGGAGGAGAGTCCCTCTTTATCCTGGGGTGCTGGGCAGTGCTGGCCCTGAGGCATCTGCCCTAGGACTGGTGAGCTGGCCCAGTATGTGGTGACTGGACCTGATTTAGAGGGTGGCTTGACCAGGGTCCCTCTAATGGGGACCAAATAGCCATTCAAGGGCATTCACTGGGAACTCTTGGGTAGACAGCCAGAGGAGAGGCTCCTGGCTCTATAAGTGTACGACATCCCAGGAACCATCTCTACAATTCTCCCTGGGAAGGCTGTCAGAAGCCTTTTACCCTATGGGTCTTGTGGTTCCCTTAGCTGGAATGCCAGTGGGAATCAGCCCTACTCCAAGATAGGTGGGGGTGATGAAGATGGAGACACTGAAACTCCCTTCAAGAACTTGGGGCTTGAGATGCTGTGTTCTTATCCTTGGTGCCACTTTGTCATAGCCAGTTCTGCCCGGTCCTGCTAGTTTTGTAGGTGTGGCTGAGTTTGATAGTGTTGAGCAGCGGCCTGTCTGAGCCACGGGGGTTACTAACCTCAGACTCTGAGGTCATCCTTGGGCTGCAGTCTAGAGGATAGCATGTGTGCCTACCACAGCTTGGTCTTCACTCTACCCTCAGAACCTTCTTGATATGCTCCTGCCCAGCAGGTAGTTTGGGTTGACCCGCCTCAGATCCTGGAGGCTTCCACCTCCCCTGACTTGGCGAGTGCCCAGGTCTGCTCCAGAGCCTCGGGGCTTAACTCAGGTTGCTGCCTGGACAGCTAGCTGGGGAAGGAACCCCAGCGTACTTACGCTGGAGGAAGGAAGGGGCCTCTCTGGAGCAGGCACATAGGTATGGGCAACCAGCTGAGGAGGCTGCTGAGCAGCTGGCAGGGCTTAGCCTTCAAAAAGGTCTTGAGCCTTAGGAGGTGGACAGTTTACACTTAGCAGGGAATGGAGCTGGGCGGGGCTGTGTTTAATCCAGTTCAAGGGCTTTTCCTCAGAGGTAGGCTCTGGGGGTGTGGGGGTTAAGACCCCAGCTTGGTGTTAGTTTTCATTTGCTTGCTTGACATGCTGGCTCAAATGTGCTGGGGACAAGGCTCACAGTGGTTTTCCATCCCCCACTTCCCATCCCATGTTGACACAGGCCTTCCCCAAGGCTGGGCCTCAAGCCCCTTTTGGCCCCTGGCTTGGCAGACTGCCCCCTGCTCATTCATTGGAGCCTGGAGGCCCCTCACATTGCCAGGACCCAGACGATGGAATGTGGGAGGCCCCTCAGCCCCTCCTGCCTTACAAAGCCTTGCCAGGAAGCCCTCTTGCTGCACACACACCCTCAGAGCCTGGGCTATCCCCTTGTCCCACCCTTAAAGGCTTTCATGCCGTAGGCGTGTGCTGCAGGAGTGCGTGCTCTGGCGCCCGTGTTCCATTGTGTCCCTAGGGAGTGCTCTGGGCTTGGGTGCTGGGTATGTATGTAATTTCCCCAGAGACTCTGAATGTGGTTGGGGAAACAGCAAGATAGTCCTGTGTCAGATGGTGTGGGTGGGCTGGGTACTGCCCCTCCCAGGGATATTGGTGTTCCTCAGTCCCTGAGGCTGAGCAAGAAGTGGGGCTCAGAAGTTGAAGGAAAGAGGAACTTTAGAGGTAGTTGTGGTGCAGGACTAAGTGGTCTAGCCTAACCAGCTGCTTACAGAGCCTCACCTTCAGAGCAGAGCATCTAGGTGGCAGCTCTTGTTCTCTGATCTTTGAAGGGAGTTAGGGCTAGGAAAGGGGATGCAGTTCATGGTGGCTTGTGCTGTAATCCTAACACTTAGGAGGCTGAAGCATGACTGCCTCAAGTTCAAGACCAGCTTAGGCTATATAGTAAGCTCCAGGTCAAAATTACATAGCAAGCCTGGCCTACAGACTGAGTTCCAGGACAGCCAGGGCTACACAGAGAAATCCTGTCTCACAAACAACAGCAAAAAGAAAAGAAAACAAAACAAAAAAGCCAGGAGTGTTGGCTAAAATCTGTAAACTAAGCTTGTGGGAGGCGCAGGCAGGGGGATTGCTGTAGTTTGAGGCTTCTGATCTACATGGGGTGTACCAGGGCTACACAGCAAAGAGCCCATATCAAAACAAACATTTCTCTAAAAACTTTAGACATGTTTATATTTTATTATTTTGTGTAAGGGTGTTTGTTGTGCTTTTATGTACGTATGTATGTATGTACGTACGTACGTACGTATGTATGTATGTATGTATGTATGTATGTATGTGTCTGGTGCTCATAGAGGCAGGAGAAGGGCATCAGATCTCTGGAACTGAAGTTAACAGCTGGTTGTGAGCTGCCATATGGGTGCTGGGAATGGAACTCCAGCCCTCTGGAGGAGTATTAGTGCTCTTAATCAACAAGCCATCTCCAGCCCCCCAAATAAATAATTTTGTGTTTTGTTTTTTTTGAGACAAGAGTTTCTCTGTGTATCCCTGGCTATTCTGGAACTCCCTCTATAGGACTATGATGGCCTAGAACTCAGCAATCTGCTTCCTGCATGCTGGGATAAAAGGGAGGATGGGTATATCTTCCCATGACAGGGCGGGTACAGTCTAGGGGATATGGTTTGTCTAGCTAGGACTAGGAGGGTTTCATGGAGGAACAGGTGGATCATGCAAATAGATATTCCCTCACCCGTCCTTTAGAGTGCCAGCTGATGAAGACAGAGCGGCCAAGGCCCAACACCTTCATCATCCGCTGCCTGCAGTGGACCACAGTCATTGAGCGCACCTTCCATGTGGAAACGCCTGAAGAGCGGTGAGTGGGCAGGGTCAAGGACAGTGAGCTATGGCCCCTGCTCAGGGCCAAAGGCCTCTGCTGAGCACAGGCTGGAGAACTAGGCCGGTCGACTTGTGGGGTGTGGGGAGAAGCATAGGTGTCCCTATGCTTCTAAAACTCTTGAGTGTGTGGAGACCCAGTTTGTGGGTGGTGGCTGCAGCTTTAGGTTCAGGCGGCCAGGCAAGTGGTGGGTGAATGCCATGGCACAGCTCCTGCTGGTGCCTGAGGCCTCACCTGTCCCTCTGTAGGGAAGAGTGGACCACTGCCATCCAGACTGTGGCTGATGGACTCAAGAGGCAGGAGGAAGAGACGATGGACTTCCGATCAGGTTCGCCCAGCGACAACTCAGGGGCTGAGGAGATGGAGGTGTCCCTGGCCAAGCCCAAGCACCGTGTGGTGAGTCTGGGCTCTGCTTTTACAGGGGCTTCCAGGGCTGTGGAGGGGCCTGGCAGGTCCAGGTGTTCTGTCTGGCTTCCTGTATGGGTTTGGGTTTCCCTGGGTCCTCTTGACATGGCTTGAGGATTACCTCAGTTGGCAGAGTGCTTACCTAGCATGCACAAGCCCTGAGTACTTAAAAATGTATAATGAAGATGACCACCATCCCCCAAGCCCCAGAGCCCTTCCTTGACCCCAAGGCAGCAGATAGGAAAGTGGGCCTGGCTTGTCTCCAGCTCTCTTGAGTTTGCTATGGGATAACTTGGAGGGGCCTTGCTCACTCTGGACACTGTTAGTCTGACGGTGATGGCATGAATGTCTGTCTCCATAGGCTGGTGGTGGTGAGCAAGGGTCCCCCCTTACTGGGCTGTCTCTATTACCTATAGACCATGAACGAGTTCGAGTACCTGAAGCTGCTGGGCAAGGGCACCTTCGGGAAGGTGATCCTGGTGAAGGAGAAGGCTACGGGCCGATACTACGCCATGAAGATCCTCAAGAAGGAGGTCATCGTTGCCAAGGTGCAGGGGGTGCCGGGTTGGAGGGAGGGTGAGAGGAGTGCAGGGGGATGCGTGCTCACTTAGCTCTGCCTTCCAGGACGAGGTTGCCCACACGCTTACCGAGAACCGTGTCCTGCAGAACTCTAGGCACCCCTTCCTCACTGTAAGTAGTGGCCATCAATCCAAGCCCATCTGACACAGGGATGAGTTGGTAAACTGGCTCACTCTCAATTGCTGCCTTTGCACACCACGCGCATGCGCACAGACACACACAGACACACACAGACAAGGGCTTAGTGGGCTTCAGGCCCCAGACCCATCCTCTAGGCTGACCTCTGGATGATTCCTCAGGATTTATTACGATTGAAGCTCAGTTAAGTCACAGCAGCTTGATTAGTTCCAGGGTCAGCATTTTGGGCTTGTTGCCTTTATTCAGCTCAACACCCCAGTTCTAGAAACTCTAAGCTGTTGTGTCAGACTCCCCACTTGGAGGCTTTTGGTAACCCCAGAAATTGGTACAATCAACTTCTAAGCCATCTTGCCCTGCGCTTGAACCAGACCTCATGTTTCCCATTTTAAAATACACCCATTGGCGTGGTGCCTTGCATCTGTAGTCCCTGTACTTGGGAGGCTGAGGCAGAAGGATCTGCTGAGTTCCGGGCCAGCTTGGGCTACAGTGATACCTTACCTCAGGACACTAAAACATGCCCTGGCACATCTTGGGGAGGCTGGGTGGCAGTGTAAGTGTGCTTCATCAGTGCTCAGGCTTGTCCTGCTTCCATTTCAGGCCCTGAAGTACTCATTCCAGACCCATGACCGCCTCTGCTTTGTCATGGAATATGCCAACGGGGGTGAGGTAGGGCCATAGGCCACTTCATAGCTGGGCACTTCATGGGTGACCATGTCCCTCTGGGAGCCATGGAGTCCTCTCTGTAATATAGAGGGCGCTGCCAGCCATGGCCATGTGAGCCCACGGCTGCTTGCTTCAGGATGTCCTGTTTCTGCTGAGTTGGAGGCTCCGGGCCCCTGGTTTTCTTTGGGGGCTAGTCCCTAAGCTTCCCTCTGCCTCGTGGGTCACAGGTTGGGGGGCTCTCATGAAGCTGTCCTCAGCACCCTCCACTCCACAGCTCTTCTTCCATCTGTCTCGTGAGCGTGTGTTTTCCGAGGACCGGGCCCGCTTCTATGGCGCAGAGATCGTGTCAGCCCTGGACTACCTGCACTCTGAGAAGAATGTGGTGTACCGGGATCTTAAGGTGTGCCCACGGACGGGGGAGGTGGGAACCAGGGGTCTGGCCCCACTAACTGAGGTCTCACACACAGCTGGAGAACCTCATGCTGGACAAGGACGGGCACATCAAGATAACAGACTTCGGGTTGTGCAAGGAGGGCATCAAGGATGGTGCCACTATGAAGACCTTCTGCGGAACCCCCGAGTACCTGGCCCCTGAGGTGCTCTGCCACTTCCTGTGTGTTTCCCCACCCCCACCCCACCCCTGTGCCCTGGATACATGGTGACACAGTCACCCCTAGGTGCTGGAGGACAATGACTACGGCCGTGCAGTGGACTGGTGGGGGCTGGGCGTGGTCATGTACGAGATGATGTGCGGCCGCCTGCCCTTCTACAACCAGGACCACGAGAAGCTGTTCGAGCTCATCCTCATGGAGGAGATCCGCTTCCCACGCACACTCGGCCCAGAGGCCAAGTCCCTGCTCTCTGGGCTGCTCAAGAAGGACCCCACCCAGAGGTAAGGGCCACCAGGGCTTCAAGGTCAGCCTCTAGGCAGTACTGCTATCCCTGTGCCCACTGTCGTCTTGGTCACATGTAAGCCAGGGCAGGCCTGGGTGGTGGTCAAGCAGCTAGGGGTACTTCCAACTGCTCCCCCCTACCATGAGAGCGTCCCCATGAACTGTCACTTTGCATGCTGTGTCTGAGCCTGGACCTGTCTCCTCCCCACAGGCTTGGTGGGGGCTCCGAGGATGCCAAGGAGATCATGCAGCATCGCTTCTTTGCCAACATCGTGTGGCAGGATGTGTATGAGAAGAAGGTGTGCATCTGGCCACTGTGCCCATCTCTGGATCACGTGTGTGTGTGTGTGTGTGCGTGCACACACACACACAGACACTCCCACTCTTGGTTTTCTACTGGTTCAAGTGCCCGTGATGGGCTCACAGCTCTGTGGTAATCCCACGACCCTCAGAGCCACGGGGATGTGCACCCCTCCTTACTCCCACCGTGCAGGGTAGTCTGCTGCCCTGCGCACTTCATTCGGGTGCTGGGCCTCTCCAGGTCCTTGTGCTCCTGTTGCCTACAACTGTGCCCTCACTCCTGCCTTTGCCACCAGAGCCCCCCATGAGTAAACATGTGGCATTGCCTTCACATCAGACTTGGTGGGGGGTGGCATTGGAAGACCCAAAGGGATGTGAGCAGCCTCTAGTATGCACGTTACTTTCCAGTTTGCCTCCTCCTGGGCTGTCAGTGAGGCAGGTGAGCTCACCTGAAGTCTAGTCTCTGTGTCCTTCCCCATTTATAAGAACTTGGGCCAGCCAACACCACATGCCTATAACCCTAGCACTTGAGGCACAGGCAGGCAGATCTCTGTGAGTTCAAGGTTAGTCTGGCAGCCTGGTCTACAGAGCGAGTTTGAGGACAGCCAGGGCTACAGAGAAACCCTGTCTCAAAAAAAAGGGGGGGAAGGAGGGACAGACAAAATACTTGGGAGAACAATGACAACCAGAAAAAAAAGTTCTGTTCCTGCTGCCTGGAGATGGGTGCTTGCTACCTTCTGTCCCTTTGTCCCTTTGGGGCCTCTCCGGGTGCTCTCCCCCTGCCTACGGTGCTGCCCAGCTTTTCCTCCTAGAGCTGTGCCCTTCTGATAGAGGTGCACCCCTCAGGAAGTGAGTGTCACCCACAGTGGGGGAGGGACTGGAACACGGGTAACCAGTTCGCCTCTGTTCCTCCACAGCTGAGCCCACCCTTCAAGCCCCAGGTCACCTCCGAGACCGACACCAGATATTTTGATGAGGAGTTCACAGCCCAGATGATCACCATCACACCGCCTGACCAAGGTGAGGGCCGCCCTGCCGTAAGGTGCCTCAGTGGCAAGCTTTTACTGACAATAGTTCTTTGGTGTTTTTTTTTTTTTTTTTGAACTGGAGTTACAGGTGGTTGTGATCTGCCATTTGGGTACTGGGAATTGAATCTGGGCCTTTTGTCAGAGCAGTCAGTGCTCTTAACTGCTAAGCCAGCCCTCAAGCCCCAAACCCACTTTAAAGCTAGCCCCCTTTTGGAGATTGGTAGCAACCAGGCTGGGAGGGAGCATTCTGAGGGCCAGGGTCACTGCCTGCTCGTAGGGCCTCATTGTACCCCCCACCATGAGGCAGGTGGGCGGGCTGCTCCTGGAGTCGGGGTCTCAGCCCTGTCTTGTGCCCCACAGACGACAGCATGGAGTGTGTAGACAGCGAGCGGAGGCCGCACTTTCCCCAGTTTTCCTACTCAGCCAGTGGCACAGCCTGAGCCTGGGCAGTGGCTGGCAGCTCTGCACTCCTCTGCATCGCCGAGTCCAGAAGCCCCGCATGGATCATCTGTGCCTGATGGTTTTGTTTCTCGGATGCGCTGGGGAGGAACCTAGCCAGCCTGCAGGAGCAGGGGAGGACATTTCTACTGTGGGCAGCAGCCTGCCTCCCAGCCAGGTCAGGAGGAAAACTATCCTGGGGTTTTTCTTAATTTATTTCATCCACTTTGAGGCCACATGTGGCCTCAGTGCCCAGAACAGTTAGATTCTTGTAGAAAAATATTAAGGACTTACGCGACCATGTGCAATGTGGGCTCATGATTCTGGGTGGGTCCTCACACTGCCCTTATCGGCCTGTCTACCCTGGCCACCTCCTGTTTTTAGGGTCCAGGGCCAAAGCCCAACCAGACGGCAGTAGAAGCACCTCACTGTGGTGTGCCAGTTGGCTCTCTCCTGGAGTGGAAGAGGCACAGAGTAGCCTCAGCACTAGGGCTAGGTGGGATGGCCAGGGCTCACCTAGGTTGACAGAGGAACAACAATTCTGCTTGTTGCTGTATGTCATGCTGTTCAAGGGCATTTTAGGGGTTTTAACCTGGGTGGCAGAAGAGCCCCTGCCCTCCCCCTCCTGTGGCGGTTCTTGTGGGTGCACTGGGGTGTCTGCCTCACGTGGGCTCTTCTCCCAGCACTTGTCCTCGCAGACGCTTAACTTCTCTGGCTGTCACCCTGGCCTGTCCCCTCTTGGCCAGACACTGTGGCCATTGCTGCACCGTGTCATTTTTTACAACATTCAACTTCAGCATTTTTACTATTATAATAAGAAACTGTCCCTCCAAATTCAATAAAAATTGCTTTTCAAGTTTGTGGTTTGCTTTGCTGGATGGTGTGAAGTGTGGGAGCCCTGTTTGTGGGTTTGGAGTTGAAAGGGTGGGTCCTGAGGCCCCAGTGGAGGATGTCCTCCCAGAGGACACTTCTGAAGAGTGGGGGACCTTGACTATCTATGGAGTCTTCTGGTGACCCGCCCCAAAGGATGCTATCCAAGCCACCTGCCAGCCCCAGCTTGTGTGTGCCTTCACAGCGCAGTAAGCCAGTCCCTAATACCAGGAAGGATAACAACATGCTGCAAATACAGCTTAAAAAGGGCCCAGGAGGCCCTGGCTGAGGTAGCATAACACAGCTGTGACTGAACAAACTGGGGGCCATTCTCGTTTGGATGGAGGTGACAGGAGCCAAGGTCACTGGAAAATGTCAGCAATCCAAGCAGCCGAAGTGCTTCCAAGATATACTGAATATGCTGCTAGGGGCACCTGGTGGCTATTGATGGAACTGCAGCAAGCGACTGCCCAGAAAAACATTTAGAGGCCTTCAGAAGCTGGACTCCACAGAGCCCAGTGGCTGGTGGCCTTGCTGGGATGGTGTCTGACTCCTACAAAGATAAATGGGTGATGGTCTGGACCTCTGGAAGATGACAATGTCCACTTCTAGAACAGCCCAATATTTTCTCTGGGCGAACACAAGCCATACAAGTGAATTCTAGAGCCTTTCTGGAACAGAATATGGCATTGCTTACTGTACTCTGAAGTAAGACTCTATAGATAAACACAACTTTAGTTCTAGCACTTGAGTTCAAGGCCAGCCAGGTCTACATAACAAGACCATTAGGAAGGGGGGAGGGAGGGAGAAAGAAAGAAAGCACAAGGCAAGTAGTGCTTTCTGTGACCCTCAGGCTTAGGGCAAAACCTTACCTAAGGTGGCTGAGACGTAGGAACAAACACAGCTAAAGCCAGAGCCGTGCCAGATGGAACGCCAGCACCCCTCTTTCAAGACCTTCGGGGTCTCCAGCTCAGACGAAGGGCCCTGAGGGCATGGGCACTGAACCTCGTCTGCCCCCATCAGAGGTGGGCAGAGCTCCGAGTAAGGTGAATACAGTGCTGGTGGCTTTCTGTGCCTACTGTTACTCAAGCAGCTTACCAACAGAATCGATGTAGGCAGGAGCCAGGCATCTCGGGAGTGCTCCTGGGACATGGAACCCTCCACCAAAAGCCGCCTGCCACAGCCAGAACAGATGAGGGGCTAGACCCTGCAGCTATGGTAGGGTATGGTGAGCTTAAATGAGGTGTCTAAAGCAGTCTAATTCATAAGGCAGAAAATAGAATGTTTGTCAAGATGGGGACCAGTGGGAATGAGTAATTGCTTAATGGTTATAGTTTCCTTGTAGAGAAATGACCTAAGACCAAGAAAGGAGAAAGTTTACTGTTTATCTTATGGGGACTAAAACGAGACCTTGTGAGTTGTGTTCTGGGATACGGTTAAACACTTGTTAGTATGACACCATTGCAGGAAAGATGTGAGGAAACATCTATTCGCCCCAACTAGGGAACCAATGACAGACGAAAGTACAGATACCACCAAAGTCCAACATGGTAAATCTGTGAGTTTAATCGGGGTAGCATACAAGAATATAGGTGAGGGCTTATTTACACGAACATAAATGACTCAAAAGACAGCTGCATCACCAAGGCTTGGGTGATGGCTCACAAAAGTATGCCTCACAAACTACAGGCAGCTGAACAGGCTGAAGAGTGGTCTGAGCCTTTGAGGCAGCTTGGGGATTTTGCTTGTTCCAGGCAGGTCAGCTGATCTGAGAATGTTTGGGAAGGACAGCCCTAGTGAATCTGGTCAGTTTCAGGGACTTCCTGAAGCCCTCGAGTTTACTTGCTGAGCTTAAGGAGTTCCCCTATGCCAGCTGTGGCGCACACCTGTGGGGAGTGGAGACGGGAGGATTATGAGTTCAAGGCCAGCTGGGCTACACATTTTTAAAGCTGGGTGTGGTGGTGCACATCTCTAATCCCAAAACTCAGGGAGGCAGAGGCAAAGGGATCTCTGAGTTTGAAACCAGCCTGGTCTATAGAGTGAGTCCAGGACAGCTAAGGCTACACAAAGAAACCCTGTCTTCAAAAGCAAACAAAAAGACCAAAACAAAAGGGAATTTCCCTGCATGCCCCACCCCTAACACCCAGTGTCTTAAAGAGCTTCTCTCCAAGCTGGAAAAGTTTAATCTTGCAGGAAAAATGCTCACAACCATAGCGATGACAATGGCTTTCCCCCCAAGGAAGGGGCTAAGAGGTCTGTCTGCACTAGGGGAGGGGGGGCCTAGCCTGGAGTCTGAGGACCTGGTGAGGATCATGTCCATATTCCTTCTTTGTTGGGAATTTGGACTCCTCCTTGTCCTCTCCCAGGCTCTCAAGAACTAATACCTTGCAAGGGTGCTCTGATCCAGGGTCAGGTCCCAATGGCGATCTGGCATGCAAATGCTGGCCACCTTAGCTCCAGTCCCCCAAACCTTCTCAGTCCTTTACACAGCTCTCTGAGCCCCCTTCCACACCACAGCTGGGCATGAGCCCATTTTACTCCCTTCTTTGGAGTAGCCATCTGATACTGGGTGCCGTCCAATGTCTAGGTTCTTAAAAGTTGCATAGGGGCCAGAGCGCTGCTGGTAAAATGCTTCCCGTGTAGACAAGGGAGTCTGACCCCAGAATATGTAGTTTAAGAAGCGGACAGAGTGGTGGTAACTGTATCACAATGCTGGGGGACCGACACGGGTGGGCGCCTGAGGCTCACTGTCCCGACAGCCGACCCCAATCAGCGAGCCCTGCCTCAAACCAAACCAAAGCAACACAAGGTAGATTGCTGGCTCCACACACGCAGAGACATGCACACATAGCACTAATACGCACATTCACACTACCCAAACAGTTAAGTCCCTGCTACCTCATGGCAGCATATAAGTCTATGATGTGTTTGGTACCATTCCAAAAAAAGTCACAGATCTTGGGAACCCGCACAGCAGCTGGAAGGGATAACATCCCTGTTCTACATAGCAAAACTAAAAAAACCTGACTGAGCTGAGTATTAAGGCTCTAGGATGCTTCTCAGCCCAACCCAGAAGGACATAAGTGAACCACACACTCAGGAAGAGCCTCCAGGCAAGGAAGTGAGGGGATCTAAGGTAAAAGCACGCTTAGCCTAGACTGAACCCTAGTGGGGCAGGGTGCAGGAGAGGTAAAGTCTCTGGTGTTTTACTTTTCGGGCCAGCTGGCTGCTTATGAGAACAGCCTGAGGGCAGGGGGGCTGTGCAATGATCCCAACGGGTGATGGGGATAGGCCAGCTACAGCAGGAGCTCATGCGAAGAATGGTGAGCCGGCTGGGGGGGAGTGCAGGGCCCATGGGGCCCGGAGAACGCTCGGCCAGAATGAAGCAGCATCCGCAGCATGGGGGGTGTGGTGTAGGCCAGGTTTTGCTTTGGACCCCAACAGCCAGCCTTGTTTCTGGCATTTGCCGACAACTAATCCTGACAGCCTCAGAATGTTTAAGCCCAGAGGACTGCCGGGCGTGGGGCGCACACCTTTATCTCGGCGCTCAGGAGGCAGAGGCAGGCGGAGCTCTGTTGAGTTGAGGGCAGTCTGGTCTACACAGGGAGCCCTTGCCATGAATAAACAAACAAATGAGTAAATAAAACCTTCAGAAGAATACAGGGGGGACCCCAAATCCTACTCTCAGAGCCTCATGGGCTGCTTAAACGGGTCCCCTCCCCCCAGCACTGCTACAGCAGCTTAACTGCTGTCCTGGGCCAGATGGCCAGCTCCAAGACACTGTCCACACAGCATCAGCTTTCACCCCCAAAACTAGCCAGGGTCCCATTATCCAGAGCACAGAGGGCTCTACCCAGCCAATGTAAGGCCTTGTCCCCATCTGCAGGGCTCCAAACTCTCCTGCTCACAAAGGGGCTGTGGGCCAACTGCCCAGTCATTGGGAAACTTGAACCAGCCTCATCTAGGACAGCACCTCACTGATGTGTATGGAGACCAATAGCCATAGCTGTTCTTACAGGGCGGGGCAAGGGGAGCTCTACACATCTACCCACCCACAGCCAAGCACTCACATGTAGCAGTCTTCCAAGCCATCTTACCTCCTGTGAACTCCTTCCAAAGCTCTGCATAGACATCTCTGAAGATACCATGATGTCACACCCCTAACATCAACAGGACACTCCTCTGGGTCAACCTCCTGGAGGGCAAGGGCTCATCAAATCAGCTGGGGCTCATCTATGTAGGTAATGAAAAAAGGCTGGCCCACATGACAGTGGCAATTCAATGTGCAAGGTGGCCTAGTACACATGAGCACTTTGCAACCTGACTCCTGGGATCCAGCTGCCACCCTCTCTGGCAGCTAAGGGAGGACAGGAACTTTCTGGGCCTGCTTGCCTGTCAGGGGGGGTTACAAGCAGGGACGCTATGCAAAGGTGAGTGAGATGCAGGCTGCTGCGAAAGCTTGCCCCTGCAGAGGCCACTGCTGCCCCTGTTACAGTTAACAGATGGAAGCCTTGTGCAAATATAAAGAGCTTTATTCACTTGTTACTGGGGTACAAAACATAATGTATAAAAAAGCCACTTTCTCCTGTCTTCAGTGTGAATGTCTTGCACGGTCCATGGCCACTTCAGGCTTCATACATAGCGCAGCTGGTGCAAAGCGTCTTCTCACCATCATCAGCATAGCTACATAGTTGTTGGGAGAGAGAAAAGTTACCCAAGAAGCTGACTGTACCCCACTCACTGAAGCTCCAATCCCAGGACACCTCAGAATGTGAACCTGAAGACAGACTCAGATGACATGGCATCTGAGGGGCAACCTAGGGAACACTTTCGCCCCTGGGAGAAGGTCTAGCATGCAAACATCTTGTGGGCCTGACATCTGGGCTCCAGTTCACCAGATGGCTGGGATGTCACACATAGAGACACAGAAGTGACATGAAGACAGCAATGAGATGGCCCTGACAGGAACACAAAGGACCTGCAGCAAGCAGTCACCAGAAGCTGGGATGTAGGCCTGGAAAATCCTCCCTCACAGCCTCAGCATGAACCAGCCCTACAGGTATATAAGACTTCTCCCCAGAGCACCCTTGCATGGCACTCATGATCTCTCCAAACTACTGAAGAGTATCCCAGTGGCAAGGATTTGATGAAGTGTGGTTTTCCATCTGACCCATTAGTTTCATAAAATGTTGAGCCTGAGCTTGTCTGGATCCACTGTACTGATTCCATATGTATTCAGTAGAGTGTATCCTATAAGGGTGTGGGCCAAGGTTGGGGGGCTGCCCTGTCCACCCACTCACCGAGCACTTACAAGTAAATACCTAATCCAGATGGCTACACTGAATGGGGGAGCAGCACCCGTTTCCATACTGCCCAAGACACCATCACTAACCAGGAAGCACACAGGAGCAGGCATGAACTGCATGGACATGTACCCAGTGGCATGTGTAAGGCAAGCCCCAAATAACAAGCACACTGGATAGAAAGTGAAGCTAGGAAACAGTGCAGACTACTGGAGCCCTGCTCAGGACTCAGAAGGCAGGCCAGTCGGCTGTCTAAGCCAGGCAGCTGCTTTAAGTAGGCCAGACACTTGGGAAACATGGACTTCTTTCAAAAGGATCAGTCTTGAGAAGAACTGGGCAAAGCATTTACAAAGTCCTGACAAATGATGACAAATGGTGCTTACAGAGTACCCGCCTAGCCCCTGGTGCCCTCACAGGGAGAGAGATAGGATTTCCACAGCCCCCGGACCAAAACACTCACTCTACAAGGCCACACAGCATACAGGCCAAGGCTCCGCAGCCCCAGCAGGTGTATACACACTGGCCACACAGGGCCCGGTCACACTGGCTGCAGACTGCCTTCCCGTCCACAGATCTCACGCAGGAGGAACACGCGGTGGGTGCTGCCCCAGGCATGCCTGTGAGGAAAACACACCCAGGCTGTCAGCACTGGAAGGATTCTAGAAGAGCAAGAGGGCAGTAGGCACCCACCATCCCCTGCAGCTCCCCTTCTGACAACCTGTCAGCCACCTGGAACACGATGCTAAAGACTGACAATGAGGCATTCCCAGGACGTCATAGGGATACTGAGGACTCCAGGACAAACCAACTGCCTGGCCCTGGTGTGGAAAGGCTCACCCTTCCCTGGAGTACTCTATCAGGGTCTTTGTTTCACTGGTCAGCCAAGGGGCTTCAGGGCTGCTCTGGGGTCAAGTTTCTGGAGAGGCCTGTTTTCATGAGATGAGAACCTGAGAAGCATCCCTCACAAGCAGTGGACCAGCACATTCCCACTGCAGGGGGACACCAGGAAAGCTTCGGACATGATAACTAGACACTGGTGACTTCCACTAAGTGTCTGTGAGGGGCAGACCTCCCGTCAACATTTGTTCAACTTATCAGTGGCTGCCAACCTTCCTAACGCTGTGACCCTTTAATATAGTTTCTCATGTCATGATGACCATAAGATTATTTTTGACACGACTTCAGTACTGTAATTTTGCTGCTGTTATGAATCAGAATGTAAATATTTTTGGAGACGGAGGGTTGCCAGAGGGGTCATGACCCACAGGTTGAGAACCACTGCTTTAAGTGGCCCCTGCTTAGGTAGTCAAAGCCACTGAACAGAACATTTGCCACCGTCTTTCCTACAGGGACTAGCCAGCGAGCACCACTGGCAGCCACTCACCAGATTCCGAGGCCTGAGCTTGGCACCGTGTCAGTCGGCCATCAGGTCCAATCAACATCTGTCCCCTTGCAACCTGAGGGGCTCCCACCAGACCAGGCTTCAGTGACTCCTGCAGGTGGTCGATGGCACAACCTTCGCCCCAGATGTGATCTCTATAGGCCTGGGCCCCTTGGAAAAGGAGCTGCTTGGTTCTTTCTAGGGAAGAAGATGCTTCCTTGAGATGACCCCGCCAACTGCAGAGCCTCCTATGAGGCTCTGCCGTCCTATGACTGTACAAGGCAGAAGCCCTCTATGCCTGCTCCTCCTGTGACACTGCCTGGGCCTCCCTGCCTCCAAGCTGAAAATGCTCCCCTTTCCTTTCTCCTCTGGCCCCGCTCACTCTCCTCTCAGCCCACAGCAGGCTGCAGATCCTACAGCCCAATCCCACCACTGTGCTCAACACGGGTATTCCTTCCATCAACCTGTTTTCAGCAGCCACAGCTAATCTTACGTCAGTGGGTTTGTGTCCTTTTCATTCTCTAGATCTCCTCCTGTAAGTTTGTCTTACAGGGCCAGAGAAAGCTCTGGCCCCAAAGCATTCATTCTCTAAAAGCAAGTGCCCCAAGGAGGCAGGAAACAGACACAGGTTCGAAACAGCACCTACAACCATTGCCATGGCAGTGAACCTCACTACAGGAGAGAAAAACAACCTCCTGACAAAGGTCTCCCAGACCCTTCCAGGCCCTCCCTCCCAGCATTCCGGTGTAAGTGGCTGCTCACACCAGTAACAGTGGCCTCCCTTTAGACTCCAGGCCCAGGGGCCTCAAAGTGAGACACTGTTCCATCCAAGTTCCAGAAATGCTCACTCCCACATACAGGCAGGGGAGACCTGCTAAAATTGGCAGCAGGCAAAAATGAAGAGAGTGGCTATTACCCACCCAGCTAGGTGCTACCTCATACTTTAAAACAGGAAGTGGGGTCCAGGGCACACCCCAGCATTCAGGAGACTGAGGCAGGAGGATTATTTAAATTCAAGGCCAGCCTAAGATACACTGTGAAACCCTGTCTGAAGAACAAGGGAAATGGGAAGAGTCCCATGCTGAGAGTAATCTTTGTCCTCAGGGACTCCTGGTCCACCAGAGTCCAGAGTGTAGGCTGAGGCTTGGTATTCGTCCTTTAGGCCTCAAAGTGTGTGTCCTGTATACAAGACCAGAAGCCTAGCACCCCTTTCTGACCTGGCTGGCTCTGACCGGTCCTGGCAAGTGCACCAGGATGTAAGTCCTCAAAAGAGTAGAGCCACGCTGGTAGGTTCCAATTATATTTAGGTCTTCTTTTTAACTGCATGCTTACGTTTTAAGAAGTTAAATTGATTTGACTACTTATTTATTGAATGTGAGGTCAGAAGACAACTTTCAGAAGTCGATTCTCTCCTCCGGTGTGTTCTTGGGACCTGACTCAGGCTTAGGCTTGCATAGAGTGCACTTTAACCGGCTGAGCCACTTCCTGGACCGTGTTTGCTTTTGTTATTGCTGTTCTAAGCCATCTCACGATGTATAGCCCATGCTGGCCTCGAACTTAAGAAACCCGCCTGCCTTTGCCTCCGGGAGTGCTGGCAACAAAGGCATATGGACAGAACGTCCCGCCATGTCTACGTTATTCCGAGGGCACACTATTTGCAGGTCAGTCCTCAGACCTCACTCACCACCCCGGAGGTCTCAGCACTTGAGCTTGCATTCCCAGCGTACAGCAAGGGAAAAAGCCAATCAGCTACACACTTGGAGCCGAGTGGGAAGTTTGTTTTTCCGCACATTCCAAAGGCACAGTGGCACCACTCAAAACCGTAAAGGCAACGACTTTGCGCTAAGAAAGGTAAACAGCGTTACACCTGCCCCAGAGTCATCACTCAAAGCAATGCTCAGCAACACCCATGCGCTCAAAAGTCCACTGGAGAGGGCCTGGTGCAGCGCTCGCCTTCACGCCCACCCGACCCAGTCCCTCCGCCTGTCCTGCGCCAGGCCAGGCCGCACGGCAGGACCCGGCTTCGACTCGGATTTCTCCGGGAAAGCCCGAAGCAGCCTCCAGCCCTCGGCTCGCGACGCGCAGGCCAGGGCTTGGGGTCTCCCGCTGCCCCGCGCGGCGTGGCCCGCTCTACCCAAGGAACCCCGCACTCACCGAAGACCTCGCGCGAGTAGCGCTCGGCGAACACACCGCGGCTCAGCTCTCTCGGGCCCACATGGACTTTGAGCTGCAGCGGGGAAGCATCCGTGAACGGGCAGCTCCGCTTGGGCATGATAGCGGGAATCAGACCCAGACCCTAGCTGCGCAGAGCGCGCCAAACACACGTCACGGCGCGCTCTGACGGTCGCGGAGGCCCGGGAGGACCAGGGGGCCGCGCCCGATGGGCAGGGCAAAGGCTGGGGGCGTGGCTCAGGCAGGCCGCAGCGCGGGAGGTGCTGGGGGCGGGGCTTATGCAGTGAGCGGCGCGGGATAGGCCGACGGAGGCAGTGGGTGGAACTCAGGGGCGCGGGGAAGGCCAAGGGCGACGGCGCGGCGGGGCGGGGCCTGTGCGCGGCGCGGTACGAGATAGGGCGAGTTTTGGTGGTGGGCGGGACTAGGGCGTGACGGCAGCTCGGGATAGGCCAAGAATTAAGAGGCGGGACACCGGAGGGTGTGGCGCGAGTTTAGCGGGAAGCTACAACAGGGGCTCTGGATAAACAAGCCAGAGATTGGGGGCGGAGCTCAGCGAGCAAAGAGCCGGATGTCTGTGTTGTCGCTAAGCAACGGTGATGGGTGACGTAACTGAGTTACCAGTCCCAAACAGAAAGGTGCGGCGTGTTCCCTGGGCTCCTAGTTGTTGTGTCTCGGAGCACGCACCTTGCTCTGCGAGTTTCTCCTGCGTCCCTGAAACCTGACCTTGGGCAGCGAGCGTGGGAGGGTCAGCTGGTCACCGCGGATTTAAAACTGCCTTGGGGTGTGAGAAGACCCCACTGTGGACAACAGGCAAAGCAGCGATGCCAAGGGGCTTCTCAGTCCTTGTGTTTCTACGCAGTCGGAACGTCAGAGCTACTCCTCATTGTTGCGCCCCTCTTGGCGTGCAGGAGAGCCGGCGGGCGTTACAAAGCAGGCGTTCTCTAGATTTTGGAAGCTGGAAGTCTCAGATCAAAGAGTTGGGTTCTCTTCAGGCCTCTCATCTTCCTCAGTCTGCAGATGGAAACTTCTTTGTGCTTACCAGATGGGCGTCTGTCCTCCTCTCATAATAACACCAAATACTTTTAATTAAGGACCCCGTTTTAACTCTTTAAGATTATATCCATGAGCCCTTTGTGTGGGCTCACACTTTTAATTCCAGCACTCGGGAGGCAGAGGCAGGCTGATCTCTGTGAGTTGGAGGCCAGATACAGTGACATTCTGAGGTCCTGGGAGTTAGGACTTCAAGATGAATAGGAGGCACAATTCTATACAGAACAAGTGCCAAGTGAGTGTGCAGAGCAAACCCTGCTGACAGACACCAGGGAGAAATGACTGCTGACTGCCGCGCTTCCTTTCCCAGGAGGTGGTGTCTCCTGTTGTAGAACTGTAAGGACCAGACCCCACCTCTTTGTGGAGGCACACTTGTCCCCTACTGTACGGCTTAAATCCAGGGGAGTAGACAGGACCTGTCTGGGAATTAGCACTAGGAAGGCTGTTGCTCATTATGATAATGGACTTTTTCTTCCCACTTCCTAGTGCAGTCCCCACAAGCTGTCATGAGGTTCCACTGGGTCTGACTGCCTTTCTGTGTCAGTGTACCTATTTCTTCTTTTCTTTCAGATGCCGGCCAGCGCCTGAATATTTTTAAATTCTTTTAAAATTTCTAACACTGAGCTTCCTTACTCTTTTTTTTTTAAGCCCCCACCAGAATCTCGTTCGGGGAGACTCATTCTCTGTGTGCCATTGTGTCTGACTGCTCTCTTAGAATGCTGACTTTTTCTTCTGACTCTTGCTCCCTCTCGTTCACATCTATTGGCAGCTGGTTCCTTTTGATACTGGGTGTTCTGCTGCCTAGAAAACCTAGAGTTTGTTTATCCACCCCCAGGGCTATTGGCAAGCTTCGGCTATGATGAACTTAGCTGTGGACAACCTTGGATCAGGTCTTTTCTGTGTTGGTTAGTATTTGGGAGTGCGGCTCTGTGTTCCCTATGCTTGTGAATGTGTAAAGGGGGGGAACATATGCTTATCTTCTAAACAAACTGTCAGCATTCCAGACTGTTGGGAAAAGGGTAGTTTTTCAAGAATGTCATTGTGATTTTCCTCCCACTTGGTCCTCAGGGCACTCTGGAAAAAAGTCCATAATCTCTCATAACCCCACCAGAAGGACTCTGAGTGGGTAATTGGTCAGGGAAGTTTAGTGTGAGCTTTTCATGGGTGGTCTGGTATGAATATGAATTGTTGAAGGCTTGCTCTCAAGATTGAGGGGTAACTGGATCATGATGGCATAGCTTTAATGGATTAGTCCATCAGTGAGTTTGTGCCTAGATAGGCTTTTACATGAGAACTGGTTTGAGGAACTGGTTGAGTGTGTGTTTTGAAGGATGTTCCTTATCCCTGTCCCTGTCCTGTCTCTCTGCTTCCTTCCTGATGAAATGTCCTTCCACCATGATGCTTCTGCCTCACCATAGACCCATAGTAATGGCCAGCTTGGCCATGGACTAAAATCTCTCAAAGTGTGATCCAAAACAAATCCTTTCAGGTTTTTTAAAAACTATTTTGTCATAGAGGTAAAAACACAATGAGATATGTCTTTATACTGAGATAGCCTAATGAACCCCAAATGTTGGCACATTACTCAGGAAGGGCCCCCTGGTGTCCCAGTGAGCACAGAGCACAGGCAATACTAGTTAAGATATGTCTGATTCAGTCTGGAGAAGTTCCTAGGGACAGTGACCTAGTGCACTTGTGCTTGGCTAGAGTGATGAGGTGCTGTCTGGGCTGCTCTGCCCCTGGAGCTGGGAAGGACTGTTATTCCCGGATCCCCTGGCAGCTCTGGAATGTGTGTGCTCAGGTGGCCAGCTCTGGGAAACGTCATATCCAGGTCTGCCCTGCAAGGACTGGCTGCATTTTGTTTTCTAAGCAAGCATAACTCTGTGGTTGTAGCTCCGTGTCACCAAAAATGTAGGAGTCCAGCTGAGCTCAGTGGTTATAGCATCCATATTACATACCAGGTAACACTGGCGCTCTCCTAAGCTCTGTAGGTACGGTTCAGGTGACCTTAGGCCACATTTGTCTGTCTTTGTGTAAGTTTTTGCCTTTCACCCTAGGAAATGGGCTCCTCCTACTTTGCTGTATGTAAGTCCCCAGAAAGCTGTTCTTTGTGCAATCCTGGCTCTGTCTGCTTCTGATTTGGGTCTCGTGGACCCTATGCTGGTGACATCATTCCTCATACAGCTACTTGGGCTTTGCTCTCTGGAAGTGGCATCAGGTAGACCATGATCATTGGGAAAGGTTGTCATTAGTGATTAAAAGTAATAACGAAGTCAAGACAGGTGTAATGACCACTCAGTGGCTCAGTGACTCCCAGATATGTTTATTATGACATGGCTCCAACTGAACACATACCATGTGACAATCAGTCATGGAAGGCCTCTGTTTTAAGCACTTGGGCTTATTTTAAAAGCAGAATTTTAAAAAATATACACAGTGCTGACTTCACACTTAAAATTGTAGATTCAGTGGGCCAAGCTGAAGACATACATAGAAAAATGAAAGTATGGAAAATGGTTTCCGATTGTTTCGTTGAAGGTGTGGCTGCACTGCACTGAGGCTCTTGGTGCAGCTGCTCGCTGGTGGTGAGGTGTGGCCTGCTGACTTCTGGTTGGCATCTAAAACAGCTGGATCATGGACTCTCTGGACTTCCCAACACCAACCCATTTGACTGAAAGGGCAACAAAGAGCACAGCACGGAGATGATGAACAAAAACACTTCTCAGCGGCTTGGGGAGAACACCCAAACCTGAGTTTGATCCCAGGAGCCCGGGTCGGAATGCTACCCTGATAAGCCCAGTACGGGGGAGGCGGGGACGGGAGCCCTGGCTCACTGGTCGGCCCGTTCAGTGCACTCAGTGGGCTCTGGACCAGTGAGGAAACCTGTCTAAGAAGACGGAACAGAGTTGCTGAGGGTGCCCC
Source organism: Pachyuromys duprasi (assembly GCA_028658305.1). Lineage (NCBI taxonomy): Eukaryota > Metazoa > Chordata > Mammalia > Rodentia > Muridae > Pachyuromys > Pachyuromys duprasi. Next base: position 4,846,633 of record CM053765.1, read on the forward strand.
TGCCTCCGCACACTTGCACACACACTTTACAAAATGTCCCTTAATGTGCAGCTTGTGCTTTTCATTTCCCTGGCAAAGGAGCTGTTGGTTCACCAAGCAGAGGTTTTGTTTTTTTAATAAAGTCATTTTTAGATTTTTAATTTTTTATTTTATGTATGTAGGTGTTTTGCCTGGTGCCCGCAGAGGTCAGAAGAGGACATAGGATCCCCTGGAGCTGGAGTTACAGACAGCTGTAAGCTGCCACGTGGGTGCTGAGAGTCAGAAAAACCCCAGTTCCTGCAGGAGCAACAGCTCTTAACTGCTGAGCCTCCTCCCCCGCCTGGAAGGGGAGAGTTTTAAACTGTACTGTGGGCCTGATAATGGGTCATTCATCCAAGGACAGCAGAAAGCATCTCCTGACATGTCCTACTCCCTGCCTGAGCCGTGTGGGAGACAGGGCAGATACATCCCGCCTGCTTTTTGCACCCTAGGCTACATCCTAGGTGGAGTCACTGGGCCCCAGCCTGGCTGGGACTGTGGACATGACCTTCCCAGCTGGCACCTGTTCCTAACTCCACCTCCTCTTGTCTGTTCCATTCATGCGTTTACCGCCTGGGGGTTCTAATTTCTCACTAGGCCTTGCGTTGGGATATAGGCTCCTCGGGGTATCCAAGGCTTAGGGTGTGGGGGTAGGAAAAACAGTCCCAGTGCCTACCTGCCACACCCAGGTGATTCTCCACGAAACGCACATAGCTCTGGGCCTGCGGAGGCAGGTCCTCCCACTTTCTGGCCCCAGTGGTGTCTGCTTTCCATCCAGGCAGGGTTTCATATTCTACCTCCACCTTCTGCAGTATCTCCTGATTAGCTGTGGGTGGGAGGGGAGGGGTCATCAGGGTCCCATAGACTGTCCTACTCCTGAGGATGGCTGTCTTCTGACCTTGGCAGATAGGAAGCTGCTGAGGGCAAGTGCCCTGCTGGTTTTTCAGCATCGGGCAGTGAGCAGGGGGTTGCAGTAAAGTTCAGACATTGGCTGTGCCCCTTGAAGCCAGGAAGCATGGCCAGTTCTGAGACCCTGGCTAACTAATATCTGCTGAGTAGCCACAGAAAGTCAATGGAGGAACTCGAAGGCACAATTGGAAATTATAAGGGACTCTAGAATCCTGAAGTCAAGGTATCCTTGAAGATATGTGGCTCTTCCTGCTTGGGACCCCCAACTCCATGCTGGGACCCCATGGCTCATAGTGGATGCATCATCCCTTGCTAATGGAAGATGCCGGAATTGGCAGCCTTCTAGAAGGGTTCTCAAGCCTTAGAGCCAGACAGTGTCTTCCATGCGTACTCCACATTGCCACAGAACCCTGAGCCACCAGCAATAATCTATGAATTTAAAGGTTCACCCTTTCAAAGGTCAGAGGTCAGTAGGATCAGAGACCCTGGCCTCAAGGATGCACATGGCTCCCCAAAGCCAAGGAGCACTGCTGTATCTGAGTTTCCATGGAGGTGCCTTGCCTCTACTATGCAGCAGGGGAAGTCTCAGCTGATAAGAGATGCCTCTGACCTGAGGCTGACAGGCATATTCCAGATACACAAGAAACCAAAAGCCAAAAGTACATCCCTGGGTTTAAGGAAAGTCAGGGCACATAAGCACAGGGCCCAGGCCAGACCCTTAAACACTGCCCAGGGATGAGGACAAGGTTCAGATGCTAAGCACCCATTAGCAGAGGCACAGCCCTGAATTTTATCCCAGCACCAGAAACATAAAAGGAAAAGGAATCCACCCACAGGTTGGTTTTCTCTGAAATGCATTTTCATAGAGATTCATGTTTTTCAGAGCAGCTTATGTCTCCTGACTTTCCAGGATGTCCATTTTCCTAGGGGTGGGCTTTTCTGAGGCTAGTCTCCAGGAGGCTAGGGCAAGTGGCAGACTCCCAATTGCCTTTCAGCCCTGTCTCAGTACATTTGCAAGCAACCAGAATGCCTGAGGCTTCCCAGAGATGGAGAACTCCCCAAGAAACTGAGGGACAAAGACCAGGCAGTCTCCAGCCTTCGGAGACAAACAGTGGCCCTCAGAATCTAAGCTCCTTCCCTCTGCCTGCTGGGGGCTGAAAATCCTCTCCTAGTCACCTAAAAATTAGTGGGTGTCTTTTCTAATGTGGAAGAAGTGTCCCAACAGCTTGGAAAACTCAGGTTTGCTTCACATACCAGGGAAATAGGGAATCCTCTTCCCGTTGAGCTTGTAGGAGATGCCAACTTTAATTTCGCTCAGGACATCCAGAATATCCAGCTTGGTCAAGGCCAGCCTGCACCCAAAACAAGATACAGATAAAATGAAGAGAAGCTTCCTGTCATTGCTTCCATCTGGTTTTTATCTCCTCTTTTTTCCTGTTTGCACTAAACACAGTAGAACATTAGGTGATTCCCTTCAAATGCAGGCACTAAAGGAGCTAGAGGAACACCTGCCCTGGCCTGAGTCCTGAACTGGCTGTTTCTGTCCCTCAGCTACAGCATTCCTGATACCTGGGCTTCCTCTCCTGCCAGTGGGTGCCTCCTCTGCCTGGTGCTCTTGCTGTGTTTGCCCTGTAGCATGGGGCATATCGAGCTTACTGCTATGAGCATGGCGCCCACGTTCCCCTCTACTTCCCAGGATGCATCTGCTCAAACACCGCTCCATAGCAGTTGACCAGTGCGATATGGCAATGGCCTCTCTTGGCCTTCCTCAAAACTGCCGTGTGCTGAAGCTTCTTTCCTCCCCACCACCCCTTCTTTTCTTCTCCCCGTTCCACACGATCCACAGGTGGATCTCACCTGGCTGTACCTGCTCAGGCTGGATGTGGGGTGCAGACCCAGTGTTACCCTGCATCTACTTCACAAGGCCTCAGACACCTCTTCCTCAGCCACATACTTGTAGCTACCTACCAGCTCCTTTCCCACCCAGGAAGGCTGCGCTTCTCCCACAGCCAGCAGGACCTTGCAATGCTGGTGGGGAAGCCTCTCACGGAGGTGGAGAGGGAAGCCAACACCCTATGAAGTCTCTTTCTGTCCCAAGAGAGGGTCCTGAGCAATCAGACCCCTGCCGAGACCCCCCCCCCACACACACCTTTGTCTCCTGACTGTGGAAGGCTTTCATGTTTTTAGGGAGCCTTTCTCACTGGGGTTCTGTAGCCTCAAGTGTGGAAAGTCAGCTCCCAGCGAGACTTGGGAGCTTTGGGGCTGGTCTGCCTCCCTGCCCTTCCCAGAGGCACCTGGAGCACTGCCTGCCTGCCTACCCCACCCAGGCCTGTCCCTCTTCCAAGCTCCCTCTCAGGGTTCCTCCTGTGGGCAGAACCTTCTAAAACTGCCAAGTCCTTCTGGTTTAGAAACTACCACTGTACTTTGTAAAATGTCCCCAAGCCCTGCAAACAAAGCCAGTGGCTCTGTCTGTGTGTTCATGGTAGGGAATGAATGCCAGAACACCCATCACCCACCCACCCCCATTCTCCCAAAGATGCCCTCCTTTGAAGCTGCTCTGCCCAGGCACTGGTACCTCAGTTCAGGATCACCCTTGCTTTGCCCTTAGTCCTGCAGCATGCTGAACACCTGGCCAGCCTCTCACATGACCATCACACTGATTTCAGAGGTCAGGATGGAAGCGTGACCCTGTCTGGTTTCACTTCACACCTGTGGCCTCCATGTCACTCTGCAATGTTGGCCTCGCTTTGGGGAGGGAGCCTGGTAGAAAGACTCATACAGGTGTTGGGGCCCAAACCCTGATAGGAGTTCCACTTGCCCTGCCCCTGTGTGACATAGCTTTGATGGTGTGAGTGTTCAGAAGGGCTGCTTACGCAGTGAAGCCATTGACCATGTGCGCGTATCTCAGGATCATCAGGTCCAACCAGCCACAGCGCCTCTTCCTGCCTGTGGTCACCCCCCACTCGTGGCCACGGTTCTGTAGCAGATCTCCAATTTCCTGTATGAAAATAAGGGCTGTTTGTGCCTGCCATGTTGGGCACTGTGCCCACTTGTCTCCTGTGCCCCTGGCTTTCTCTGCCTTCTGTCCTCTTCCAACTGAAGCACTCACATGGGAGCCAGTATGGTTCTGAGAAGACAGCACTGGTTCCGGGAGCCCAGCCTGTCTGCGGAGGTGCAGGCAGCTCACCTCCTCCTTTCCTTTTCTGTAAGGGTGGCACCTTGTCCTGCAACTCGGGGTTGGGGTCAGGGGTGGGGGTGGGGGCAAGATTTATCCTCCACCCTAAATATAGTCACACCTCAGATACCTCCCTTTCCTAGGACAAGAGCTGTGACTCAACCAAGTCAGGTGTCAGGTAAGGAAGGCCAGGAAGAAGAGTCTGAGGTCTCAGCAGCTTCCAGAAATGCTCCCAAGGCTAGAGAGCTGGGAACAGGGGCATTGCTTTCAGCTGCTAAGTTAGTGCTGGAGAACTCCCACTTGTCTGTGAGCCTCACACACTTGATGGGAAAATGGAGTTGTGGGGAAGCGCACACACACACACACACACACCTTTTGTGAACTGGTAGACTGTCTTTCAAAGTCTCTAACACCTTCACCTCTGAGCCTGTGCTGTAAAAAGACCCCACCAGGACACTGGGGAATTGTTCAGTAGGGTCCCCTCACACACCTGACACTATACAACCCCAAATATCCCACCCCAACCCTGTGCTGGAACTCACATTGATCTGCTCCGTGGGGAAGGCCCCAATGCCCACACGGGTGGTGTAGGCCTTGACCACACCGTACACATCCCCTATGTTCTGGGGTGGGATGCCCAGGCCTGTGCACACGCCGCCCACTGTGCAGTTGGAGGAAGTCACAAAGGGGTAGGTCCCTGCAGGACAGAACGGTCAGTGGCTACCCATTACCCTTTGCACACCCTAGGGTCCAAGACGCCTTCTCAGCAAAGGGCAGCTGGACTCCCTCAAAGGTAGTGGTTCTCAACCTAGGGGTTGCCTAAGCCCGTCGGAAAACACATATTTACATTACGATTCATAACAGCAGCAGAATTACGGTTACGAAGCATTAAATAATTTCATGATTGGAGTCACCACAATGTGAGGAGCTGTATTAAAGGCTTGCAGCATTGGAAGGGGCGAGAACCACTGCTCAGTGGGGATGGCCAGGGCCACCAGTCTGAGGGCTGATCCTGGGACAGTGGCACGAATAACATGGTGTGTCGCTCAGAAGAGCCTGCACTGAGGTGGCCTGGCCTCCCAACAATAAGGGCAGTAGGCTGGGAGGATGGAGGCATGAGGGGGGACAGAGGGTGGGGGACACGAGGCGCCTGGCCTTGCAAGGCTCTCTTGTCCCACTCCTGACCCCTCCATCCCAATTCCCTCACCTTATGTTCAGCCCCTTCAATGCTGCATTATCTGGCTGGATTTAGGCAAACAGGACAATGGGATCCTGGTGGGGGTATGTATGGACAGCACTGTGACCTTGGAAGGTGGCCTGATTTACTCCGCTGTTCCAATCTTGACTCACCGAAATCAATGTCAAGGAGGGCTGCATTGGCACCTTCCACCAGGATCTTCTTGGGGGGCCCATGGAGCGCCTCGTACATGAAGTAGACGCCATCTCGAACCATGGGTCTGATCCGCTCAGCAAAGCCCTGAGAGGACCGTGCAATTGCATGAGTCTGTGGAGCGGCAGGGTCCACACAGCCCGCAAAAGCTGAAAGCCAGCAGTAGTGCCTGCCTGGGAGTGGTGTGCTTGGTGGCAGCTTCCTTGTCACACCAGAAGGTGGGCCCCACCCCTACGTAATTCCCCAGTGTCTGGCCCAGTGTCCTTTACCTTGAGCCTTTTGAGTTGACTTTCCACATCTATTTCCAGTGTGGGGAACATGGACTGGTGCTGGTGGGCCAGGTTCTTGAATCTGTGTAGGCAACCCTCACTGTGACCCTCTGAGGGCACATACTGAACCCACGAGCTCTATTTTCCAGCATGTCTCCCGCCACCTTTCTGCGTCTACCTGGGCTGTGGGAGGGTGCAGACCTACCTGCCAGAAAACTCATCAAAGTCTGACAGGAGGTCACAGATGCGGAGGCCTGTCCGGGCAGCTTTGGAGGAGTAGGTTGGTCCAATTCCCTTCTTGGTTGTGCCGATACTGAAAACATGGAGAGTGGGTGCTGCTTTGGAGCTCTGCTGACTGTACCCCAGCTTCTGGCAGACCCAGGGTCCGCCCCACAAATCAAGGCCAGAAGGTGAGAAGGAGCTACCCAACAGCAGCAGGGGCTGGAGGCTGGGCTGCTGAGGACACCTGCCCATCCTGCGCACACAGCAGCAAGGTGCAGGGCAGGTGGGGAGGAGGCTTCTGGGCCCCAGCAGCAGGCTTCCCTGTCCACTTCTCAGCATTTGCACTGGGGCCTTGGCAGGAAGACCACCGTAGCGCTGGTGCTACAAACCTATCCTAAGGCCTGCGCAGCGGACCCCAAGTGAATCAAATACTCAGCATCGCCACAAGCGTCTTGCTGTGCGTTCATGTGAGAGTGCACATGTGCCAGTGTGTATATGTGACTGCACGTGCACTGTGTGAACGTACCTGTACATGTGTGCTGCAAATACACATTCGTATGTGTATGTGAATGTTTATGTGTGCATGCAAAGGCACTTCAGTGCTCACATGCACAGTTGCATAAGCAAATGTGCCTTGAGGTGGATGTGAGTACTGTGCACACCTGTGGAGTGTGCATGGCTCTGACGGCTTCCCACCTGTGTCCCTAGCACATCTGGAGTTCACATGGTCCAGATGGTGCAGCTGTGGCAGAAGATAGTGGTGGCAGCCCCAGAGTGTGACCCTCGAGGCCGGACTACCCTGTTCTTCTCACGGGTTTATTCTCAAGGGACCCCTAAGTTGGTTGATGGCAGCCCCTCTCCTGCTCAGACAGGATCTGCACCCGGGCCACGGCACGTGGAAGCCCCCAGGAGGAGGAAGAGGTGGCGGGAGGAACTTACTTCTTCCCCTCTTGCGCTCGACGCTGTACCTCCTGCAGCTCATCTACTGCCTGGTGGAAGTCGAACACTGCTCCAGTGGCCAGTGCACGGGCAGGAGAGGAGCAGAGGACAGAGGTTTGTGAGGGACCTCATTTTCATTGAATGGTGTCAAGAGCAGGGGTCAGCAGGTGCCTGGTTGGGAGCAGATTCTGGGGTTCCAGAGCCCAGGCTCCGCAAAGGGGTAACCAAGTCTGACCCTGGCTGTGACCTAGCTCCTACCTTGAGGCTCATTAAGAAGAGTAAGGCTCAGCAGCACAGGGCACCAGGCAGGCCCTCCAGGGTCTCCTGAGCTCTGCACCACAGAGGGGGAAAGAGGGACCATCCCCAGGGCCCCGTGGGAACCTTACCAAGGTGGGCCCGGTCAGAGATGATGAGCCTCTTCTCCCAGTCCTTCAGACCTGCAGGGACATGGCAGAGATAACAGCTGTGTGCACTCAGTTAATGAGAGCCACCCCCCACCCCCCCACACGCACACCAGGACTGTTGGCTTAAGTGAGTGGCCAGGTTCCAAAGGACCACATGCACCGCAGAGCAGCCATAGCCATGCCCTGGCCCTTGTTCCCTGCTGACTCCCCTGGACCCCAACCCAAGAGACAGCACACCCATGCTCCTCTTGCTTCAGCCTCCTTCCTGGAGGAGCCTATGATCCCAAAACAGAACCCACAGCAGCAGTTTTTCAGAGTCCGGGCTGCCCAGCTTCTGCCCCTTGGTCAGGGCTCTGCTCTCCACGCTGCAGAGCTGGCATTCAGTGAGAAGCCAGCTAGGATCAGCAGGCAGGTGGGCCTGTGGGTGGGGCAAGGGCGTGAATGACCTACCTTTTTTCTCATTCTTCTCTGCCTCTTCAAACAAGCCTGGCAAGTGGATGACCACACCATTGCCTGCAACACAAAGCACAAATCAAGTCCCAGGTCGGGAACATTTCAAATGGGGTTGGCAGACTTCAGGAGCAGGTGGCTCAAGTGCCCAGACCTGGGTGATGGATGAGGTCCACTCTTCAAGAGAAAGGTCACTCCATCACATGCAACAGCAGAGTTACACATGGGGACACTGGGCTCAAACTCTGAAGACATGAACCCTACAACCCACTTAGGTGAGGTCTCAGGACACCACAATCACGAAGACAGAAAGTAGAATAGCAGGTTCTGGGACCCGGAGGGAAGCAGAGGGGTAAGCAGGTAGGCTGGTGGTTAGGGCTCCATAGTGTTGGTTTGGGGGATGGAAAGTTCTACAGACATGGTGTGATGTCCCATAAGCCTCAGTCCTGGTGTACACCCAAAGGGGCTGAGCGCTGAGCCTGCCCTGATGGTGACAAAGCTTATCATAACTGACAAATGTTGAAGGCTATAGAGGCTCTTGAGGGTGACAGGATGAGTATCTGTGAATGTCAAATGCTGGGGTGTCTCTTAGTGCCAGAGGAACTGAGCTGTCAAGCCAGGAGGTCTGGAGGACCCTCAGACCCAGGCAAATAGAGTGTCTGCGAAGGCTGTCCACTCAGCCCCCCAGCTAGCTGGGGCAAGGACAGTGATGGAGTGCCGCTGGTCAGTCCCTGTTGTTAGCTGACCTAGAGTTACCCAGGAAGCAGTAACCTCAGTTGAAGAACTCCCTTGAGCAGATGGCATGTGAGCATGTCTCCGGGGCATTATCTTCATTGCTAATCCATGTAAGAGGGCCCAGCTCACAGTGGGTGATGCCATTCCTAGGCAGGTGGGCCTGGGCTGTGTAAGAAAGTTAGCCAAGGGTGGGTGTGGCGGAGCATGCCTTTAATCACAGCGGTCTGGAGGAAGAGGCAGGCAGATCTCTGTGGCTCAAGGCTAGCCTGGTCTATATAGCAAGACCCTGTTTCAACAAAAGTAGAGGATGAGGGGGAGAAAATGAATGAATTAATGAATGAATGAAACTGAACATGAATGATACAGAGCATGAGAGAGCCAGTGAACAGTGTTCTCTTTGGTTTTTGCTTCAGGAACTTAAGTTCCTGCCTTGACTTCCTTCAGCATTGAACTGTGACCTGGAAATGCAAGCCAAATAAACTCTTCCCTCAGGGTTGCTTTTACTGAGAGTGCTTTATCAAAGCAATGGAAAACAGACAGGAATGGAGCTGTCTTCCACGTGGTAACCACTGCAGACCAGAGCAGAGGGACTGTGCTAAGACCTGATTTTAAATGAGCTTTAAGCACAGCCAGGGTTCCAAACCCAGGTTCCAAGGCTCCTGCTCCAGTTCAGCCTAGCAAGAAGCCCTCTCTCTGGCCCATGAGGAAGGAACCAGATGCCACAGCCCCTGCTCCTGCTGCCCTCGCCCCATGCGTGCCTCCAGGGCTAGCCTTCTCTGTCCAGCTAAACAGAATGCATCCCGTCCTAAGGGAATGCGACTGCATATCCGCTCAGCTGATCCCAGAACAGCAGGCTAAAGTCCATTGGAAGCATGAGGTGCAGGCCCAGAGTCTCAGCACTTGGGGGGCTGAGGCAGGAAGATCATAAGGTGGGAGCCAGTATGGGAGCCAGTATGTGTCTCAAAATTCCAGATCAACTCAGTACAGTGTGAGGATAAGGAATTCAAGGCTAGACTTGGCTTTGGAGCAGGTTCAAGACTGACCTGGGTTAAATGAGGACCCCCCCCCCCCATCTCAAAAGCAAAGCAAAGCAGCAGCACAAATCTAAACTGCCACCCAGATGGCAGGTCAGAGGAGCAAGCAAAACATTCTGGAGTCAACTGTGGTGGCCTCAAAACTTTAATTCTATTTTATGTGTGTGGTTGTTTTGCCCATGGAGGCCAAAAGAGGGTGTCAGACATCCTGGAACTGGAGTTACAGACTGTTGTGAGCTGTCATGTGGGTGCTGGGAATCGAACCTGGGTCTTCTAAAAGAAGCAGCAGTGCTCTTAACCATTGAGCCACCTCTTCAGCCCCTACAGTGGGCTGAAGCGTAAATTATGTCGTGTAAATTACGGCTCAATGAAGCAGTTCCATTTGTTGAAATGATATAAAAAGGAAAACAGGAACCGTGGAGAAATGTGGACTCTGAAGTTTCCTGGAACCTTATCAATGCCCTGGGAGCTGTGCTTTACCATGGAAACAAACATGGGTCCTTGGCTAGAGACAGAGGATCCGAAGGGGAAGCCTGCTGAAGGCCACAGGGCAGGCCAATGTAGGGTCTGGGTTGACGAGACCCAAGTAAGCAGAGACCGCCGTTGCCAGGAGGAGTCCTACACCAGCCTCATGGGGTTGGCCGTGGCATGGGTTTGGCAGAGGGAAGTGGGACACTGGATCGGAGTGACTCAGAGATTACACAAGCCACAGTGCACCCAAAAGGTCACCAAATGCCACAGCATCTTGAAATAACCCCACAGCAGAGGCAAGAGGTGTCGCAAGCCGAGGGTCAGCACAGGCTGGGGCTCCCGCTGAGTGGCTGCGCTGGGCGCCTGAGTGGTGAGCACAGCGCCTCTGCCGCTGAGCTGCCAGATGACTGCCAGCCACTCTCCTGGTGTTGGCTCCAAGTCATCCCCAGGGCCAGGCAGCACATGGTCTGGCCTATGTGTGTCTCCGTCCTGTTTCCTTGCTCTGCCTGGGAAGGTTCTGGATGAAGCAGAACCAGGTTGGCAGGTTGTCTCCTGTAGCCTTCCCAAAGGACCGACAGCACCATGGCCCAGCTGCCCTGCTGAGCACACATGTAGACAGGCCACCTCAGTAGCGGGGGCTCCTCACTGTGGAAGGCGAGCACCACCATTATCCTGGCTCTGTACTGGGAGGGCTAGAGACAGTGTGTGCTTGGGAGGAGGGGCTCCAAGGAGCCTGCACTCCAACTCTCCCCACCCCAGCCCCTACCTTGCAGATTTCCTTCCTCTGCTCCTACACAATGGGCCAGACCTGTGCTATCGGCTGGCCACAGGCAGTGCCTCACCTTTGCTTCCTGACTGAGATGTGGGGGTCAGATAAGCCACACGTATGTCAATCAGAGCTAGAAGAATGAGGACAGGAGGTAACCCAGAGGGTGGGTCCTCTTGAGCAAGAACTAGAGGGACCCGGGTGGGGGAAGCTTTGTCAGACAGCTGGAGCAGCTGTCCAAGGGGTAGTGGCTGTAACAGTGCAGGCAGCCTCCCATGTATTCTGAAGGCACACTGTTGCACCCTCACCCCCACACATACATTCTCATACACATGAACTTGAACAGAGCACAGTGGGGCAAGCAGGCTGAGGTCCAGCTCTTGGGTTTGTACAGCAAGACTCCCCCTCCCCACTGGAATCCAGGCTGGTGCTGATGGGGATGCTTACCAATGAACGACACGGCCTTGGTGTTGATGATGCCACTGGGTAGCAGGTGAAAGTCATACTCCTTGCCGTCTACCACTACGGTGTGCCCAGCGTTGTTGCCTCCCTAGGAACAGAGAGACCCGAATGAGCTGCTTGTACCTGAGTGTTGGAGACTATTCCACAGGAGCCTGCCTAGTACTCTAGCCTCGCTACAGAGCCAAATCTCTTCCTACATGGTATTTGAGGACCCAGTGCTGTCCAGCAATAGGGCTTGGGCAAGCCAGGTCAGTGGTCAGGGCTTTGGGCTGAGTTAGTGTCTGAAGCGGAGATTCGATGCTCTGGTTCAGCCTGGTCCCAGGGCTCAGGGCAGCCCTAGCAGGTAGACTTTAAGCACCCCTCTCCACCAGGGAAGAATGAAGGCTTGAGGAACAAACGCTGTGGAAAGCAGACAAAGGCCCCACAGCCCAGCTCGTTGCTTCCCTCAGCAGGCCCCATCCCGGGTAAACTGTTCTGGGGAGGCTCCTTCTTTTAGGAATTCAAGCTGACTGCGGGTAGGTAGGCCAGCTGGGATAGAGCTTTCAGGGTGGGGAGAGAGCCCAGCACCAAGGCTTGGCATTAGGCTCCAGTGTCCTTCTACCACTGATCACAAGCACACAGCTCCAAGCCTTGAACACCATGTTCTCAGGCTTCCAGAGGCTCACGTGGAGGCTGCTGATGCCAGCAGAGCAGTAGAGAGGCTTGTAGTGGTGGGTCACCAAAGTTTTCTTGCCTTGGACTGTGGTGGCCTGACACCCACACGGGGTTGGAGAAGCTACTGAGCATGTCTTTGTCCAGCAGGAACTTGTGATCTGGGGTGTGCTGGGGGTGAGTGGGAACAAGGCACAAAGGGTAAAGCCAAAGTCATGAACAAGTGAAGGGGCCATGCCTCATGGATGTCTGCAAATGGCACACAGATTGGTACAGTGAGTGGCAAGGTCAAGATGGCCTGATGTTTCTTGATGTCTCTCACAGTCTGTATGGAGTACCTCTAGGGCAGTGGTTCTCAACCTTCCTGACACAGTGATGTTTTAATACACGTCCTCATGCTGTGGTGACCCCAGCCAGAAAATCATTTCATTGCTACTTCATAACTGTAGCTTTCTACTGCTGTGAATCATAATGTAAATAGCTGATACGCAGGATATCTGCTATGTGACCCTCAAAGGGGTCACAGCCCACAGGTTGAGAGACTGTTCTAGAGAAACATGGTGGCCAGGCTTTCAAAGGCCTGTTATGTTCTGCAGTATCAAATCCCATGTGCAGAGAGTACTGTGGTCCCCTAATTGTACAATGGGGCCTAGCACTGATGCTCAGCTCCAGCTCACTTCCCTGCCCCAGAAGACACAAAGGCCAGGATGTGTCACTCTGTTCACCTTGCCGATGGAGCTGAGGGGTTTCATTGTGTGCCCAAGCAGGACCCTCAGTGAAAGCTCACCTCCCTTCGTGCCTCCTCTTGTGCACTATACGAGGGGCAGAGCCATACCCACCAGCTTCCAGTGAGGCAGATGGGAAAGAATGCTTGCTGATGGTGAGATCTTGGGAAACGGGCTTCTGCTCCAAGGATTTCACTTTCCACACGTTTTAAGAGCGGACCCCAGGCCTGTATGCCCAAGCTTCCTGTTCATTGCCTGCCCTCTTGTTACCACGAAGATGGCATCAGGTGACAGAGATGGGTCAGCAAGAGGCCAGCTTCATGGCCTGGGCCCCAGACACCCAACTGTCAGGGAAGGTGCACTTGTGCAGTCTGTCCTGAAGCCTCTGAAGCAATCCTCTGTGTAAAGGGTGGGGGCTGTCTGGGAGCCTCAGCTCAGCGCGACTTGCAGAGAGCTCCAGGCACATGAGCACACCTCCCTGGGAAGCTTGGAGGCTCCGTGAACAGGGAGAGTGGCGCTGGGAGCAGGTCAGGTGTGGTGCTGCAAGGGGAAGGGCCCAGAGGGACTGCTGGGAAGAAGAGAGGGTTTGTGGATGGAGCATGAAGGATTTGGGGACCAAGGGAGAGAGCTGTGACTTTGCACTTGCCATCAGTTAGGCCCAGCAGATGCTGAGTCCTGCCCCTGAGCTTATGGGATCAGACTGTCAGAATGGGGACAGGCCATGAGAGACCTCCGCAAGTCTTGGGCTTGGAGACTCTGTCCATGCTTTGCCACAGCAGGTGCAGAATTGCTAACCCTCCTTTTAGTTCCCAAAATACGTGAGCACCCACAATCCTGTTTCCTGCCTGAGGCAGTCAGGGGTGTCTCTGAAGATGGGGAAACTGAGGTCCCAAGAAAAGACAGGCTTGCAGCAGAGCCTAGGGCAGACTGGCAGGCCTCCAGGGACAGCAAGATGGCCAACCTCCCTGATGTCTGGGTCCCCCGGCTGCTGGGTCCCGGGAACGCAGACACCCTGGAAGGGATGCTCTGCCCCACCCTCTCTTTGAGTGCCCAGAGCCATGTCAGCTGGCTTGAGGACACAGCCAGCCAGCACCCGCCTGTCTGTGTTGGGGGTAAACACAGGTGCCTAGAGACAGGCATGAGCTTCATGGGCCAACAGATATCAGATGACCAGTGCCTACTGCAACAGCCGGGCACCAGGCACAGGCCATTGCTAAGGCACACATCATCCCAGGACACTGGGCTTCCTGCAACCCCATGGAGGCCGGAGTCAGCCACCCTCTTCCCACTGAGGTCTTAGACTGACAGTCTGCACAGGAACACTTGGCAGAGATGGAGACAAGCCTTCTCATGTCTTTTCTCTGGCTTTACTAACCTGGGCAGGACATTCCATAAGATCTGGGCATGATGAGAATCACCAACCTCTGAAAAGGTGGGGGACCTGCCTGGTATAGCTGATTAGACTTGGCTCCCATGCAGGAGGCGGGGTGAGGAGAAGCAGGGGTCAGCTCTGTTTCTGAGGCTCATCAACCCCTTTAAGTGGGCAGGCTCTTGAGGGCCCTGTGGAGCTCCACACAAGCAAGGAAACATGGCTTGTCAGCTCCAGCTCTGGGGGATGGAGAGCTGTGCCAGCCTCTAAGGCATCTTAGAGCTCAGGATCTCACTGACCCCTCAATGCTGAGAAGAGCCCAAGTAGGACACTGGCAAAGGTATGTCAGGAACAGTCCAACCTGCGGTGGCCCAGCCCTACTGTGATGACCTTCTGCCCAAGATGACCATTGGTGCTGAACATTAAGGAGGACCTGAGGTGTGAGAGCCAAGAGCTTGTTCAGACCCCCTTCCTGGAGGGCCACTGGAAGATGACCTGTGTTTGTAGATGGCCTGTGTTTGTAGATGGATGCCAGGCACCTGGGCACAGCCTTCAGGGTCTATCAGCAAGAGCAGCCCTCTACCTACAGTGTGAATAGTGGGAAACACTACCCTTTGAGACATGGTCACACCAAGGCACACCACGACACCTCTCACCATTGGCCAGGTAAGGCAAATGGCTACATAGCACATACCTCCAGATACCTGAGCCTCAGGGGTTTCCACCAGGCTATGGGCCCAGGGTCAGGGACATCAAGGAACCTGCTGAGCACCGCAGCACCACTTGGTGCCTCAAGGCTCCTCCCGGGGTTTTCTCCTTAGCACGATTCTGAGGCCCTCTTGTACACTGATGTGCCCCTCGCACTCTTTGACAGCCTGGCTGGTCACCCAGAGCCTTCAGACCCTGGTGTCCAAGCGTTTAAGACAAGAGACCTTTGTCTTCAGACCAGGGCCAAACCAGATTCTGTTCCAGATCAGCTTGGTCTGGACCACTGCTTTGGCCTGCAGTTGTGACCCACATCTCCAGAGTAAGGCAGGGAAGGGGCCTTTTGCAGTCCCTGTAGGGGTACCCTCTGCCTGCACTACATATGCACTGGCTGTGGACATGTATCACAGGACCAATCCTCCTTTCCTCTGCCTAGCCATGCCTCTCTGGAGAACCCACCTGCCCCCACAGCCCTGAGATTTGACCCCAATGTCCAGAATGCTCTTCCTACGGCTATCCATCTTGTGGTCATCTGGACACAGCTCCTCCTGACTGTCCAGGGCCCTGTCATTGTAAAGACCCTAAGCTAAGCAGAGGACCTGAGGGTTGGATATAACCAGCCAGTGTCCCAGTATCTCCTTTCAGGACAGACCCGGGGCCCTGATAGACAAAGACCTGAACTAGACCGTCCTGCCCAGCTGGGCCCCTCTGTCCTGGAGGCCTGTGTGTGAATGCAGAGCACCTATGGCACATCTCTGAGGCCTTCTTTATCCTCTCCCTGCCTTTGTCCTCTAGGCCTGGACCTTGCCCTGCAGGTCCCTGGACAGGGAGCTGTGGCCTTTGCCTTCCACCAGGGGGCGCTCTGGGTTCCTGCCTTCCCAGACAGGATTTTAAGCCTTGTGGTCATGGCCACAGCTATCTACCACAGCTGGGGCCAGCCCTTCCACTGGGTGGCCTCAGATGGACAGCAGCCACAGACATGTGAATGCTATGTGGGCTCACGGTGGAAACCAAGAAAGGCCCCCTAGCAGCCTAGTACTGAGCATGGTCAGATGACAGCGCCCTAGCACCCGGAGGATTCTGACCCTCCAAAGACTTGGAAGGAGAGTTTTAAATCCCAAAAGGCCTGGCAGTATGGCAGTGCTAAGCGGGCCACCACACGTATCAGAGAAAGATTATGATGGGAACAGAGGGAAGAGCCTAGACAAGCAGATGCATCAGGAGAGAGCGGCCAAGATGCCCACCAGGTAACAGGTACAAAGGGCCCATCTGGGGGAGCAGCTGGACACAGCTTTCCAGTCAGGCAGCAGAGGAGGAAACTTGGAGGACACAGCAAGAGGAGGCCTGGGCAGAGGAAGAGGAAGAGAGAACAAATCCCCCCAGCACAAGAGCAATGTTCCCTGGAGCAGGACCTGGTCAGAAGGACTTGGCTGGAGAGGGGTGAGGGCTGGAAGATCATAGGGGAATCAGGGAGGAAGACAATACAGCCCCAACAGCCTCAGAGGTGCAGGGTGGAGGAAGAATGCCACAGTGTCAAGAGGAAGAGTGGACTGCGAACCAAAGCAGAGCAGGGACCTAGAGGCAAAGCAGAATGCACAGCTTGTCAGCACCAGCTCCCTATTCACATTGGCACGACCCAGGGCCGGGGATGCTGGCTGGAAGGTGCTCCTGGGGGTCCGGCATTGCACTCTGACCAACAGACCCCAATCAATCAACATGGCAAAGCAAGAGATAAGGGCAGCTGTGGGGACTGGGCAGAATCAGAGCCAGGGTACGGGAAGTGGAGACCTCCAACAGGTGGCTGTGGCTATAAAAAGCTGTGGAGGCCAGATGAGGAGGATAGCCCTGTTGGCAATGCAGGGTTAAAGAGCACGGAGTCTGTGTCCCCTGGGCACAGCTACCACTTAGAACAGTGCTGAGCCTAAGTGCTCAGCTTCTGGTCATTCTCCAGAAGCCCAAGGAACAGGTAGCCTCACTGGGTATGCCAACTTACTACAGGGTGGAGAACATGACTTGCATTCTTGTAATCACTGGCCCTTTGTCTCCATGGCTTCAGGTGGCTTCTGGAAGCTTTACTTGGTTCATGCACCCGTCCAAAGTCAGAGGCAGTTTGACTAGACCCCCACCCTGCAGCCTCTGGTCTCATAGGGCTGGCTGTGGTTTCATAAGACTACGGAAGATGTGGAAGGCTAGTGGCAGGCAAAGAGGCCCCTGCCAAAGAGAGGGACAAGTGCAGGATGCTCCCAGGGGTTGGACACCCAGGGAGGAAGGATGAAGGTGCCTTCCAGAGGGTGCTGAGTGGCGCCCCGATGGAATGCTGGCTCTGTCTGCTGCCTTCTCTGTGGAGTGCAGGGAAGAAGGGTAGGTCTGTGCCATCATGGTGGCATGTGCTAAAGGCTTTAAGGGGCCCAAAGGGACGGTTAGTTTCATTCCTCACTTCTCTGAGCCTCAGTTTCCCCACCTATAGAGAAGCTCTATTGGAGGCTCCTGATCTGTGAGTCTGTTAGTGACTAGAAGAGAGACATGTCTGCTCTCTTGTTCTCTAGGGGAGCACCTGTTTGGACCTGCTGGGAGGTCAGGCTGTAGGGAGAGAGAGCGCAGCTGAGTGGGTGATTGTGGTCCTGTTATGATCTCTGTAGGTCCTGTCAAGTAATGGGAATCTGGGTATGACCTGAGCAAAGAGCAGGGAGGGGCCATCCCCACCCACCCAGAACTGTGTCTACAGCAGGAGGTAGAGCCTGGGGCCATCCAGGCACACTACAAAGCTTCCCTGACAGTGAGGACCAGAATTAGCAAGTTGTACAGTGTCACGGATGGCCCAGAGGAAGGGGGAGAGGGACTGTAGTGCTGGGACACTTTGGAGCGAGCAGGACTACAGACCACTGGGAATATATCCCAGCTACACACACATAGCTGGACAAAGCATGTAAGATGTGAGGGGTGGGGCTGGAGGACTGCCCTTAGGACCTGGAGACTTCAAGAGCTAGGGGTAAACAGGGCGAGGGAGCAGGCTATCTCCCCGTTCTTGGGAGAATTTCTGGAAATCCTCATCCCCAGCTGGGCAGGTGTGGCCCAGAGAGCCAGGCCTCCTGAGCCCCTGCTCTGAGCTCCTCAGCAACTCTGCAAGAAAGCCACAGAGCCAGGGAGAACTTCCAGCAGGTGTCCCCACCTTCTTTTAGGTCAGCAGCCGTAAGCGTAGCCCCAAATCCAGTCATGCCAGGGTATGTTCCCCCCAAACTGAGCCCTTTGTGCTGAGCAGTATGGTTGTCAGCTGCACCAGCAGGGACCCAAGGGGGGTTCCCACCCCCTGTCCAGAGTCAGACCACACGTGGGTGCTCAGTGCAGTTTGCAGCTGGCCACGAGTACAAAGCCTGTCTCTGGACTTCTCTGAGCACCACAGCCACTGGATCACCTTGCCAAGAAATCTGTAGCTCCTCCCTTCCCGTGTCAGCCAGCCCTTTGAACTCTGCTTCAGCACCTGCTCCTGCCCTTCTACTGGGTGAAACCCCTATCCTCATCTTGTCTCTCGGCTGACTCGCCAGGGCCACCCCCTGCCCAGAAAGCAGTTCTCAGGCATTGCTGTGTTCTAGGGGACCTCGACCCACCGTGGTGGGGCTATCCCCACCAAAGGGCCCACCGTCACTGCCCTGGAACGCCCTACCCCTGAAGATCCATGTCCTCAACTCAGCAAGTTATATTTTTAGCTCGGGCCCCTGCCATTGCCCCGGGGAGCGGGATGGGGGGGTGGTTGGAAGGACAAGAGAGTTGGATGAGAGGGTGTGTGTATGTGGGAAGAGAGGCTTTAGCAATAGGGAAGGTGCTCCTGGAGGGGAGAAATCCAAAAGGCCGTGACCCAGTCAGGGCACAAGAGGACAGGGTTCGGCTGGATCCCGGGGAAGGGGAGAGGCTCGTTGGGCGGGTTGGGGAGGGACTCGGCGCCTGGCCCGCACCTGGCAGCGGCTGACGATGTCGGCGTCCGTGGCCAGCAGGTCCACCACCTTGCCTTTGCCCTCGTCCCCCCACTGCGCGCCCAGCACCACGGTCACCCGGGAGCCTGTCGCCGCCGCCTCCTGCTGCAGCCGCCCCCTCTTGACTCCGCCCGTGCCGGGGGGCCGGTCGTTGGAGGCTCGGGTCCCCGACATGCTGCCTTAGCTCCTCTGCTGCGCCGGGCCACAAGAGAGCCCGCCGCCGCCAGCGCCCTCGCTCCATTAAATGCGGACGCCTAGAGAGGGGGGCGGGCCGGGGGCGGGTCCTGCGCGCGCGCTGACGCACCTCGGTGACCAGCGGCCACAGCTCCCCGCCCCAGCCGCCGTCGCAGCAGGTGGCGCGCACTTAGGGCACAGACTCCCCGACAGGACTTGGGCAAGCAGATGACTCAAGAGCACCTGAGGACGCGAGGAGGGCCAGTGCTGCGCGACTCGGACATTACCCCCGCCCTCTGGCCTGCCAGGACTAGGGTTTGGGGTTGCAGGAACTGGGTGGGTGGCTGAGCAAGAGAGTGGTTAACAAAAGCAGATCTGCCGGGGATCACCTGCTTTCCCGTGGTGAACCTCCAGTCCATGACTGGGCTCCGGTCTCTTGAGAGCCGCCCAGAAAGTCACCTTAGCTGAAGACAGCATCTCTTCACTGGCCCTGCGGCCCAGGACGTGGTGTGGAGGTGGCATGCAGCTCCGGGGTGGCTGTAGCCAAGTGTGGGATGAAGCACCCCCACCACCCGGGTCAGTGTGACTTGAGAGACGCTTGGGCAGAGCAGGGGTAGGGTTTCCAAGAAACCCACATCAGACCTCGGGGCAACGTGCCAACGGCCTCTGCCCCTCCTGAGCTCCTACCTGGATCACTGCTTTGCCCTGCTCACTCCTGAATGGGAGATGGAGCAGGTCAGTCCAGGCTGAAAGCAGGGAGTAAGGAAGGCCCTGGGGCTGAGAGGCCTCTGTGTCCCTCCCCCCTCCCGAGAGTATGTGTGTCCTTCCAGAGTGTGTTGACTGACCCCTGGACAGGTTTACAGATTTGTCCCGGGGCAGTTCTCAGGCCTGTCACAAGACGGGAGACACCCTCTGGTGGCTTGGCCCAACCCCCTGTGTTTCACATAGGGACAGACACTTCCTTTTCAGTTGCTGTGCTGAAGCAGTCAGGGCCTTGGGTCTGGACATGGCATCTCAGGAGAAAGCTACAGCCTTTATGTGCAGACTACACATCCTTACCTTCCTCAGAGCCACAGTGGGGAGGGGACAGGCTGGTAGAAGAGGGGTAGAGAGTTAATGGTTCAGGCCACAGTCTCCTGAGAAGTGGCTGGGACAGGCAGGAATACCTGACAGAAATACCCGTCAGAAAAGTGAGGCTGGCAGAGGCCGTTGATGCAGAAATGGAGATGGGGGGTGGTTCACAGGAGAGGAAAGGGGTCACAGGAGGTGGGCTATGGGGCACAGCAGTTTCTGAGAAGTGAGGGAGGAGAGAGGCCAGCAGAATGACATAAGGGTAAATGGGCTTTTTCTCCAGGTGAGATTATGAATTAAGAATCCCCATGTTGAATGTCACTTCAGTCACCTTTATGCTAGCCCTTGCCCCCTTGGGAGGTGTTGCTCAAAGTCTGAAAGGAGTTCTGGCTCCCCCTCCTGGGGGAAACCTGGGGCTCTAGGTAAGAGGCATGAGTTAGGGCTCCAAGGGACCTGCTATGGGGGCTTAGATGGGTCCTGGGGTATTGAGTCTCCTAAAGCTGGGACTATAAATAGACAAGGGCCCAGAGGGAAGGGGGAAGGGTTTTCTAAAAATAGCGTCACTCAGTCTCAACAGCTGGGGCCCTGCCAGTCACAAGGCTCAGCCGGAATTAGCACCCCCGCACCCACAGTGAGCCGGGTCCTGGGTGGTGGGCAGCGCATCAATCACTAAGTTTGGGGGATTCTGGCTTTGCAGCTGTGTGACCTCAGACAAGTGGCTTCAACAAAGCTTTGCACAAGCTTAGGGGGAGGGTATGCAGGCAAAGCACCTGTGGTCCCCTCTGGGTTACCATAAGACTATGCCACACACCTACAGATGATGCACGTGAGCTCACACCCAGGAGCCTGCAGATTCCAAATGCGCCACAGCTGCCACAGGGCTGGCTTCTTCCACATCTGTTAGTCACTCAGCTGACTTCCAGCAAACAGGGGTGAAAGGAGGCAGCTCTCTCTCAGCAGCTGGCGCCCTGCCAGTCACAAGGCTCAGCCGGAATCAGCATCCCCTTCTGTGAGCCTGGTTCCAGGTGTCACCAAGCTTGGGGAATTCAGGCAGGTGAAGCACCGCCCTGACATGAGGCTTCAGCAGGTTTGACTGGTGGGGTAGGCATTCTACTCAGGAGCAGACAATTCACAACCCAGTTTTACTTCAGTATCTGGAAGGTCCAGAAGGAGAAGATGGAGCTAAGCTGCTTAGAAGCAATAGCCCGGGGGGCCAGCAAGCTGCTTTGGACAGTAAAGGCTCTTGCCATCCATCCCCTGGATCCACATGGTAAGAACGATTCTCCAGAGTTGTTCTCTGATCTCCACATGAGTGCTGTGGCAATTACCCCCCACCCCATAATTAATAAAAATTAGAAATAACCCCCACCCCATAATTAATAAAAATTAAAAATATCCCTGGTGGGAGTCAGGCAGCAGCTTTCCTGCAGCCCGTGTGGTCCATACTAGGCCTATCAGGAACATGGTGCTCTTAGCACCGTTCACAAAACCTCAAACGGAATGACCCACCTGCAGAGGCTGCTGAATGGAAAAAGGGAAGACAATCTGGCCATGCCACAGAATATGACTCAGTGGGGGGCTGTGAAGTGCTGCCCCACGAATCTCCAGAACTGGAAACCACCAGCCACAGAAGGAAACATGTTCAATGCCTCTTTGTATACAATACGCTTGGGATGGGCAAGTCCAAAAAAGTCAGAGTAGGGGTAGGGCCAGAACAATAGATGCTCCTGAGTATGAAGGAATTCCTGAGTAATGGAAAACTTTGATCATGGATTTTAAAACATTTTTATTTTATGTGTAGGAGTGCATTGTCTACATGTATATCTGTGCACCATGAACTTGCCTGTAGCCTGCAGAAGGAGGTTGGAATTGGAATTGGCTGCCATGAGGGTGCTGGGAATACAACCTGGGTCCTCTGCAAGAGCAACCAGTGTACTTATCTGCTGAGCCATCTCTTTAGCCTCTTTGACCATAGTTGCTGCTGACCATCACACAGCCTTTCCATTGGCAGAAAAAGGTTCGCAGTGTGTGGGGTGAGGTTTGCAGAATGCAAATTAGCCATCACACCATGGCAGCAGGGAGCTGCTTACCACTTGTCTTGTCTGGTCTCAGTTCCCATCTCCTTCCCACCGCCACCTCCCTGGGGCTTGACGCCCCTCAGCAGATGCTTGGCGAGTGGCTGAGCCCATGTGTAAACACGGAGGGCTGCAGCTATCATGGGCCCTCCAAGCAGAGTGCCAGCACTGGCCCCGGGCTCAGGAGTGACTGGACTGTGTGATCTTCACAAGAGTCTGGCAACAGGGTCCCTGGATAGTAGAGACAGTGCCTTGGCTGCTGGCTGAGGGGCAACCAGCTGCTTCCAGAGGCCTGGGCCAGGCCAGGAGGTGCCTGAGCATAGGTGGTGACATGAGCCCAACACTACCTTCCTGCCCTAAGGCCCCTACCTCCCTCTTGGGCTGGGCTCTCCACGGCCGGAGCTGTGTGTACAGGACACTCCCTGTTTCACAAAGGGCCTCTGAGGAACACGGCCTGCATTTGCCCACTGTTGCTCAAGGACATCGCCTGGCTCCTGGCTCTATAGCCATAGATCCACTCAGGTGTTTGTAAGCTTCCATTTGATACTGCTGCACGAATCCAGCTCTCCACCCCCTTCACTTTCTTCCAGTGGCGGGCAGTAGCCCGCTGAAGATGACCATCAGTATGTGTCCTTACGCCTCATCCCGCCATGAGGGGTGATGACTGCATCTGGAGACGCAGGATGGCTCAGGCTGGGCAGCAGCACCAGGTGGGTGGTACCCATCAAAACTCCAGGTGGACACTTCCTCACCTGTTCCTTTCCACTTCTGGAAGGAGAGCAGACTTCCATGGCCACACATGTATCACCACCCACTGAACTGGCTCACCCAGCCCTCTCCACCTGTCAGTCAATGCACCTCCCACCTAGGCTCTCTCCCACTCAGTCCCATCACCCCAGTGTTACATGGGAAGGTGGCAGGAGCCAGAGCCTCCCCACAATGCTACTGCTCGTTCCAGTGGTCTACACATGACAATCATGACAGACATGGGTGCACTTTATTGGTTAAAGTCCCCTCGGGCCTGCAGACTCAACAGGGCACACCCGAGGGTGGGGACAGAGGGTCTGCACAGGGGTAGCCTGTTCCCTGCTGACAGACAGCAAGGGAGATGGCAGCTGCTGTGGTCACCACCCATTGTTCAGATGGTTTTTTTGTTTCCTCGGGCCTAACCAGCCAGGACCTACCCACAGCACTGCCAGCAAACTTCCCTCAGGCTGTCACTATTCCCAACGCAGCCACAGCAGAATAAAGATGCAGAAACAGTACTCAGCTAAAAATCAACTGAGCCACGGAGGCAGGGCGGGGGTGTTTTAGCCCATTGCAGGTGTCTGCGTCTGCACCTTCCTCTCTCTCCCTAGAGCCACACAGGAGCCTCCCTCCCACCCCTGTGGTGCATGCGACAGGGGTGAGTAGTGGTTTGCAAAGCAGATGGTGAGGCTATGAGCGTGCAGGTGGTCCAGGATGATGCCAGGCCAGGTCCTAGCATCGATGGCCGAGGCTCCCAAGAATCCTGGCTGGGTAAGGCACGGAGTTTCAGTTTCTCGGGGGCCCAGTCCCAGCCTGGCCCCAAAGAGCCTCTCCAGGCGGCACAGCTAGCACCCACTGCTGGGCTGAGCCACTGAGGACACTCACTTGGCCTTGGACCTGGACCTGAGGCCTGTAGGGGAAGGAAATGACAACGTCAGGAGCAGCCTTTCTCAGAAAGCTCTAGGTGCCTGGTATAGGGTCTCACTGTCGTTGCCAAGGCTCTGACACATATCCAGGTCCACGCTGACCCCAGGTTCATCAGAGTGGGTTGGAACCAAGTTGATACCAGCAGGCTGCTGTTGCTGAGGCCGTCACAGCCAGGCATGCTGCCTTGAGCCTGACTGTCTTTGGTGGCCTCCATGTGGTCTACTTTTCACCTCTCAGCTGCATACCCACTCTCTGCCCTCACCAAGACACACCGAGCCCTTTGAGCTCGAATTGCTCTTTCCTGCTTTCTCTCTGGCTGGGTGCTGACTGCGGAGGGCCCTGGGCTAGCAGCCACACAATTTCACTGCCTCCAACCTGAGCGACCTGTCCCAACACTCTCTGTGCAGTCTAAAAACCCTGGTTTCCCAGCAGTGGTGGGTGGGGTTCCAGGCTCTCCCTTGGAGGCTTGAGTTTGAAAATCTGCTCAAAAAATAAGAAAGAATGAATGGGGCAGCAGCTAGCTGTGAAAACTTTGCCCAGAGTGTTATCAGGATATCCTTCAGGGAGTGGAACAATGAACCAACCAAGGCAGGGGTGCAGCAAGTCTGGTTAGCTAGAACAGTGCTGCTCAGCTGGCATGGAGAGGCTGCCAATGCAGGGACACAGGAGCCGGTACCCATCAAAACGCATCACCTCACGGGGCAGACCATACTACAGGGTTAGCAGCACTGAAGTAACGGTAAGCTCCAGTTCTGACCTCCCTGTGGGTCTTGCCTACAATGCACCCACAGACCTCATCCTGGTACCTCCATCCTGAGACTTCAGCCTAGTGGCTAGCAGATTTAGAGTGCCAGGCAGACTCAGGATCCCTGAGTATGGCCGGAGGTGCCTGGAATCTTAGGTCCTCAGAGTTCACAATGGGCCAGGCCTTTCTGTCCTAAGCCGGGCCTTCTCCATCCATGATGCCTGGCCATGGAGCAGGGTCCCAAGCTGGTCCAACTTCGTCACTGTCCCTAGCTGTCCTGCCATGAGTGGGGTCCTGAAGACCCATATGGTACCTACAAGGAAGACCTGGCATCTAAACTGACCCTTTTCTGCCCCTGGCTTCAGGGAGGGAGGCTGTGCACCTTTGCCTCTAGCAGCATCTGCTTTTGAGACATCCGTTTCCTTACAGTCTTTGGGGCATGTGCTTGACCATAGCCTGGACCATAGGAAAGCTGCAGCAGTGTTGGGAACACCGGCCCCGTGTAGAGGGAAAGTGTCTCCTAGGAGCTGGGATTGGGAAAGCTGCAGATTTACCATGACAGTGGGTAGGGCTGAGACACATAGGAACAACCTCAGTCTGTCCTGCAGGACCAGGCACCAGCCACCCCAAAGATCCCACACTGTATCCACAAAGGGAGGTCCCCTCCCTACAGGGAGCCCAGCTTAGCTTTATCTACCCTGCCTTTGAGGCTCATCTGGAGTCCAGCTCTGAGGCTGTATCCAGCTGGGGGAGAAAAGACCCTGGCAGGCAAGGCTTGGCAGCTGGGCCATCTCTAACAAGGCAGGGACAGCAAAGACACCACCACCACGAGCCAAGGGAGAGGTTTGCTGATATACCCAGAGGGCTAGAGGCAAGCTAGGTTAGTGACCAGGAGGGCCAGGCAGCAGGCTGAGGCCCCAGCACCCGCTGCCACCATTAGTCAATGCAAGCCAGGCTGCGTACGTACCTCACTGGATCACACACAGCCTTTTTGTTTTATTATCATCAGAATCAGGGGCAAACTCTGCTTTCAAATAAAAGAAACACACTCATCAGCTTATCACAGGGGGGCAGCCCTGAACTTAGGGTGGTAGATCTGGGGGCGCCAGGCTAGCATGCCAACTCTCTGTTAGGGTCAGAGATGGACCACCGGGCGGAAGCCCAGACTCTCTGGTCATGGTGACAAAGGCACTGAGGAACTTAACACCAGACCACCCTGCAACAGCAAGAGCCAAGGGCTACCCTGCTCCACTCCCCGCAGAAGGGGTGTGAAGGCAGGAATCTGCAGGTGAGGGTGACGCAGGCAGTGGCCCCCAAAGCTGCCCTCTTATGTGAAGTGCTGTGCCCCCACTCAATCACCCTCTCTCCTGGATGCTGGTTGAGCCTGGAGTACCCGCAGGGGTAAAGGAGGGACTGGCTGGGTAGCAGGGCGAGGTCCCAGGCCCTGTCGTGGGACAATGAGCTTTCACCATGCGCCCAGACCCAGATGTCCCCTACCCCTGCTCACCACAGCCCACCTCCCAGTTACCTTCTTGGTTCCTTGAGGGACGTTTCTTCCTTCGCTTGCTCGTCCCCTTTGAGACCCGGCTTCGGCCCCTGGGGAGGGTTCCAGACCCTGAGGAATCTGTCACGGCATCCTCGGAAAAAGACCTGTCCAGGGACGTGTCAAGTGCAGATTCCGGAGTGTCCTCATCCTCTCCAGGGCCTGTGTGGGGGAGGTGGGGGCTGTGGTCTCGCTCAGCGGCATCCTCTGGCCCGTGGCTTGTCCTGTCAGCCCTGGCTTGGTGGACATCCCACAGGGCTTCACGATCCTTAGTGTCCCGGTGTGAGCTCTCAAATCCAGGAGGCTTATTGCTAGAGAACTCAAGGGGCTTCAGGGCCTGATCGTCCCCCAGAGTCACTGGCCAGACGCCTTCACAGGACTGGGCCTTCAGGGTATCTTCAGGAGCCAGGAAGTCGCTGGCATCCACATACCAGGAGGAACGCCTCTCTAGGGCTGGGGGGCCACCTTCCTCCTTGGAGGGCTGGGGGCTGGGGGTTACAGCGTCCACAAGGTCCCAGCCCTGTGGCTCGCCAGCTGCTGTGGTGTCTGAGCTTGGCTCTGAGGCAGGGTGGTTTGTGCCTTGTATAGGATTGCTGGCAGTTGCTGTGGATAGAGGGATATGTCAGTGAAGGGCAAAGACCAGGTCTTTAGGTAATCTGGTCTCACCCCTGAAGTGAGCCTTCCCAAATTACTGCAAACTCCACTCTCAGGACTCCCCCAGCATGATTTCTTATGGGCCAAGGCAGGGCAGTATCTTCAGTCTGGCCATACACAGGGGACTGGGGGTCACCCAATGGGCCACCAAAAACTTCCAGATTCCCAGTAGTGGCACCCTTCTTAAGGTATGCCTGTCTTAACATCTCAGGTGCCTTGACCTCAGAGATGTCCATCAGTAGGCCATGAACCCCCACATGTCCTGATCACCTGAAATGTTATAAAGACAGTGCTCAAGGGAGGTGTAGCCCTCTCATAGGGCCTTTTCAGAGATTTGCAACTGGGTCTTCACTACATGGGAGGCCTATGTCTCCAGAGCAGAGTGTGTAGGATCCAGGTCCCAGAAGGCTTCCCGGAGGCAGGTACAGGTGGAAATGGTGGGAAGGAATGAGGAGAAAGTCACAGGCTTAGGTCTCACCAGGCTCTGTGGCCTTTGGAGGATCAGTTGGAGCTGCTCTGCTGCCTGCTTCGGTGTCTCCTCGGCCCCGGGCAGTCTTCCTTAGCTGGAAACCCTTCCTGATGTCGGCCAGCAGGGCATCAATGACACACACCTCCTCCTGTTTCCCAGGACCCTTCCTGACTGCAGAGCCAAAAACCTCAGAGAGCAGCTCAGAGGCCCTGAGGCCACCCCAGGGACTCCTACCAGAACGGAAAGGCTTGGGAGAGGAAGGTGAGCAGCCCCTCCCCCCCTGGGTCCCAAGGCTTGCTACTGTTCCCACCTGCCTCTGAGACCCACCAGGCTTCCCGTCCTCGCCCCTTGGCCTCCGGGCCTCCTCTTCTGCCAGCTGCTGTTTTCTCCTCTCTGCCTTCGCCATCTGCTCCTTCCGGTCCTTGTTCTCCTGCTCACACAGACAGGAGCCTTGTCATCCAACCCAGTGACCCACGGGTGGGTTCTGAGGGACAAGTAGGGTGGGGCTCACAGCTGTACCTATCCACAACTGGGAACAAAAGAGCCAATTCTACCTGGCTTGGCTGGGAACCCCACTCTGGCCTCCCTGGGCCCACCAAACCTTCAGGGCACGGGTGAAGAGGTCTCGGAAGATCTTCATGGTGCTGAACGTGTCCTCGAGAGACAGCTGCTGGGGGTCTTCGCACAGGTAGTCAGCCAGCTCCAGCTTCTTTTGCTCAATGGCCTCAAACACCTTGTTCAGTGCCTGAGAGGCCTCGATGCTGCCCTGGGGACATATCAGCCACCACCAAGTGAGGCACAGGAGAATGCCGCTGAGGCCTTAAGGCACAGGACCCTTGGGTAGAGGTCTGTGGCAAGATGGATGTCCCTGGCAGCCTCAGCCTGGGGCCAGGGAGTCTACACCCCACAGGAAACCCCAGAAGCTGCTCTGCTGACTCAAGCTCTCTTGTCCCTTGACCTGTGCTCACAGAGCTGCTCACCCACCTACTCATTTCTCATGGCCCTGGACTTCTCACAATCTGTGCTCCTCCCCAGGGATGTCCCGGGAAGCCTCTTCTGCCAGCCACAGGCCTCTCACTGACCAGCTTACCTGGAGGCGTTCGGCATACTGCTTTTGCACCTCTGGGACTGAGGTGGACACCTTCCGCTCTATTTCTAGAAGCTTCTTCAGGTTGGCAGTGGCCTCTGAGCGGATGATTTCCAAGTTGATTCTGAAAGGCACCAAGAGGCAAGATGGGTAAGGCATATGACGTATCGGCCGACAGGCAGTCACAGTAGGCCCTGGACTGCACAGATACCGTACAGGCCTGTTCACACACCCCTCTGCTGATCCTGTATGGTGGGTTAGGTGCCTGTTCTAGTGACACTCAAGTCAGCCAGTCCTGTCAGCATACTGGCCTCTCACTGTAGAGCAGGGCCTGTGCCATGTTGGGCATACCTGAGAACCTTAGCCCAGCTATGAGGCCCACTGCCATCTGCGCCTCACTGCCCCTAAGGCCCAGCAGCTGTTGGACCAAAAGCTCCCAGGACAACGGGAGCAGAGACTCTGTAGCTGGTGTTTGGTTAGCCTCTCTGCTGGGTGGTGAGACCCGGGAAGCCGACACCACTTCCCTTCCCTGAGCCTCAGTTTCCTCCTCTGCATTGTGGGGTGGTGTGACCTAGCTTACGCTGCGGTGAAGGTTCACTCTGTGGAGAGGCTGTGCCAGGCTGCCAGTCCCTCCCTTCTAGGCTTCCCGCTCTGATCTAAGCCACACAGCTACAGCTCACATGGTCCCGTCCCAAAGTGAAAGTCAGCATTCTTTTGGAGAGTCCTGAGGCACACGGCTGTGCTTCAGCTGTGGCCAGGCCCTGCTGGCCAGGAGGTTGGGGCCTGCGAAGGTGTTAGGCAGGCAGGAACACCTACCCTGCAGCTTGAGAGGGTGGCTCTAGGTCCCGGGAGAGCTGTAGGAGGTCTGGGTGGGTCTTCTCCACTTCCTGTAGCATAATGTGCCCGTTAAGATCCCTGTTGACCCCACTGAGCCCATGGATATCACCTTGCACAGTCGTGAGCAGAACCAGCCCTCTGACCCGCCTGGGGCCTCTAAACCCTGCCATGAGCCCATGCCAATGTGCGTTCGTGTGGTAGTAGCTATGGCCTGCTGGGGAAGGGCAGTATCCTGGCCTGGTCTCGAGAATAAAGGGCTAAGGACTGAGTATGCGGTGGCCATCATAGGGGTACCCCACCCTACAGGCTCCCCAGGGGTCACCTCCAGCACATGGTGTAGCAGGGTCACGCGACTCTGCTGGGACTTAGTCTCTGTGAGCTTCAGCAACGTGCTAATCTTGAAACCATCTGCATCTCCGGTATGGCTGCCCTATGAGGGAGAGGGAGTCAGGCCCCCGACTCCCAGGGTGTGTGGGAGGTGGCCCACAGGACAGCTCTGACTTACATAGTTAAGGAAATTCCCAATCTTGAGGATTAGCTGGCAGAAGACAGGCAGTCGTTGGCTGGTGAGCAGGCCTGTGATGGATGGGCAGGGTTGAAGGAAGGCCCAAAGCCTCCAGGTACACTGGGGTGTGGTGTCCCTTGCTTCCTGACCCGAGGCCCATCACAGCGCCAGAAAGGAAACAAAGCAGGGGCTGTATGGGACCACAGACTCCCCCACCATCAACCAGCACAGGGATCCTGGAAACACTTTTTCAATGCCTGTGTTTGCTGGACTCTCAGCTCCAACATGTGTACGCCCATCACCACGCTCTCTGGGGATGATGCTGGAACACTAGAGGACCGTCTTCCAATCTGCGGCCACCCTAGTTCTCAGGTCTGTCCTGTGGGGTGCAGGGAGGATCCTCCCAGCGTGGAAGATGGGAGCAGGTATGTACATGCAGTGTGCCTGGGAGAAATGAGCTGTATTTGGACCACAGGAGCCCATCTGTGTCCCTGATCTGTGGTCAAGCAGGTCTCTACCATTCTTTACTCATAGAATGGGTACATATACTTATATCTTTGTATTTCTGTGGGAGTGGCCATATATGAATAGACACATAAGCATGCATGCCATTCCTGTAGGTATGAAGTATGTGTCTAGACTCATGTGTGCAGTGAACGAGTGTGCATGCACGTGTCTGTGTGTCATGTGTCAGAAGCAGAGGTGACTATGGGTGGGGAGGGTCAGCACCTCACCAGCTCCAGTGGCCGTAACAGGGGCCAACACATGTGGCAAGCCTGTTCCTCCCAGCCCCACAGGCTTCTGGGCCCCACTCACTCTCACAGGCGGTGAGTACCAGCTGGGCCTTGGGCCGCACCATGTCCAGGACGACAGCTGTGCCCTCGCATAGCATCATGCACTCCACCCGCAGCTGGTAGCTGGTGCGGCAGAGCAGGGGGTTAGGGCCTGGAGGCTCCACCATGCTTGCCACTGGCAGCATGCTCTGCCCTTGGTGGGTGGGTTGAGGGAGAGTCCCCACGGCGTGGGCTGGGAACACACACATTCCTAGGCCTGTCCCCAGGGCAGAAGTAGGGCTGCCCAGGGATTCAGTGGTGGCCCGGGGCGCCCGGAGCCTCTCCAGAAGAGCCTGCCTCAGGACTCAAGAGGCTTCCTTCACCTCTGGACGAGGAACACGAGAAACATTTGGACACCAGACTAGACGGTTCATTCTCGGGAGCTCTGGGGACTCATACAGCTGCTTTCCTGACCCATCCTCCCTCACCCGAGCTGGGCTCCGGCCCTCCTCTCTCCTCCTTCCCCTTCCTACGGCTAAGCAGGATCCCAGGGTGCTGTGCTCACCAGGGAATGTCTAGGAGGAGAATGTAGAACTGGTCAGCGTTGGCCAGTTTGGCCCGCTCCTCAGTGAATGCCCGCAGGTTCTCGATCTGTGGGGGTGGAGCACACATAAAGACCCGGTGGCCTGCCTGCCCAATGCCTGTCTACCTGCAGCCCTTCAAGAAGCTCCGAGGTAGCTCTCAGCCTCCTGTGGCTCGCCAGCGCGGTGACAGGGGTCAGGACCTTGCTGTCCCCACTTCCTCTGACTGATCTGGGCCCCGTCTCACCTCGTGCTTCTCTGGAAGGAGCTTCAGGAGCTGTTTGAGAACCTCCACATCAAACTTGGTTGTGTCACCAGCCCGGATCATGCTGGTGACTTCTTCATTGGAGCTGTAGAGGATGAGGTCAGGGGTCATGCTTAGAGATGGGGGTGGCCTGCAGGTCACCCAAAGAGCATCTGGAGGAGGCTCTTAGGTAAGAGGGTTTAGAAACCGAGGGAAGGGCTGAGCCTTCCCTTGCCTCAAAGTCTACCTCAATGATTTTCTGGGCTTCGCTTTTACCCCAGCCCATAGGAATCTTAGATGAGACACTCTGGCAACTACCCACTGTCTCCTGCCCTGGGGACGGAGCATGCATGGACCTGGCCAGCCTGCAGAGGGCACTGCTGGGCAGAGCTGGGATGCTTGGCAAAGCTCACCACTCACCACACTACGTCCCTCACTCACCATTTAAATTGCTTCAGGAAGATGTTCAGGTTCAGGCTCTTTTTGGAGTCCAGAAAAGTGACCTGGAAAACCCCCCTTTAGCTGGTATCTGGAGGGTGGGCAGAGGACATCACCCCACCCATGGAGGAGCGGCCATGCCCTGTCTTTGTTCTTACCTCTTTGGGCTCCTTCCTGGTGGGGGCGGCAGAGGGCTCCTTGGGCTTAGCCGTGGGGAAGGAGAACAGCTGCTCAATGCTGGAGAAGTCGGGTTCCAGCACCTCTGTGCAGGGGCTGCTCAGTGTGGCCCACATGGAGTTACGCTCTACAGGGGAGAGGCAGGCAAGGTTCACTGCTGGAACTCGTCCTTAATGTGGGCATGGGGTCCAAAGGCACGTGTGCCAAGGCCTCTGAGGCCTCAACAGGATGCTGCCTAGAGCCCAGCTTGGCTTGAGTATCTGATCCAGCCTCCAAGCTGCTGTCAGGCTATGCGCAAGCATGTGGGCACATGTCGACACTGGTAAGGTGACTGGGTTTCTTCCTGACTGGCCTTCTCTCAGCTCCAGCACCTGACACCTAGGACACTATACAGAGAGCCTTACAGAGAAGGGCAGGGCAGGGCTCTTGGCGGCTGTGTGCCGATGAGACTATTCTGAGGTGGCCTTCAGTCCCATGCAAGACAGAGGAGCTGATCCTGAGAGGGGCCTGGCTGTCTGGCCAAGCAATAGTGGGCACATGAATGGTGGACGCTCACAGGATGACCAGTAAGTACCTACCCTCCTCAGAGGCTAGCCTGCAACAGGGAGGGCCTCACCTCGCGCCACATTGGACGGCAGCTTTTGCCAGTTCAGCTTCTTCATTCTCACGGTGGGTGGATTCACCCTACGGTGATTGGGGACCCAGGCTGAGCCTAGGCTGTGGTCCACGTGGGCCACAATGACTTCTTCCACACCACTCGTCATGGAGGGGACCGATGAACCAGGCAGGGGAGGAGGAGGAGGAGTCCAGCCTGTTCCAGGCAGCGGGGGAGGGAGAGGGGGTAGAGGTGGGCACCCCGTGCCAGGGAGCGGGGGTGGAGGCGGGGGCAGGGTCCTGGAGGAGTCAGGCAGAGGTGGAGCTGGCGGAGGTGCTGGGGCAGACACAGCCCTTGAGCCTGGCAGGGGGGGTGGGGGCGGGGGAGAGATGGTCCCTGAGCCTGGCAGGGGGGGTGGGGGCGGGGGAGAGATGGTCCCTGAGCCTGGCAGGGGGGGTGGGGGCGGGGGAGAGATGGTCCCTGAGCCTGGCA
>CM053765.1:4885846-4936067 GCA_028658305.1 Pachyuromys duprasi
GCACATGGGCCTGAGTAGCTCTACCTGCCACTGACTGAGCCCCTTTAGTGGAAAGGAGATGGAAAAGGGAATCAGCTCTGGGGTTCTAGTTTGCCAGGGCACATGGGCCTGAGTAGCTCTACCTGCCACTGACTGAGCCCCTTTAGTGGAAAGGAGATGGAAAAGGGAATCAGCTCTGGGGTTCTAGTTTGCCAGGCTCCACAGGCAGGAAGGCAGGGTTACGATTTGGGCTAGTATGCTGCAGCCCCAGTGCCTAACCTTAACTTCCTTCCGTCAGGGCTTTGTGGCCATGGGGACCTCAGGCTTCCCCTAGAATTCATCTGCTTGGGTTCTCTCTCTCCAAAATCTGACATACTTGGAAACTCCTCCAGCAATAGGCCCCATGTACCCTCTGGTCCCCAAGACGTTTTCGGCAAGGCCTCTTTCAACCTGGGAAGGACAGACATTCCTCAGGATTCAGGTAGCAAGCATGGTAGGCTAGTCTGCCCTCTGAGTCCAGCCTCAGCCCTGTCCATGCCCAGGATGGGAAAGCTGTCCTGTCCACCCACTTGCCAGATCACAATCCCCACCCTCTGCCAGCGTCCAGCTCCAAGCTCCCCTTCCACGGCCAGAGAACAAAGACACATTGAAAGTGGGGGAAGGGCAGCGCTTGTGTCCTCTAGCACAGCCAGGGCTCTTAGGGAAGACAAGGCTGCTTCACCTCTGATACTCTGGATCCTTAGACAACCCAATGGACTTCCTGCTTCTATCTTCTTCGATGGCGACAAACGTGTTACTGCCAGCACCGTGGTTGGTTATCAGAAAAGAATGCCACTCTCACTGTGACTACTGCACAGGTCAGCTGTGCCCCGAGAATCTAGCTTCTCAGCTTAGTGCCCAAGCCTCCCTGGCCCCACTCAGCATTCCTCAGCCACCTGGCCTCAGGGAGCCCGTCAGGCCCGACCGGGAGAGCAAGATCCTCAGCCTGGTTTTTGCTCTTGTTTTGCTCACAGTCCTTGCCTGGGAAATGAGGACACCAGGGCAAGATCCAGCTCACTCTGGACTTGGGTTTTCTTAGCCAGGGTGTTCTCCACGGAGCCCTAGATACTCAGCGTGGATTGGCTGACCCAGCACTGTCCGCATGACAACCATCAGGCCTGTCAGTACCACAAAGCTACTGCTTATCCTTTCTGTCTCAGAGGTGACCTACCATCTCCTATCTCTCTTCCAGCGAAGGCCCATCTCCCTGAAATGTGCTGCAGAACTCTGCAACACTCCACGGTCCAGCCCCGACTCCTGTCTTATCCTGGGCCCTCTGTGTGGGTGTCCCTGAGAGACACATGATGTTCTCAGGCCGCTTGTGTCTGAAGTGGGACAGAGAGACGTGGGACAGGCAGCACCCTCCTCCTAGCCTGGGCCTGGCGGGAGCAGATGCATACCTCCCTGCTGTGGGCGCAAGCAGCAGCGCAGCTATGCCTGGAGCAGGAAGGAGGGCACATGGCTGGTGAGGGAGGGAGTTTTCATGTGGAAACCACAGCCCAGGGTTTTAGGGGCCCTGGACCAGGCAGGCGGGGAGACGGAGCCGCAGAGACGCCAGTTTGCCTTAGGAAACTTGGAGGGGTCCAGGTGGCTTCCAGGACCCCAGCAAGGGCCAACGTCCTGCTTAGTGCTGGTGAGGACAATGGTTGTGAGATGGTCCTGGCTGGAGATGGTGATGCCTGGGCTAGCCTCTGCCTACCACTGTCGGGTGTGCTAAGCTGGGATGTGTGTCTCTCCTGACCTGCCGGGCCCTGGGTTAGCTTTAGTGCTTGGCTTTGATGTTGGCTCCTTTCATTCATGTGAGTTTTCCATCCACCTCCCATCCACCAGGAGCCTCACACCCAGACTCCAGTCAGCCTGAACTCTGTCAGTGCAGGCCACACACGCTGCTGGTGAGGCAGAGCCCTTGGGGATACTGTATCCACGTGGATCTGGGAGGCTCTGACCAAGTCCAGCCCTGGAAACATGTGGATGCTATGACAGCGTAGGCAGGGGCTGTTGCCCAGGATCTCTGACTCTGCTGAGCCCTCCCAAGAGTCCACATGCCACAGGAGTGAGCCAGGAGCAGGAGATTGGCAGAGGCCATCCAACCTCCTCTCTGGACTCCTCCAGTTCCTCCTCTGTCCTATGTCTGTTTCCTCCAGAAAGAAAAGCCATAGTGAAGGTGGGACAGGAAAGAAGCATTGGCCAATCTGTCCTCAAATAGCAGTGAAGGGTCCTGGGCTTTTGTGCACTCCCTCTGTCCTGGTTGGTTTTTAGCCAGCTTGACACAAGCTAGAGTTATCTGGGAAGAGGATCCTCAGCAAAGAAAATCCTCCATCGGATTGCCTACGGGCAAGTCTGTGGAGCATTTTCTTGCTTATCTGATGGATGTGGGTAGGCCCAGCCCACTTTGGGTAGAGCTGACCCTGGGCAGGTGGTCCTGGGGACCACAGGATGAGCAAGCCATAAGCAGCACCCCTTCTGGCTTTCACGACTCCAGGTTCCTGCCCTCAGTTCTTGCCCGATGTCTTTCAGTGATGGAGTGTGACCTCAGAGTTGTATAAACCCTCTCCTCCAGGCTGGTTTTGGTTTTGTTTTTAGTTGGCAACAGAAACCCTAACCATGACACCTGCCTCAGTCACACCCTACTCCACCTACCAATGCCCGATGACCCCAGGCACCGGGGGTTCGGGGGCAATAGGTCCTAGTACTTAGTCGCTGGTGGAGAGGGAGGCTGGAGAGTGAGTTTGCTTTTCACTCACACAATTTAGAGACTCAGCAGGGCCTATCAGACCAGGACAAGGCCTTCTGGTTCTCTGAGCTGCAGTGTCCAGTCCTGAGACCTTGTCTTGTGAGGAGCATTTGCTCAGGTCAGGCTACCAGGCCACATATCAGGGCCTCATCCTCACGCTCCACAGTAAGGGGTAGGGGGTAAGAGGGCTTTGTGTGGCATATTGTTGGGTACCCTGGGTACAAGGAATTGATGCCTACAGCACAGGCATCCGAAGTGCCTCTGTCAGAATAGACAGTAGCTAGCACACTCTCCAGATGGGCCCCATCAGCCCTTGGCTTGTCTACTCTCAGCACACAGACCTGCTCACAGACTGTGAGAACCGAAGAGAAGAGAGCTTGGGGACATGCCTGGGGGATGATGTAGGTGGCCCCAGCAGAGGAGCAAGTTGACCTAGCAGGGTCCTCCTAGAACCAGGTAGGCACTGACCTTGCCTGGCTCGGCCCTCCTACTTTTCCCCTGTGCTCCTTAAGGTCCAGTCCAGCACTACCAGAAAGGACTACTTCCCCCCTCCCCTCAATCTACCCAAGCAGGCTGTTAGCATGGTTCTGCTCCTGAACAACAAGGATTTAAGACCCTACCCTGTTCCTTACGGAATCACACTTTAGGACAGGGGCACAGGGAATGCAGCCCCAGCTGGCATGCTCCCTTACCCAGTTCCTGTGTAGCTAGAGGTGACATGTGCTGGGCAGGTGGGTAGCTCTGAACAGATCCTACTCTGGCTCAAGGCCCAGGCTGTCTGAACTTTCTCAGCAAGACCTTCCTCGCTTAAGTTAGGCTACCAGGGTGATGGCCACAAATTAGGGCCCCATTCTTACACCTCCAATGGTAAGGAGTCTGTCCTCCCTGTCCACATCAGATACTCCTAGGCCTTACCCCCTAAGGTGGATCCCAGGGGCAGCCCTGCAGAGACTGGTTCTGAAGCTCACTCTAGAAAGAGACAGGCATATCCTCTCCAACACACGATGTCCACTGGCCGAAGGTCTATGCACCTAGCAGGCACTTGCTGTTTGTAAGACTGAAGTAGAAGGAGTCTGGTAGTATAATATCAGGCCCCAACCTTCAGACCACGGGAAGCAGCATACCAGTGTCCTCACAAAGCCCAGGGATTCAGCCTACTCCAGAGAACGCCACCAACCCTGCCCAGAATGGCCCAGCAGCAGCCTGCCTGCACCCACAGGTGGCACCTTCACCCACCATCGAGCAATTCCCCTGCCTCTCCCAACAGCTTTCGTGAGCCTGAAAACTTTTCCCTCTGTAACAAGCGCACTTTGATGGAAGGTGAACGAATCTATTTAAGGTAGGTGCTTTCAGGTCCCAGCACAGGGAGACGTGTGCAATTAGCTCCGACAGCCATCAGCACCCCCACAAAGTGAGGGGCTCACCTAAAGGTTAACTCCTTGTTGTTCAGGAGCAGAACCATGCTAACAGCCTGCTTGGGGAGGCTGGAGGGCTGGGGAGGGGGAGTAGCCCTTTCTGGTAGTGCCGGACTGGACCTTAGGGAGCATAGGGAAAAAGTAGGAGGGCCGAGCCAGGCAGGGTCAGCGCCTACCTGGTTCTAGGAGGACCCTGCTAGGTCAACTTGAACAGCTGCTCCTGTGCCCATTGGTGGGGACAGTGAGAAGTCTCAGTCCCCAGCCTCGGAACATATACCCATGCTTGCTACAAGGGATCTGGACACTTGCTCATGTCTGAGCCACTGCCCCACCCTTCAAGTATAGGTAGAGAAACGGAGGCCCAGAGAAGGCAAAGGCCACAGGAGCTCTAGTGAGGAGGGACTTCCTGACTCTCCCTTCAGTCTGGGTGTGCAGGCTTTGGAGTGGGTGCACAGACCTGGATCCCAGACAGGATCCATTTTTTGCCACTGCCTCCTGGTGTGTCTAATCTGTGACTGTGTGCCTTGGGGCCCTGGGTGGTTTGACAGGTCCATGGACCCCTCTCCACCCCGTGGTCCTCTGGGGAGTCCACCAAGGCATAACTGGGGGCCACTTGGTTTTCTGACAAAGAGCACCTTTATTCCCAGCGCCCTTGCCCAGGATGTAGGTTGACAGATGTTGCCACTAGAAACAGAGCTGTGTCACTCCCCCAGGTCTGCCCGTGGGCTGCAAGGGCCTGCGTTAGTCCACCGGAGCTGGCATCTTTACAAGCTAGTCGTCAGGGCGGGGCCGCAAGCGCCAGCCGGTACTGTGCTACCCAGAGGGCGGACCTCCAGCTGAAGTTTATTTTCTCAACTGTGGCTGATTCATGGTCAGGATGTGGTAGCCGCAAGGTGGGGGAACTCCTCCAGTCCGACCCTGGGCAAACACCCGGCGAGCAGCGCCAGCCTGTAGTCTAGGGCAAAGAGCGCGCGCAGGACCGGGTTCTTGGCCACCTAGGTGCACACGCGGCAGCCGGCTCCTCAACCCCAAATCGTTTCCTCACTGGTCCCAGACTCAGTTTCCCTCTGGGTTCCAGGCTATCCCGAAGCCGCAGACTTACCGGGTAGGGGCGCAGCAAGAAGTGGTGCAGAGCTGCTCTGTCCCGGCGCCGGAGCGTCTGGGGCTGCGGGCGGCGGCCCCGCGGCTGCTTTCCGCACGGTCTAACCGCGCTCGCGGGCCGGGCAGGGCGGGAGGGAGGAAGGGGAGGTGCGGCCCCGCCCGGCGGCAGCCACGTGGGGGGCGGTGCTGCCCGGGGTGGGGCGGGGTGGGGTCTCAAAGGAGGCCCTGCCCACCCGAGTCTGGCTTTTCTGCGGGGGCGGAGAGCTGGGACGGAAAGGGACATTCCTGTGCTGGGCTGGGGAACTGCTGGGAGTAGCCCCTCGGCGTCTGACCTCGCTGTCAGTGTGTCCCCTACGCTGGTCAAGTTCCCCGCCACCTCTGGTCCCCCTCTGCCTCCTACACGATAGCCCTGCTCTAGGCTGCGGATCTTGAGTCCTCTGATGCCCCAGTCCTCATCATTTCTCCATGGGCCTAGCCCTGTAGCCATTTCTATCCTGGACATGCTTGAGGCTCTCAGTGTGCTCCCACATGAGATTAAGCCCAGCCTTGGTTGCCTGCAAATGCTGTCTCGGTGTTCTGTGGCCCCTGCTTGGCCCATCTCAAGGCCTGGAAACTCTGGCTGGGCCCCAGGACAGGGGCAGCCTTTGATAGCTAGCCAGCGTTGGGATGGCCCGTGAGTGCAGTGTGTGCCCTGGGGAGGGCACCCGGACAGGTGCTGACTGGCTCTTGGATACTGCCCAGCCTAGTCGTGGCCATTCCTGTATTGGGACTCAGCAACTCTTAGGATGTACAGTCCTGGCTGCCTCTACCTAGGGAGCCACTCCACCCCACTAGGCCTGCACACAGAGGCCTTCCGCCTGGTCTGAGCTTCAGTTCCCATTACCCAACAGCACCTAGGTCTGGCACCTCTTGGGTAGGGGTCAGCAAGGTTGACTCACCTCTGTCCTGGGCTGCCTGTGGTCAGTGGGTGTGTTTATTTACCCAGAAGGAGGCGTTTGACTTCAGCCCCAGCATGGAGGAATGCTGGCCTCAGCCTCACCACCATCTCTCATCTAACCCGAGCCTTACCCTGAGACTGTGAGGGAGTTGTGCCATCTTTCCAGGATCTTTGCAGTAGCCCCGATAGAGGTGGAGGTCCAGTGCATTCCTCCCCCCACTCCCCGTTGGCCTCTATTCATGACTTTCTTCCCTGAGTGGGGTTGGCTGGACCCAAGGGCCAGGTTACATTCCAGGCAGCATGGGCACTGCTGCCGGCCCATTGAAACTGCACCTCAGGATCAGCCAGGCCGCAAGAGGCCAGAGCAGGGTGAAGAGGGCATGGAGGACAGTAGGTGGCTAGGGTGAGGAGTCAGAGAGCTAGCCTCACTCATGGCTATGGAAACTGGAGGGGTGGTCTTTCCCTTGAACCTCAGCTTGGGACATTTCAGGAGCGTCACCTACCCTGACTACTGATAATCTCACTTTCTTTTTTGGTTTTTCTGAGTTGATGCACTATGTAGCTTAGAAATCTCCATTCTTAGAAATCTTACTCTTTTCTCAGCCTTGGAAAGTAATAGGATTATAGGTTTGTGCCATACCATTCTCTCTCTCTCACACACACCCTGTCACCCTCTGGTGCTATACCAAAGTGGCTTCAGAAGTTTGCTTTTCCTGGCCATACCCAGCACACTGGGCTGCACAGGACTTTAGGAATTTCTTTCTAGAAACCATAGCTATGGGCAGCACACATGGGTGTAAGTCTCCTCACACCTGGATGTGCACACCCACTTCCTCACAGCTCAGCACCAGATGCCTACAGACGTGCAGGTATGCACTAGCCGCCCACACCCCGCTGCCAGTAAGCCCAGGCAGAGGCGCACACACCTGCCCACCCCGAGAGTGTGCCCCATGCTGACATGTCTAGGCCAGCACCTGAGGAGAGCTCACTACTGCCTCCTCAGGAAGCCTGAGACTGAGTCTCCTCAGGGGACTGTGATTGGAACCAGGAGGAACAGACCTCCTGAGCACTGCCAGCTTGAGCGTCACTGGGAACAAAGCAAGCGGGTGTGGGTGTTTCGGAAAGACAAGTCTTCCAGCCGGGTTCCGGGGATGGCATGGCGTGCGAGGCCCAGCCGAACAGCAGTGGGTACGGCAGGTGACCCCTTGCAGGCCCAGAGGGGGCACATCAGGTGGCAGTTAGGCTTGGAAGTCATTTCCTCGAACGCTTTTCATCTTTTGCCTTTGGAAACTGTCTCTTCTCTCTTCCTCCTGGGTGCCCTAAGATGCCTTCTGACGCTGTTACAGAGCAACACACACCCACTCATTTAACCGCCTGCCTTGATCCGGTGTTCCAGCAAAGACTAGACTAGTCCAGTTATTGTGGCATTAGTGAGAAGGCCATGGTTGGCTCTGGCCTCAAGCCTACACCCTCAGTATGAGCTCTGCTGTGCAGCCCTCAAAGGCCTCCCCACCCCTCACAGCAGCCCTCTGCGTTCCCCCTTTCTCCTGTGTCTTCACGAACTCCCCCTGAGAGTCCCTAAGTGCTTGCTTGCAGGAGGTAGACACTGGAGGGGGCCCAGACCTGAGCCAGGGAGGGGCAGGTTGTGGTAAAGAGCAAGTGTCTGCATTGAAAAGGGTCAGTGGGCAGGCTGACCGGCCAGGGGCTCGGGTCAGGCAAGGCCTCCATTCTCTTTGTTTGGATATTGCACAATGCATCAGAGCATCTCAGAACTGCAGATTCAATGTTTGTGACTACGCCTACGCACTGATATTTATCTACAGCCCTAAGATCAATACCAAAAGTACATTTGCAGTCCTCAACAGACAGGTACACATTGAGAAAGTGGGGCTTAGCAATGGACAGGAGGAAAAGTTCCCCGTCTGCCTAGGGCATGGCATTTTTGTGCTTCTTACTGGTGATCTTCCCATTAAAGCAGCTGCAGGCATAAGCTCAAAAGGGCCACAGTGTCCTGTGCAGAAAACATATGCAGCCCATGTATGAGTTCCAGTGCTGCAGTCCTGAATCAGTTTTAATGAGCAACAATGCATTATATGGGGCGTCTTGGACACGTGACCAGAGGCCCACAGGCACCCACGCTTGTATTTCCTCAGAATCATGGCTCAGTCTTTGTGAGCCACACCTGGCTGGTGGCCCATAGCTGAGACACGTCAGTCTTTATTATGTCAGCAGCTTTATAGTGACTGCTAAAACAATGTATGTATTTAGCTGGTGTGTAACCAAATCCTGGTGTGCAGTATGGCGCATTTTCATTCTCATGTAACGCTGGCTGGAGCCACCAGCCATGAAGCTTTCTAGACCCTCAAGGCTTCACCGTGTCTTCTCTGCCTCCCTACCCCCCCGCAGATCCACACCTCTGGAGGTGAGGTAATTTCTGTTCTTGCCTCTTCATTTTCAGATTCTTTTTTTTTTTTTTTGGGCAGGGCTAGAGGTTTTATAGCATGTCCACCCTTGAATGTTGTTAGGTCTGGCCTGAGGCTGGCAGGCCCGGCAGGTGCCTAGCTAGCTGAGAGGCGACTGAAGAAAACTGGAGATCACCATATATCGATGCAAATGCAAGAGGCATATTTTAACCATTGCGCAGTGGGGTCACCCCTGCTGGGCAGCAGAGAGTGGCACTGGGAGACAGAGGCTTGGGTTCTTAAAGGACAAGGCGCGGGAATCTTCAGGGGGTGCAGCCCTGGCAGTCCAGGATTGGGTGAGGTATTTAACTTTTAAAATAATTGGTTAGTCTCAGGTGCTCAAGTTTGGCCAGTCCTGCTAAGTGTGGATGTGGCTGCAATTAAAGGTGGGGGTGGGGATGACTAGCTCATCTTGAAGATTGGCCAGAGGTCAGGGGCTACTCAGAAGGATTGAGGCCATCTGGGTTGGTTGCTAAGACATGCTATCTCGCAGACAAAAGTCTGGTCATTCTTTTTGCTGGGCGAAGGTTATTGCTTGCTCAAATTTTTTTTATCTTTGTTCTCACAGACGGCCAGGGTCACATTCTTCCATTCTCTGGAAAGTACTAAGAAGCTTTAGCCTAACCTGGGCCTAAACCTCAAAAATATAGGTTTTAGAAGACATATAAGTTAAAAAGTTAGTCTGATCCTTTCACATGTAATCACATCTCTCTACAGAGACCTTTGCTCATTGTGTGCTTTCCTGTATTTCTAACTTGTTCTTTCACACACAAACACATATACACTCACAAACATGTATACACATAGACACACATACACATATACATACATACACACACATACATATACACACATATATAAACACACACACAAGCAAAATATTTACATCACTCTGCCCCTCCCTTCCCCACCAACTCCTCCCATGTTTCTCCCGAATTCAAGATCTCTTCTTTAATTATTATTGTTACATGTATATAAACATGGATGTTCACATGTGTATATATAACCTACTGCGTCCACTTAAAATGTTTACTTTGCGTTATGAACAGTTTTTGCACACATGTATATGTGTGCCCCACATGTATGAAGTACTTGCAGT
Source organism: Pachyuromys duprasi (assembly GCA_028658305.1). NCBI lineage: Eukaryota > Metazoa > Chordata > Mammalia > Rodentia > Muridae > Pachyuromys > Pachyuromys duprasi. The sequence goes on from CM053765.1 coordinate 4,895,613, forward strand.
GGCCAGAAGTGGGCGTCAGATCACTGGCCGGAGTTCCAGATGCTTGTGAGCTGCCATGTGGGTGCTGGGAACTGAGCCAGCGTGTGGTGGAACGATGTAGTATTCTCACGGCTGTGCCAGCTCTCCAGCTCCTACTCAGCCCACTTAGCCTGGCTGTATGTACACAGGGCCAGGGCTGACCACTTAGGGCAGGACAACCTGAATGGGGGCCATCTTGGTGGAAACAGAGCCTCCTTCTCTCAGCTGCAGGTGGCCACCTGCAGCCCTTCACTGAGGGGTAGGACCTTGTGGACCTACATGTGTCCAAGCTGGCATGTCACCTGGTATTGTCATTGTTCTGGTCTTGATGAGGCAACCATATTGCTGAGAGTTCACAAGGACCTTTTCTCTGTCTTGTCGAGGGTACAGTATCTAACAGCAGAAGTCCTGGGCTCTGGCTTATTACTTCTCACTGCTTTGAAATATACCACCATTGAACACATCACAACCCGCACGGCCGTTAGACTGCTGGCAGCCAAGGGGGTTGGTCCGGTCAGCCATTAGAATGTGCAGCTTACATATCTGGCCATGCTTCCTGGTGGGGCTCCCTCTGCTCTTAGGTGGACACCCATCGTGGCGCTCACCCCTGCCTAGCTCCGAGTCCTGCTGTGCATGGGTCACTAACTGCTTGGTGGCCTTCCCCATCCCTGGCCCCTGGCCAGCCATGGAGTACCAGGGACCATGCCCAGAGACTTCGAGATTTTTCTGCTGACCTTCAAGCCATAGCTCTGCCCTCCACATCCTGACACATGCATATACCTCTTCTCCTGTCCAAGCCCTCTGGGTGCCACATCAGAGTGTAGGCCGAAGGCACACTTACAACTCCTCACATTGCTTGGTGCAATGGAACTGGGAGGGCCCTCAGTTTTGAAATGTTTGATACATTTGGGTCATCTTTTGCTAAAAGGGGGGTTCTGCATTTGATGCTGTGGGAAATCATTGGATCTGCACCCTACGTACTAAGAATTGGGGGTGGGATACGGGCAGGTGCACAAGATGGAATCCCTTGATGTATCTCATTGAGGTTTAGGGTTGAGGGTGCCTTGGTCCCACCCTTGCCTCAACCCTGGCCTCTGAAGGAATGTAGCTTTTTTTCTTACTAGCCTTGACTAGACTTTTAGGAGCCAGGGGCCAGCAGGAGGGGAGAGGAGCAAAGAAACAGAATAGCACATAGGTTAAGGCTGGGGACCACATCTGTGTTCTTTAAGGTGTGAACAGAACCTGCATGTCTTCTGTTGGCTTTGGCTGTGGGATGGCCTAGGCTGGGGCTCCCAGGAGCATCTTGGGAAGCATTTTGAGGGAGGTTATAGGACTCATAAATGTCATGCTGAAGTGAAGAGACACCACCATGGGCTGACTCTCAACAGCCTTACTGGTCTCAGTCCTTCCTGACTCGTCCTACTCCAACTTGGTCTCCTCACACCACATCTCCCTGGCTTCATGAATGTCTCTTCCTACTTGCTATACGGGCCTTCATGTCTCCTGATCACTATGGACAACCCACTCTGCCCTGCCACACAGAGCCAATGGCCCAGGAACTCTGAGAAGCTGGGCCGTTAAGGAGCCAGTGGGCATAGAGCATGAAACCCAGGCTGTAGGATGGGAAGAGACATGCCAGGTGGCTGCCGGGGGGCATCAAGAGGTCACCTGATGATTGTGGAGCGCTCTAGCTATGCTAACCCGATCCTGCTCTTGCTGCTCGTCTCAGGTCACTGTATTTTATAGGACTCTTCTCCTATGAGTTTTCAAGGCTGACACTCACCTCATTGCAGCAGCAGACTCACTCCCATCATGGGTGTACCTGACCAGTCCTATTGTTCTGCTTACAAACCCAGTAAACCCTGTCAGTCATTGTCTGGGGCTTCAGTTCCATTTTCAGATGCACTGATGACTGCAGTACATGGGATCCCCTTGCCAGCATACTAAGCTTCAGACTTGACATCAAATCCCGTAATTCTCAAGTTCCTTTAAAAACCCTACTATTGCCAGCCAGTGGTGGTGCAGCACTCGGGAGGCAGAGGCAGGTCGATCTCTGTAAGTTCAAGGCCAGCCTGGTCTACAATTTGAGTCTAGGACAGCCAGGGCTACACAGAGAAACCCTGTCTTGAAAAAACAAAACAAAACAAAAATTCTCCCATGGGGAGCTAGAGAGATGACTTGGTGTGCAAGAATACTTGGTGCTTTTGCAGAGGACTGTGGTTTGAGGTTTGGCTCCCAGCACCCATGTGGTGGTTCACACCGTTGTTAACAAAGGCTCTGACCCCCACAAGCACCAGGCACGAGTGTGGAATACACACATGCAGGCGGAATACTCACTCACATGTGTAAAATAAATAAATCTAAAATAAAATTAAAACTTAAAAAAATCCTACTATGGGCCATTCAGTGGGTAAAGGCATTTACCACCAAGGCTGATAAGTGGAACTCACGTGGTGGAAAGAGAGAGCCTATGCCCAAAAGATGTCTGTCTTCTTGACACCATCCACACATGCTGTGTAAAGCACACACACACACACACACACACACACACACACACACACACACTAAAAAAAGTTTAACAGAAATTCTAACTTCGTCTACAAAGGCAAGCTAGTTCTTGAATTCCTTTTAACTTCAATCACAGATCTAAGTCAGTTACTCGATTACCTGTGACTAATCTTCAGGGACAAGCATGCCCATGTAAGCTCCTGCCTGTCTCAGTGACTCTCTGCTCCTCTGACCCTCCAGGCCCTGTGAGCTGAGCACCGAGACCCCTGCTTACAGAAGACACTGGGACCTCGGGGGATAGCTTCTCCTTGGTCTGGCCCTGAGTGCTGTACCAACTACTTTCCTTCTGGATGCTGAGCCACCTGGACACCCCCCCCCCAAACACAGTGAAGGTAACCCCCAGGGTTTGCTGACATGCTCTTCATACTTCGTCCTAGGGTTGCCTGGGAAAAAAACAAGGGTGCTGTTGCATGGCTGCTAGTACCCCTGTGTTGGGGTGTTGGCCGGCAGCCACAGTGACTTCCCCTGGGGATTGGGCTGGTTGCACAATACACAGCCTGAATGAAGTGAGTTAAGAACAACTCGTTCTTACGTAATGTTTGCCCTCCAGCCTTAATGCTGGACAGGAAGCTATGATTCCCCCTCATCCAGCTTGCTTACCAGCTTGATGGGTCCCACTGTCTTGTTTTCAGATGAGTACTGGTCAGTACTGGCAGGCACCACCAGCCCCCGCCCCAGCCCCCCAAGCACCGCACCCACCTGCTCACCCTAAGGTAGCACGTGGCTTGCCCTGGCTTTTCCCCTGCCACCTCTGAGCTTCATGTGCAGGGGAAAGGGTCCTTTGTGTCTTAGTTCTCCAGGCAGGGACAAAGAGTTTTCAGACTTGAAGGATCAACCCTAGTGCTGCAGCCAACGGCACTCTGCCTGGGCTGCAGCTCTCCTGTCCGGTGTTCCCAGCTCAAGCTCTCTTCCCAGGCCTGCACATATATGCCTCTCCCTCCCTGGGCTGGTAGTAGCCTCCTTGCTGCCTCTCCAGCTGGCATCTCACTCCTGTTTGTCCTTTACTACCTTGGCCTTTTTTGCGAATGAAGTAGATGTCAAATTCTTATTACCTGTGACACCAGGATTCATAGAGAGGGACAGTGGCTGACCTGATACTATTTAGTGGGCTTCAGGAAGTCTGTGCTGAGTCCCAGAGTCCCAGGTGCTGAGAGGTGGCCAGGTGCTGGATGCTACACCGAGCCCTTCTTTAGTGAATTTTTCCTGGGCACGCCCCTTACCCCAGCACCAGACCCCGTTGTGATGGAGCCATTGCCAGGTCCACTGTCTGGGAGTTGGGGATGCTATGCCAAGCCCTGTGGGATAATTCCTTTCAGAACTTCTTGCTTCTTTACACTTCGCATAATAGGACTTCTCTGTCTAACACATAGGCACTCAGAAAGTCCATGCTGGAATAGGGTGTAAAGGGCTGGCTGGCTCGTTAGGCCTTCCTCATAAGCTCTATTTCCTTCTGTGGGGATGATGACCATGACACCCCCTTCCCTTCCCATCTCTGTCAGCAGTTTGTAAGGTTTGCCTCCTCCAATGCCTGGTTCAAGGGTCAGGATGTTTGCTGAGTGAGTCAGTGTGTTGCCAGTAGCAGGAAACCCAAGCTAGTGCTGTCCACAGAGCCAGGGGCTGCAGTCAGGGGCACTCTGCTCCTCAGCCTCTGCCACAGAGAGCAACTTCAGGGTGAGTCAAAGTGAAGCAAAGCTAGTGAACTTATGGTTGAAGCAGAAGGATCAGAGGTACTTGGAGGGAGTCACGTGTAGACGCAGGGAGAGGACTGTCTCCAGGTGCCTCCGTGATCGCCGTGTGTTTCAGGGCTAAGAATCACCTTATCTGCTGCCAAGTTTAGATGTTTGGGAATGTATGCGCTGGTCTAGCATTAGAAAATACTTTATTTATTTAAGTTTTGTGGGGGGAGGTGCAGGGGAGGGTGCACACGCAGGCAGAGGCCAGGAGTACAGTTACAGGCTCCTGTAGCTGTAACTGTGATTGAGGTTGTGGCTCAGGGGTCTGAACTGATCTTCAAGAGCAGTACACATTCTTATCTGCTGAGCCATCTTCACAGTCCCTTTTTTTTTCTTAGAAGAAAAAATGTTCACACTAATCTGTTTGTGTGTATGTCTGCATGCACACACATGCACATGTGTAAGGACACATGCCAAGTTCTTGCACACAGGCCAGAGTTCAGTTGTCTCCTTCCATCAGGGCCCTTAGGACTGAACCCAGGCCATCAGTCTCACTCGGCAGCAAGCATTTTACCTGGGCCATCTTGAAGGCTCCTATTTTTTTTTCTTCTCCACGGATTTCTGCCCTTAAAGACATTTTCTTGAGACAGTGGGCTTGCCACTGGAGAAAGGGGTGCTAGGAGAGATAAAACCTTGATGAAAGAGACCCTGCTTACATAGGACATGGGGATGCTGGACTTGAGAATTAGTTCCTTGACCACTTTAGCAATCTGTAATGTTTCCCAAAGAAGGGGGAGAGTGGGGGAGGGCTGGGGAGGGAGAACATAAGCACAATTCCGCCTTGGGAGGGGTTCCAGGGCTCCAACGTCTATTTGAGCAGTACCGACTCAGCTAACAGAGCTAGGGCCTTTCCTGTGTTGGTGAAGGGATAGCTGTCTCCTTTTCTGGAAGCTGATGACTCAGGGCCTGAGTCATCTCCCACCTCCCTGCTGCAGCCACACTTGTGGCTTGCTGGTTCATGGGGTAGGAGAGGGCAGGCACACACTGACCACTGAGGCACCACCCTGTGCTCAGCTGCAAAAGCGCCTGTCCCAGGGTCTGGGCTGCCTAAGGAGTTCTCAGAGGCAGGACGTGCCCCACTGTCTGTGTGCCTGGTGGTCTAGGCCTTTTCTACTCTTGATGAGATACTTGGCCTGGGGCGGGTACCTGCAATGCGGAGAGCTGGAGGCTGGGAGCCACGGCCTCTTAGGCCTTGGAACATGGTGATAGAAACCCAGCCTCCTCCAGAGGCGGCAGGAGAGCCACCTGGAGACTCTCGGCAAGTCCTTCAGGCTCTGCCCAGCTGTGGCCAAGAAAATGGCCAAGATGTCAAGGCCAGGTAGAGGCAGGAAAAGTGACCTGGAGCCCAGAAAAGGACTTGACTGATCCAGTGGTGGGGGTGGCTGGAACCCTTTAGACAGGGCTCGTGGAAGGCACAAGCCAATGACTAGATCAGTGGGAGAGGGAGGTTCATTCCAAGAGCAGAAGGGGGGAGGGAGTCCTGCTTTGTGGCCTGCTGATGAGACGCTGAAGATAGACAGAGACAAGAAGTAGGGCTGTGAAGTGGCAGATCCTAGACGTGAGTTGAGTTTGAGTCTTAGAAAAAAAAGGAGAATGCTTGGCGTGAGAGATGGGTCACCAGTTTTAACTAGGGTAAAGAGAGCACAGGCCAACTGAGATTGAAGGTGATTTCTGGGTATGCGGGGGCAGCCCTGTGCTTTGCTCCCTGAGATGAGGTAAGGGTGGCAGTGTTATCTACTGTACTCTCTTTCCTTAGGGTCTCCATCTTCCCGGCTCAGCCTATGACCCTTGGAGCTCAGCCAGAATGGCTGAGGTCCCTGGGAAGTGACCGACTCCCCGAAGCCCTTGTCAGGCCTGGTTCTGAAAAGACAGAACGTGAGGACGCAGCACACCTGGCATTGTAGTTCACCTGGTCATGGGCTAACTGCTCAGGTCACTCAGGTCCAGAACAGGAGCTCGTGCTCTCTCCACTGCCCTGCTCAGTACATGCTTGTAGCAGGTCCTCAGCATGCAGTGACAGGCACCAGGTTTCAGCCATGGCTCCGCCCAGCGCATGTGGCTGCCACTCTGGACAGGTGAACTTGAGGTCCCGGTAGCTAAGGGCTTGCTCAAAGGTGGAACCACATCTAGTTGTCACTGATTTGGGCTCTAGTGGCACAAGCCCCGTCATCAAAGACTCAGGTTCTCTCAGCAGGCAGGACAGCAGGGCATCTTGTTATTCCTGACTACATATGGAGAAACTGAGGCCGAAGATGGGTTGGCTGGCAGGGAGGAGACCTTGAAGTTGATGTAACTTGAGTGTGCCCAGCTGGGCAAAAGTCTCAAGTGTAGGTGTTGGGGAATTTCCTTGGAGGTGGGGCATGAGAGGGGTCCACAGCTCAAAACCAGAGTGATGATGGGAATCCCCCTGGGCTTCTAAGTGTCTCCAGTCAGAAGGCCTCTTAGCTGGGCCTCTGGGCAGGGCTGTGGCACAGGCCTGCCACGAGTGGACTTCACAGAGTTGGGACGGGTACCTCAGGCTGGGTGCCTCGGACTGCCACCTTCAGCCCTGGGCCTCAGGAAGGGAGCATAGGCCAGTTTCTGCAGTTGTTTTCCAGGACTGTCTGGGTGGGATGAGAAGCAGGAGATGAAGGGAGAGGAAGGTTCTCATTCCAGGACTGGGGTTGAGGCCTGTGGTCAGGCCTCTCCCAGCATTCCACACTGGCCACACCCCCTGCTTCTGAAAACTTCTAGTGTTTTCCGGTTTTCTTGTGCTTTCTGGAAACAACCTCCCCGAGTGCCACCTTTCTGGACCTGACTGCTCTGGTCACCTGAAGCTCCAAATACTTCTGTGTAGCTACTTCAAGGCACCCAACAGCAGGGGCTGGTGACGTCAGCCCAAGGGCCACTCAGGTGCCTTTTCTGTCAGGCTGCAGTCCTGGAAGGGACTTTCAGCAGGTCTTCACACAAGGAATTGGTGGAGGCTAGTTCTGGGGAGCCCCTGCAGAGCACAGCCAGCTGGGGGCGGGTGGGGGGGGGGAGGCTGGAGACAGGCTGGTTTGGGGGCTGAGGAGAAGCTGCCTGGCTGAGTCACGCTCCGGAAAATGAAGGAAGAGGAGTTTCCACCAGCTGTCTCCACAGGAAGAGAAGACAGGGGCGGGAAGGGGAAGGAGGGAGGATCAAGGAGGGCCAGGAAGCTCCTGAACTACAGGATAAGATTTTTTTTTCCATCTAGCTCCCATATCCCAAGGGGCAGGGCTCCTGATCTTGTGCTGGGAAACCCCAGAATCACCATCTAGGGACTCTGGACAGCCTCTGGGGCTCTCTGGGGCTGCCCCGGGGGGGGGGGCTCTCTCTTGTTCTGCTTCAAGGTGTCTAGAATCTCCTGAACTCTGTGCATTCAGGGCATTACCCTCCCCTGCAGCACCTGCAAATGCAGCTGTGGTCCCTCCCAAGAGGCACGCTTCTCTCAAACGCCCAGCCAGTGGCCCCTATCTCTGCGGAGTGGAGCCCCCCATCCTGTGGGGTGCAGAGGGGTACACAGGGGTCCTTTCACAGAGTAGGGCAGGGCTGTCTTCTGGCTCCTCCCCCAGCATGCCTGCAAACACAAACACGGCGCCATAAGAACCTTCCCTTCTGCCGGCATGTTAAGAGTAATCTAAGCCAGGTGCATGGAGCTGGTGTAATCCTAGCACATGGAAAGGCAATGGCATTGTCATGAGCAGGAAGTGTCAGCCTGAGGCCATATAATGTGCACTGAAGCTGCCAGAAAACTTCAGTGTTGAGGGTTACACAGGGCTGACTGGAACTTCGAGGTTGCAGAGAATTGGAATGTTGCTGACCCACAGGCAATATCTTTGGCTATCTTTAGACCCCTTAGCAGCTTTTATCACCCACCTCTGTGTCTGGCCTAATACCCGTGTGACTACCAGGTAAGACCTTTGGAATGTATTAACAGCCACCAACCTGAAAGCTAGGAATGTCATCAGAGAGCCTGAAACTTCTCATTGTAGTTGCCTAACTGATGCTTTCTCTACTGTATTGTTTATTTGTTTGTTTTGTCTTTGAGAAGTCTCTCTATGTAGCCCTGGCTGCCCTGGAACTCACTATGTAGATAGACCGGGCTGGCCTCGAATTTAGAGATCTGCCTCCTTCTGCTTCCCAAGTGCTGGGATTAAATGTATGAGCTACTACGCCCCCTTAAGAAATTTGCTCAGTTACTCAGCTAGTTATGGGCCAGCCAGGAGCATAGACACACACACATGCACAGCCTTATTATCTATTTTAAATTTATTATATTTTATGTGATGAGTGTTTTGCTGCATGTGTGTCTGTCTCCCACATGTATGTCTGGCACCTGAGGAGACCAGAAGAGGGCATTGGATCCCCTGGATTGATTTTACAGAAAGTTGTGAGCTACCCTGTGGTGCTGGGAGTCAAACCCAGGTCCCTGGAAGAAGAGCTATCACTCTTACCATCTCTCTACCTTCTAGCTTTATTATTTAGAAAAACCAAGCTGGGTGCTGTGGCACACGCCTTTAGTCCCAGCACTTGAGAGGCAGAGGCGGTGGATCTCTGAGTTAGAGGGCAGCCTGGTCTACAGAATAAGTTCTAGGACAGCCAGTGATACAATAATAGAGAGACCCTGTCTCAAAACAAAAACAAAAACAAAATCCCAACAAAAAACAAACAACAAAACCCCCCCAAAAAACAAATAAAAAACCTGAGTTATTGAAATCATTGGTGGGTATAGAACACATAATAAAGAAGTTCTAAAGGTTATTTCAGCATCAACTCAGTTTAACAACTAAGAAATAAAATTGCCATTCCTTATTCCAGAAAGAGAAGAGAGCTGGACATAACAGAAATGTAGAGTGGAAGAGAATAAATGTTCTGTGGAGGTAACTGCTGGATTCCAGATCAACATCTTATCAGAAACAAAGACATTGGCTCTGTCAGCAGCAGCAGCCAGGACACAGCCTGGCACAGCCTGGTGCCCTTGGGGACACCCACACAGGGGAAGATGGAGGCTTGGCTTCAGCACAGAATTCCAGGGCGAGGCGGAGGGGGCTGAGCTAGTGAGATTAGTAAGTATTTAAATGGAGCACTGCACAATCCCAAGGCATGATGGAAGTTTCCCTGGAGGTCTGTAGAGAGAGACAGGGCTGTACCCGAGCCTGCAGAATTCTAAGTTACATTTCTCAGAGGATGTCATTTACAACAATGTTTAAAGTGAAGCAAAGCTTAGACTTCAAGGAAAGTTTAAATTTAACCAAAATATATGATCTGGCTTATTTCCTTCATGTGTAAGTGTTGTTCTGGGGTGGTTTATGAGGCCACTATGTAGACTTGGGGGTAGGGGATTGCTGAGATAGTAAAACAGGGTTACAAGCGCCCTGGCCCTGGCAAGAACAGCTCTTTTCTTGTTGCTCTTGTTTGATTATATATTTTTATGCATTGGTGTTTTGCCTGCATATGAGTGTGTGTGAGGGTGCCAGAGCCCCTGGAACTGGGGAAACAGACAGTGTGAGCTGCCGTGTGCATGCTAGGAATTGAACCAGTGTCCTCTGGAAGAGCAGCTGAAAGGATCAGACTAACTTTGTAACCTATATGTCTACTAAAACCTAAAGTTTTGAGTTTTAGGCCCAGGTTAAGCTAAAGCCTCTTAGTACTTTCCAGAGAATGGAGGATTGTGACCCTGGCCATCTGTGAGGACAGAGATAAAAAATCGAGCAAGCAACGACCTTTGCCCAGCAAAAAGAATGACCAGACTTTTGTATGTGAGATAGCATTTCTTAGCAACCAACCCAGATGGCCTCAATCCTTTTTCTGAGTAGCCCCTGACCTCCAGCCAAAAGCCTGCAGCCCCAATATTCAAGAATGAGCTAATCACCCCCGACCCCCACCTTTGATTGTAGCCACATTCACACTTAGCAGGACTGGTCAAACTTGAGCACCTAAGAATAACCAATTATTTTAGAAGTCAATTACCTTATAGCTTCTTCATCCAATCCCAAGTTGCCAAGAGTATAACCCATGAGCTTCCCAGCATTTTTTCCTATAAAAACCCAAGGCTTTTGTTTTTGGGGGCTGCTCTTTGCTGATTTATAGAGTGGCCCCATCATGTGGTGGAATAAACCTCATGCTGTTGTAACGATCCGTCTCCTCATGATTTGAGTCTAATATAGCCAGCGCTCTTAACTGCTGAGCCATCTCTCCAGCCCCTATTTATTGCTTTTTAAAAAGAACTTGTCTTTATTGCTATTTTAAGGTTCTGAGTATATGTGTCTATCTGTGTGTGGGTATGTGCACATGAGTGCAGGCACCTGCAGAGGCCACAAAGGGGTGTCAGGTTCCCCTGGGGCTAGAGTTACAGGTGGCTGTGAGGCCCTTAAACTGGGTGCTAGGAAATCGGGTCCTCTGCAAGAGTAACACACACTTTTACCACAGTACCCTCTCCCAGCATCTGGTCTTTTGAGACAGCGCCTTATCTCATGTATCCCAGGCTGGCCTTGACCTCACTGTGTGGCTGGGAATGATGGCCTTGAACTCCTGGTTTTCCTGACACCCCCTCCCAATGCTGGTACTAAAGGCATGGACCACCACACCCAGTTTATGCAGCTCTGGGGATTGAACCCAGGGCTTTGTGCAAGCTGGGCAAGCTCTTTACTGACTGAACTGCATCCTCAGCCCTCATTTAAAAGAATTTATTATGTGTATATAAGCAGGGCATTGGGGATGCTCTCCTTTAATCCCAGCATTTGGGAGGCAGAGGCAAGTGGATCTCTCTGAGTTTGAGCCCAGCCTGGTCTACAGAGTGAGTTCCAGGACAACCAAGGCTACACAGAGAAACCCTGTCTCAAAACCAAACAGAAAAAAAAATTATGTGTGTCTGTGTAAAAGTATAGGTGCACGAATATAATGCTGGAGAAAGCCACAAGAGGATGTCGAATCCCCTGAGCTGCAGTCACAGGCCTTGGTGAGCCACCCAGGGTGTGCTGAGGTCTGAGCTCAGGTTCTCCCTGAGTTATGAGTAGGTTTTCATAACTCCTGAGAACAGTAGGTTCTCATAACTCCTCTTTCTAGCCCCTCATTTGTTGCCTTTGCACCCTTGTTTGAGATGTCTTTAGGAAGACATACATTTTCTTTATGGGCAATTAAAGAAAAAAACCTGCTCAAGTGGGTGTGGTGCACATGCGTGCATGGGTGTGTGGAGGCTTGAAGTGAATGTTGGCTGTCTTCTTTGACAGTTCTCTATTGTTTATTGAGTCAGGGTCTCCTGCTGAACCCGGAGCTGGCCAATAAGATTGAGTCATCCAGCTAGGAAGCCCTCCCAGGGCTAGGAAGCCCTCCTTCATGCTGGGATGATAGGTAGCCTCTACACATTCCCTTTCCCCAGGTTCTGGGAATTCAAACTCTAGATCTCACACCTATGAGAGAAGTCACCCACAGAGACAATCCCCAGCCCTCTGTAGACAATTTTGGTTTCATTAGTTATTAGTTTACTAGAAGTTTCTTGAATGTCATCCATCAGGAAAAGTGAACTCTGCCCCAGACTGTATTGTTTACTCTTCTTATGGCCTTGACAAAATACCCAACAAAAGCTACCTAAGGGTTTGTTTTCGCTTGCAGTTTGTGGATACACTCCGCCAAGTCTGAGATACATCGTGGCAACAGGAGAGTAGGTCAAATGGTCACACTGTGTCTGCAGTCAGGAAGCAGAGGGTGATGAATGCTGGCTCTCGGCTCACTTTCTCCTACTTACCCAGGCTGTGCCCAGCCCATTTGGTGGAGCTGCCCACATCCGGTTGAGTTCTTTCCTTACTTAAACCTCTTAGAAAACTGTCATCAGCATGTCCAGAGGTATGTGTTTATACCACTGGGTGAGAATCAGACCATTTCTCCAATTTTTGAGCCAAATTTGAAGCAAGCTTTATTAAATAGTGACCAGGATGATGGGCATAGGCCAGGCTCATGCCCGGGGTTCCCAGAGTATGCTTTCGAATTAGTTAGTCAGAGGCTTATAAGGGCAACCCCCCTAGGGCTACCTATTTCCCACCTTTGTCCAGTTGGGACAAACAAACATCCTGACCAACTTCCTGCCTCTGTGCCTCCCCCCTGCACATCCTGTGCAGTCGCTTATAGATCTCTTAAGCACAGTAATGAAAACTCAAGACATGACTTTAGCCACTGCATGTTTCTGTGAGGATTCTAAATCCTGTCAAGTTGACAATCAAGACAGATTACCACACAGGGTGAGAGGCTTCAATCCCTTTGTACATCTCCATACTCTTCCCTGTCTTTTTTATGTTGCCTTCATTTCTAAAACTCTCACTTGTGTGAGTAAATTGCTCTGAAGGGCATTGAGGAGCCCCTATGTTCATGCAGCCGTGTGTCCCACTCCATCTGCTAATTCCACGGATGCTGCTTCAGGTCACTATGGTCAGCTTCCTTATGAAGTCTAATAAAGATAGAGAAAAGTGTATTGAGTTTAAAGCTGTGCGCTCCAGGTATTCCCACCCAGGAAGGGGCTAGCACCCAGTCTAACACAATCCTTGCCCACATGTACCCTGCATCCCTCCCGCCAGCTCTTCTCAGGACAAATGAATAGTTACCTCTCTGGCTTCTCTTTAAGCTTTCCTAAGTGGTGCCGCACAGTACATACCACAGTATCTGGTTCCTTAGCTCCCTTGAGGATCGTAAGAGTGGCTCTCTCCGTGTGAAGCCAAGCTCATGTCACCCACTCCTGGTCTTTGCTGTGCATATCCTACCAGCTGACAGAGTAGCTGTGCCTGCTCTTCCACACTGATGGCTGTGCGGGTGGCTTCCAACATCACCCTGTTGGAACATTCTACCACTGTTTCGTGTCACTGAATGACTGGGTGCATTCTGAGGATGTGTCCTCGGGCATCTTTATAGGGGCTCTGTCATGTAGTATTTCGTTGCTGGCCAAACAGTATTGTATGTGACATGTGATTGTGTGTGCCTTTGGCTGGCTCCACATATGTTTCTATTGGGTATTCTCAGGGGTAGATCTGCATATGTTCACTTTAATGTGTACTGTTGTAGAGAGCTGCTTGTTTGCTAAGCTGCTTTGTTATTGAGTATTCACCAAAAAACATGTTTTCACCCTGCTCTTTACCTTGAGACAGATATAAGCGGGATGTTTTGGCAAGTTGCTTTAACTTGTTTGTGTGACCTTGGACCATATCTGCTACAGGCAAGTGGTTTAAGAAAATGAATTTGGCAGGTCCATGAACCCCTTCCTTGTATCGATGTGCCTTGTTTTGCCTTGCCTATGAAAAGCAGCTGTTGAATAAACTCAGAGCTTCAGTTGCCACTGACAGTCCTCTCAAGAAGATCCCTTGGGTCTTGCTTTATTTCTTTCAATCCTTACTCCACACTCAGGTGCTGATGGACTTTGCCAGTGGGCGCCAGCATACTGTCCAGTACTTTCTCATTGGGGATACACCAACTGTTGGTCAGCAGCAACACATAGGAACCCTACTCTTCTGTGTCCTTGCCAATATCTAGAAGTGCTCCTCTTCCCCATACTGACTAGTCCAGCTGAGCTCACACTATGATTCTAATTCATATCCCATGGTGATTATGAACCCCGTACCTTCCCATATGTTCACTGACCTCCAAACTGTACTTGTGCAAAGTGTTTCTAGGCTCTGGTGCCCATTTCTCCTTGGGGATATCTGCCCTTATTAATTTGAAAAAGCTCTTTTTTGTTGTTTGTTTATTTTGAGGTAGGGTCTCATTATGTAGCTCTGGCTGACCTGAAACTCTTTATGTAAATCAGGCCCTGAATTCACAGAGATCTGCCTGCCTCTACCTCCTGAGCTGCTGAGATTATAGATGTGTACCACCATGCCTGGCTTGGAAGAATTTTTTACATATGCCCTGAACAAAATTGTTGTGCTATGTATAGACATAGCAAAGGCCCCTGACTTTCCTCTCCATCTTTTAATTCTATTTTTCTTTTACTGAAAATAGATTTTTAAACACAATATATTCTGACTATGGTTGCCCCTGACTTTCTATTGGGGATGTCAAGTTTTACTGATTAAAAAGCCTCTCCTGCACAGCCCATATGCAGTTATGTGTATCACCTCTTTTGTCCTTTTTGGTGGGCCCCAGTCTTGATCTGAGTGTAATTTGATGAACCCCAGTCTTGCTCTGGTTTGCAGGATAGGAGGATGCTTGTGTAGGTGTCATCCAGGAGCCAGGCTGCTCTGATTTTGAAGCCTCATGGTTGAGGTTGGTCGGCCACAGCATGGTAACCTCCTGCAGCAGACGGTGCCAAGGGATGGTGCCATGCCATAGTGGCATGACCCAGTGGCATAGAGGGATGACCCAGATTTGGCACATTCTCTCTTGGAAGTCCCGTGTGTCTGTCTACATACAGCAATCCCAGAACTATGTTCTCCATGCAGCTCAGCTATCTAGCAAGCTTGAACCTGATGAGTGCTGGAAATATGGCGGACTGCCCACAGTGCCCTTGGCTGGCCCGAAACTGCCATTCCTCAGGCTTCAGTGTAATCTTGAGGTTACCTGACTCTGAGGGCAACATTGCCCTGTACCAAGAAAGTGTCTAGCCTGCAACATGAGGTGGAGAGAGCCTTTACATTCTGGAGCTGTGAGAATGTAAGGGCACAAAGCAGAGCTACTGGCTGAAACCTGGCTTGTTTCCAGGTCACCATGAACCGGTGAAGTGGCTGGACAGCACCTGAACCAGCCTCTGTTCCATGGCAGGAGACAGCTTGTCTGGAGCCCAGGAAGTGCCAGGACCCAGACACCTTGCCATCTGGACTCAGTCAGGCGCTAGCAATGTCTCCTGGGAGGGGTGCCCTCCATGACTGGACCAAATTGCTGTCCTCTTCTTCTTCCTTAGGTGTTCCTTGGTCCAGCCTGGTCTGTCTGGTTTCACTGGGCTCACATTCCAGCGGTTAGCATGCTGTGAAGTATTTTTTTACAGTAGGGGAGTGAGAGGATGCACATCTTCTACCTGGTGTAGGACCAGCAGCCCTTGACTAGAGAGAGGCTTGAGGGGATAATGTAGGCCTTGCATGAGATCCTGTGGAGATGTGCATGTGTGTGGAGAGGGTGGGCCAAGGTCCTATGCTAGTGGGAGACTTCTTCCCCTCTCTCCTTTCTTGGCCTCTCGACACTCCGCACAGGTGGCTGTGACTTCTCATCCATCCAGGTGGCTATCCCAGAGGCTCTTAGCTACCCAGGCAAAGGTGTTATCTATTCCCCCTGCAGGGGGTCACCCGTGGGCTCTCTCTCCTTTGTCTGTATCCCCTAGGCCAGGCTTTGGGGTCACTAGGGAGCTTTCCTGGCTGTAGGTCAAACCTGTCAGGTCTCTCAGAGCCAGCAGCCTGGGCGCATCCCCTTCTTGGACTCTCCCTGTGGCAGGAAGCTTGGGCTCCAGCCAGGGCTGGTACATGGATGTTACCAAGTCCTCAACTGAAGAACTGGGGTTGCAGCTCAGTTGGTGGAACACCTGTCTAATATATACAAAGCCAAACCCTGGGAAGATCACCACCAGTAGTTCTATAGCACTGGAAAGTAAAAGCAGAGGGTTAGGAGTTCAAAGTCACCCTCCCCTCTATGGTAAGTTCTCATTCTGGGCTAAGTGAGATCGTGCCTCTAAACAAAACAAAACAAGAACAGGGCACGGTGGCACATACTTTTAACTCAAGCACTTAGGAGGCAGCAGTAAGCAGATCTCTGTGAGCTCAAGGCCAGCCTGATCTGCACAGGTCTGGGCCAGCCAGGGATACACAGTGAAACCCTGCCTCAAACCAAACCAACAAAATACAACCAACCAACCAACCAAGCAAAAAACACCACCAACAAAACAAACAAACTAACAAACAAAAACATTCCTGGCTGAGGTCATATGGCTGGAATAGAGGAACATTTAAAGCAAGCGTGAAGATGGACTGGCAAAGGGGAGCTGAGTTCAATGTCTGGGATCCACATGTAGATGGGAAAAAACACCTCCTGCAATTTGTCCTCTGATCTCCACACATACAAGCCTTGGCACTAAAGTACACACACACACACACACACACACACACACACAATAAACGAACAAATAAAATATAATAATGTAAGCAGGAAGAAATGGAATCAAGGGAGAGATGAACCCAAGTAGATAACAATGACAAGAAAACCACCAGTGCAGAAAGAGAAGGGAAACACCAGGCCTCACGTGGCTGAAATAAATGATACTAACCATGCTGAATGCAGCAGGGGCAGAGCTGAAAACAAGGGTTGTTGGGATGGAAGGCACAGCAGCAGCCTTGGGAGATTAGGTGAAGAAAACACAACCAGGATGGAGGCTGAGCTGGTTGAGGCCCAGAAAGGACACAGCCTGAGGGAGGTGGAGACGTGTACAACTAGAAGGTTCTTTCCCATGGTAGAGAATGGACAGGGTTCAGAGGGACAAACACACAGTGAGGGACAGACACATAGAGAAGGACGACAGCAGACATCACGTGTGTTTCCGACTCACATCTTCCAAGTCAAGAGAAGATCCCTACAAAGAACAGAAGTCAGGTCAACCTGGTCCTTGGCCGGATGCAGCTAGAGAGATGGATGCGTCAAGCTGTGTGTCGGGGAACTGAAGAAAAGCAGATGAGCACAGAGTAAGCCTTTTGAGAAATGGCTGCTCAGTACCAGTGTTCAGAAGAGAGTCTTTGGGCATAAGAAGCCACACTGTGACCCTCACAAGCCTGGCCAGGGCCTTGTTTGAAGAAGTGCTCATGTGGGGAGCCTCAGGATGGATGGTTGCGTGTGCCTACTTTTAGCTTGTCATGGTTACAGGAGATGGAGGGGCCAGACAGCTCAGAGGAGCTTCCGCAGTGTTCAAGTGAGCACAGGACTTCAAGTCCTGTGCAGGTTCTAGGAAGATTAAATGACTGCACACCCAGAGTGTACATGGGCACTTGCCACAAGACCTCCACTGCACACACCGTCTCCACTGCACACAGGTCTCCACTGCACACACCGTCTCCACTGCACACACCGTCTCCACTGCACACACCATCTCCACTGCACACAGGTCTCCACTGCACACAGGTCTCCACTGCACACACCGTCTCCACTGCACACACCGTCTCCACTGCACACACTGTCTCCACTGCACACACCGTCTCCACTGCACACAAGGTAGCCACTGTGCACAGAAACGATTTATTGTTGCTGCTTGACCTCCATAGGGAAGGAAAACAGAAACTCTGAGAATTCAGTGGGAAATGATTCACCAATACTGAGATCTGTAAGACCTAGTTAAGCCACTTTTGTTTGATATTCAGTATTTTTTAATTAATTACAGTTTATTCACTTTGTTTCCCACCTGTAGCTTCTTCCCTCTTCCCCTCCCAACTCCACCCTTCCTTCCTATAATCTACTTTTTGCAAAGAAAGCAAATTTAAAATGAGTTAAAACTTAAATAGATTTAAAATGAGAGGAGAGGCCAGCTGTGGTAGCACACACCTCCTAGCGCTTTTCAGGCAGAGGCAGGAGGGTCTCTGTGAATTCAAGGCCAGGCTGGTCTACAGAGAGCTCCAGGCCAGTCAGAGCTGCTTAGTGAGACCCTTTTTAAATAGACAAATAAAAAGTAAATAAATAAATAAGGTGAAAAGCTATTGAGGAAAACACCTGAAGTTAACGTCTGGTGAAGACACGCATAAACACATAGGAGCACACACACAGGCTGGCAGCACCTTCATAAGGTAAGAGCTGACCTTCATAAGGTAAGAGCCGACCTTCATAAGGTAAGAGCTGACCTTCATAAGGTAAGAGCTGACCTTCATAAGGTAAGAGCTGACCTTCATAAGGTAAGAGCCGATCTTGAATTTGAAACCAGATAAGAATAGCTAAGAAGGAAACAGGCTTGTCTTCTTCACTTCTGAGCTTACCCTACACAATCCCCCTTTTCACCTCTTTTTTCTAAAACTGGAAGTTAATTTGGGAGTTTGGGGGTCAGAGTTTGGGCTCTGACAGTCCTCAGTAGCTTATTAAAGAGACAAGTCAGTGAAAAGCAGGGAGGTTTATTCAATGGAGCTACTTGTGAAGAACAAATAAGAGTGTAGTGACTCCCTAAGTCTATCTTTGGGGTACTGACATGAAGCTCAAGTCTGAATAAAAGGCAAGAGATATGCACAGCTAAGCAGTGGCCAAGGTGTGGTCCTGCCCATCAACGCCTCTTTGTCTGGGCTCCATCTCTCCTGAAAGGTGGTTTGGTAAGTTCTCTGAGCTTTGAGAGATAGCTTCCTGGGAGACAAGCCCTTCTTCTGGTAGACAGCAGATATCTAGTATGGCATTCATGGAGAAATCCTGATTTCTAGGGCCCATCTTTTCAGCAGTTTGATAACAATTTGATAGCAGTTTGAGGGGCAAGCATGCCTCTTTAGAATGGTGTGGTGTGAAGGTGTCTGAACCTATTGGAGTAGTGAAGGTCTTACTTTCCACCTAGGCTGCTCTAATTGCTATGTAGCCCAGACTTATCAAATCTGCAATTCTCTTGCCTCGGTCTCCTGAATGCTCGGAAGGCTGGCTTGCACCATCATGCCCAACGCTAGACTGAAAATCTTAAGTAACACGTTGGCTGAGCTGGGCTGGGTTTGCTGTCTTCCATTTGTCCATCCCATGGAGCCTCTGTCTGGAAAGCTTACTCCACCCTGATCCAGAAGTTTGCAGGACAGAGGAGGCCTGTCCCCACATGGACACTGCAGAGATGGTTCTATGAGTTCTACACTAAACATACTTGAAAAACATACCTTGGATGTTTAGAGTCATTTGAGTGTTCAGAGAAGTTTCAAAACAGTATGACCTTCCAGGGCCTGCCCCTAGTGTCCCCCATGCCACCCGTCACTGCTCGGGAAGGTACTGACCTACTGTCAACTTATCCTTCACCCAGGAGGATCCCACGTGATATCTTGCTGTCATGTCTCCTTAGGGTTTTCTAGGTGGAGACAGTTTCTCACGCTTTTGTCTCGGCTGGCAGCTCAGAGAAGGCCTGGTTGGGTGGTATGTGTTGTTGCCAATGGCACGCCCGCTGGGATGGGAGGTGTGGATTGAGCCACAAAGCTTGTACTGTCGTCTCAACCTCCTGTTAAGTGAGTACTGTGGCTATGAGGTCACAGCCAGTGTTCCCTCCTGAAGCTGGAGTTGTGCTTCAGCAGCAGCAGCTGCTATTGCAGGGTAGCTATCTGTGGAGTGTCCAGAGCAGTGGTCGCTGGGCTGACAGCCTGATGCTCTAGATAGAAAGACCTGACATCTATAACGTAGAAGTGAGGGCCTCGGGCACCTCCCTTTAGCCTATTTAAAGGGAAAATAAACATTAAAAAGGTGTTTACAGTGAAGAATCACCTTTCTCAGCAGAACTCAGCATAGTAACCTTGGCTTAACAGAACTCGGCATGCCAACCTCTTGTCCAGTGCCTCAGAGAGGGGAAGGTGCTTTTCACTTGTGTCATTTGTCCAGGGACAGAGTTCAGCTCTTGCCTGATCTCACTGTCAGTTTTCTGAAGTGAGGACTTGTTCTTCCCCTTCTTAGGTGGAGAAGCTGAAGTGAAGGCACTGGCGGGGGGGCAAAACAGGGGCCTGTGCTCTTGGTAGTGATTCTAGGCCCTGAGGGACAGAAAGGATCTAGGAAGGGCAGGGCAGCAGCCATTGCTCAGGGAGAAAGGCATCTGACCTGGGTGAGGAAGACAGAGAGGGACACAGAGACTGCCTATGCTCAGTCCCACTGGTGGCCTGTCCCTCAGTCCTACAAACTCATCCCCTTTCCTGTCTCTGTGGGAACGTCTGGGTTCAAGTTCATCTGTGTTGTTGAGTGCAACAGGACTTCCTTCCTCTCTACACTGAGGTCACTTCCCTATGTGGATGGACACCAGAGCCATTGCCCCTGTGTCTCCTGTCCTGCTGTGAGAACCTGCAGCCTCCCTGGGCCCTGGCTGCACTTCCTTCAGGATATCTGCTTGTCCACATCTGCTTGTCCCCTCATCTTTAACTGACACACTGTTTTCTGGAAGACTGCACCCCAACATTCCCACCAACAGGGCACAAGTCCCCTCACCGCCTTGTTATGTTAGGATTATTTTCTGAGACAGGGTCTTAATATAAAGCCCCCACTAGCCTGGAACTCACTACATAGGCCAGGTAACCTTGGACTCACAGAGATCCACCTGCCTCTGCCTCTGCCTCTGCCTCCAGAGTTCGAGGATTAAAGGTATGCGCCACCATAGCCCATCCACTTTAGGATGTTTCTGGCCATATTCATCCTAGCAAGCATGAGGTGGCAACTGAGTTTCCCATTTTATCTCTGAGACAAGTCCAGATTGGCCTCGGACTCTCAGTCCTGTGTTGATCTCCTAAGAGCAGGAATTACAGCTATGTGCCACCACAGCCAGCCGAGCTTCTAATTTCAATGAGAATTTGTATTCCTAAACATTTGGTGGCATTACTTGTGTATGTGTGTGTTTGTTTTTTTGAGGCAGGGTTTCTCTGTGTAGCCTTGGTTGTCCTGGACTCATTTTGTAGACCAGGCTAGCTTTGATCTCCCAGAGATCTGCCTGCCTCTGCCTCCACAAGTGTTGGGATTACAGGTGTGTGCCACCATACCCAGCTTCGTGCTGGCTAGTTTTATGTCAACTTGGCACAAGCTAGAATTATCTGAAGGGAGGGAACATCAATTGAGAAAATGTCTCCATAAGATTCGGCTGTAAGGCATTTTCTTAATTAATGCTTGATGTGGGAGGAGCCATCCCTGGGCTAATGCTCCCGGTTCTGTAAGAAAGCAGCCGAGTGAGCCAGGAGGAGCAAGCCAGTACGGCACTCCTCCAGGGCCTCTGCATCAGCCCCTGCCTCCAGGTTCCTGCCCTGTGTGAGTTCCTGTCCTGACTTCCCTCAGACATGCATTGTCACCTAGAACTGTAAGCGGAAGCAAGCCTTTTCCTCCCCAAGTTTTCACCACAGCCATAGAAACCCTGACTGAGACAGTATGTGTGTCTTAGAAATGTGGGTCAGGGCAAAACTTTGGGGGTGTAGTTCTCACCTACCACACTGTTGGGGCAGGGTCTCCCTTGTTTCTGTTCTGCAGTATGCTCTGGGCTATGGGCCTCCAAGCATCTAGGCAATTCTCCTGTCTCTATTTTTCATCTTGCTCTAGGAATGCTGGTATTATAGATGTTCACCATTGCATCGGGCTTTTTATGAGGGCACCAGGGACTGAATCTGGGTCCTTGGCTTTCATAGACTGTTTTTCTCAGCTGAGTCATATTCTTAGCTTCCAAACTTTCAACTCTTATCAAATTTGTACAACACAATAAGATTCTACAGAGGACTTTAAAAAATACTTTATATCAAAGAGCACTTTTATGTTCACAGCAAAATGGAGCAGAAAAATCCACGTGGCCCTTCTGATTGCCTAGCGCAGTTGTCTGTAACCAAGGATGAGCCGGGGCGTCTCCTCCTGTCCGTTCTGTACACACACGGTTTAAGTCAGCCTGAGTCTGGCATTTCTCTTTTCTCCCTTTGCTCCTAGCACTGGCTCTTTCTCTTCTGTCTCTTCCCTTCCTTTCCCCTTTGCGCTGGCTAGTGTGATGTTAGATTGACACAAGCTAGAGTCGTCAGAGAGGAAGGAGCCTCAACTGAGAAGATGCCATAAGATCAGGCTGTAGGCAGGCCTATAGAGCATTTTCTTAATTAGTGATGGATGTGGGAGGGCCTGGGACATTGTGGGTTGGTGGTACTGGGTTCTATTGTGGCTTTCAATCCCAGAACTTAGGTGGCAGATACAACACAACAACAACAAAAAGACGGAGAAAGGAAGAAAGCAGGCTGAGCAAACCATGAGGAGCAAGCCAGTATAGCACTCCTCCAGGGCCTCTGCCTCACCTCCTGCCTCCAGGTTCCTGTCCTGCTTGAGTTCCTCTCCTGACTTTCTTCAATGATGGACTAAGATGTGGAAGCGTAAGCCAAATAAATCTTTCCCCTGTCTTATTCAGTGTTCTATTGCTATGAAGAGATACCATGAACTTTAGACTCTTATAAAAGAAATCATTTAATTTGGGCTTCGCTTACAGTTGCAGAAGTTTAGCCCTGTCATGGCAGGAAGCACGTCAGAATGCCAACAGACATGGTGCTAGAGAATCAGCTGAGAGTTCTATGTCTGGATCTGCAGGCAGCAGGATGAGAGAGTGTACCCCCCTGCCACACTGACTGATTTCCTGGCCACAAGCTATTGTTCCCTTGTACTACCTGGACTGGGAAAAGGACACGGGACACGTGGCTCCAACCTGCTAAACCACATGGAACCCACAGGATAACATGAATAGAGACACCTCATGCCTGGAACAGCTGGAAGGTGCCATCCTGGAGCCTCTGAGCCTGGGGGCCTCAGTGGCCTGGGGACTTCTAGACTCGCCAGCTACTCCCTGGGCCAGCTGGAGGGACAGGCTTGGGCAGCTGAGCAAAATTCTGCGAAATCTAGAGGGCATGAGGGAGTCGAGTGGGCCAGAGCTTGAAGAAGAGCTGAGAAAGAAGGAAGGGATGGAGGGAGGAAGGGGAAAGACGAGGCACAGGAGAGGTCAGGAGCTACGGGATGCGACAAAAGGGGAGACTCTGGGTTTGAACTGGGGAAGCTGATCAGCTGCTGTCACAGTTCAGCCTGCACAGGAGGGTCCTCCCAGGACAGGAAGGCAGACACCTGTCACAGGTGGACTGGTCCCTATGGAACCTGGAAGAGCACTTTAGCGCTGGTTGCTTCGGAGCGTGCCCAGGGTTTTCTCTTGGTTTCTGTGAACAGGCTGAGAGCAGCTGGTGTGGGAGCCTGGTATACAGCTTCTTTGGTGACTATGGGGCAGCTGGGCAATGACACCTGAAGGCTCAGTGAGGCCACAGGATTGGCTTCCAGCTGTAGTCTCCTGCTGGCATTTCTTAGGGCAGCTTCTTTCAACACGCCCCACGTCCCCATGGTGGAATGACTTCTATCATTCAATTGTCCCCCTTTCTGATCCTGCCCCAGGATCAACACTAGAACCTTCCCAGCTCTGCTGGCCAGCCCAATTGGCTGCAATTTGAGCAGAAATCCAGGATCCAGGGGCCACAGCAGTCTGGGAAGACAGCTACCACACACAGACGCAGGACCGGCCACTCCAAACTGGCTTCAGAACATTAAAGCAATTGTAGGGTTCTGCTTGACCTCGCTGTGGATGACTGAAGTCTTAACCATCACAGTTGCCCTGGAGAATCCCAATGGGCTTCCCTCACATTGATCCTAGCAACTGTTTAACAATAAAACACACACAAAAATCACTGCCAGCCCTGGCTTTCATTAGAATCACACTGGAGGCCGCAGCTGGCCTTGGCTCCAGAGATCCACAGTTAACCGTGGCCCCAGAGGCACACAGCTGACCGTGTCCCCAGAGGCACACCTGGTTTTAGACTGTAGCTTAAGACAAACCAGGAACATTCCAGATAGGACAAAGTCACCTTTTCATCCTCACCATATGGACTGGCTCATGGGGATTCCTGGTCTTGCTGTTTCTGGGGGCCATGGTTCATTCTGTAAGTCTGCAATAAACGGTACTTCACAGTAGTGGATGTACTGTGCTGGATCTGTGTGACTGTGTGACTGTCTCCTGACACATGCCAGGCCTCATGTACTAAGACAGAGGTGAACCAGGACAGCAATGACACCACAGGCCACCATATAAATGACATAAATAAAACCCAGAGAGGAGACAGGAGGACTTAGAAAAGACTAAGAAAATAAAACATTGTGGAAAGTGGAGTAAAAGGAACAGGGAGTGAACAAGGGGCAATGCTAAGATAAAGACAAACATTTTAAAAACGACAAGAGAATTAGCGCTGTTCTCAGCCTTGGTTGGGAAAGCTTCTTTTTGCAGTGGTCAGCAGTTAATGCAGAGACTCAAAGCTGCGAACTGACTTTTGAGGGCTCAGCCTAATTGGGACATCTATGTCACCCCATCTCCCCAAAACTCAGGGACCACCATGGACTAGGAGGTGGGAGGAATGTGGGAGATGGAGACGGGGACAGCGTTGTGAAATGCTGACACAGCATGCTGTTGCTGTCACGGATGCAGCTGCAGGAGATCAAGCTGAACATGCCAGAACCGACGGGGAGGGGCCCCTGGGGCCTGAGGCTCCGAGAGGAGCTGTTTGCAGTTAATGGCAGCTGCAGGAGCGGGAGGTGTGTGTGTGTGTGTGTGTCCCAGTGATGTAGCGTAGCTATTGGTTAAGCTGCTCATGCTCTTGTACATTGTCCCACACCCACGCTCACGCAGGCAGCACTAATTAAACTCTGTGTCATAAAAAGAGGTCATACGTGTAGGAGGGTGATGACTTGTTGAAGGGACCCAGAGGGAGTGGGATGGGGATAAGAAAGGGTAATGGGGGGTGAACAAAACCCACATTATACACATGTTAAAAAACAAGGTGCTGTCGAGCCGGCTAAAAGGTGTTTAACCTTATGAAGCTTAACACCCTGAATTCAGTCCCTGGGATCCAGCGCTGGAGGAGAAAACCAACTCCGGGAGATTATACTCTGTCCTCCTCGTATGTACCCTCCTACACAAATAAACACACAAGCAGAGCTGCAAAATTTCAGGAAGTTTTAAGGACCAGAGGGATGGCTCAGGAGGTTAGAGCGCTTGTTGCTCTTGCGGAGGACTGGGGCTTGGCTCCCAGAACTCACATGCTGGCTCACAACCATCTGAACTCCAGTTCTAGGACCCATTGCCCTTTTCCAACCTCCATGAACACCAGGCATGCATGCAATGCACATATATACAGGCGTGGTGGTTCACACCTGTAACCCCAGCACTTGGGAGACTGAGGCAGGAGGATTACTATGAGTATGATGCCAGCCTGGGCTACACTGTGATTTTTAGGTGAGTCTGGACTGTAAGTGAGATTCCACTTCAAAAAGAAAGAAGAAGAGGAAGATGAGATGGAAGATCACAACAGCAGCAAAAAAGGATTGAAGAGAAAAATGACTAAGAAGACACAGCTTTTTTTTTTTAAAGGATGCATGAATGGCCCAAGCCCATGAAGAGACATTCAGCATGCAGGGCATGAAAATACAAACTCAAGACGATGTAAGCATACTTCATATCCCACAGGAAGGCTAGACTGAAGCAGATGCTGGAGAGGATGTTGGAGAGGACGGGGACCCGGAGCCCATCCATCCTCCTGCTGGTGAATGTGGCTCAGACCTCCTCCAAGCAGACCACCGCCATGGCCACAGACATCAGGGGAGAGTGGGGGCCGGAGCTGACAGAAGCTGGGCCCACCCTACCAGTCTACCAGAACCCTGGTGGACCCTTTCCAGAATTCCATGGTCAGATACTTGGAGCTGCCCAGTGCAAGTACAATGGCTGGCTGCAGCCCGGGTCCTGGAGGCCCAGTAGTATCCTCTTGTGTGAACTGGGGTCCATGGTGTCAATTCCTGCAACTTTCTGCTGGCTAACATCTTTTCACCCAACCTTAGCTTGGGCCCCAAAGCTATGCCTGGCCACCCAAATCAGATTGGGGACATCCCTGGACCTGGCTCATATTAGCCTGTTCTATTCTTGATGGCACTCAGAGACCCACAGGTCCCAAGACCCCCAGTTCCCATATCCATATTGGGACTTTATAGTGAGTGCCCACTGAAGTCCTGACAGCAGTTTCCCCCTTGGCCAGGGAGGAAGGAGCAGAGCTCAACCAGCAGCCAGAAAATGCTCAGCGCCTAGAGAGAAGTCTGGTTAGGTTCCACCAAGTTCTCAGGGCAGGACTGAGGACTCCTTCCTGCAGCTGGAGCTGACCCTGCCAGGAGCTGCAGGCTGGGTTGAGGACTCAGCCTGGTCAGATGGCAGGCAACAGGGAGGGACATCATCAACAGTGCAACAAACGAAGCCCAAGGCCTCCTGGCTGGTGCCCTGGACGCGGGGGACAGGAAGGAGAGTGCTGTATTCTGAACACCGGATCTGTGCCTACCTGAAGTTACCTGGTCACACTCACAGCTCACTCTTCCGAGTCAGCCACCGCCACCACCGCCGCCTTGCAGATGGGCAAATGGAAGGCCAGGGAGGTGAGGCAGTTCCATGGGGAGGTGGGGGTGTCTGAGGCTCCGATACAGTGGGGCAGGGACCCAGCAGCAGCATGCACTGTGCAGGGGACCGATGACACCTCCAAGGCCCAGCACCACTCCGCAGCAGCCGGGCACACCTACCTGGCCTTGCTCCTACCAGGTTTGCTTTGGGTGTAGCCAGCCTTAGGTGAGGACCGTGGACCCAGAAGCCCCCTCTCACCTCCTTTTTCTTGTTGCTTGGAATGGAACCCGTTGCATTTTGGATGTGAGGCAAATGCACTGTTATTGAGCTGCCCCTGCCTTTCTTACGAGCCTTGGAGCACGGACAGGCTCTGACGCATTCAGAAGGAGAGACCTGTGTCAGTGGTGCCTTTTCACAGACTCTGGTTCCAGCAGGACACCTGCTTGTTTAGGCAAGAATTTCCAGGTATCCTGAGGCCACCAGGCCCCAGGGAGGAGACGATGAGACGAGACTGTGGGCTGGGAGCAGGATCCTGGTGCAGACCCACTGGAGGGTTGGGCTGGGTAGCAGGAGGAGGGTGCCTTGGCTGCCCTCACTGCTTTTGTTGGCACAGCGCTCTCTGGTGGCCGTATGGGGCATCACTCTCCTTTGCAAGGCCCAAGGTTGGCTTGAGCTGTCCAGATTTTCCACCTCCACATTTCCCTCTGACTCCTGCACCCGGATTCCCACCTGTGTCGTAGAGGTGGCATGGGGGTTAAAACAAAGCCCTCCACAGACAGAAGCACAGGCTGCCCGGCCCATGGCCTTGCCTGTCAGCGGACCACTCCCATCCTTTCTGATAATGGAGCTCTGTGTAGTTTGGGAATCACTGTAACAAAGCTCCCTTTGTCTCCATGGGCTTGTTTGTGTGAGCAAAGTTGCTTGGTGCCTGCATCATTTAAACCCAAAAATGGGCGGGTAATTGGGACTGACCACACCCCCACCATTTCCCAGCCATCGCGCACACACACACTTGAAATAATTTCCAGCACAAAGTTTATCATACTAGAACAAAATTCTGCTGCTGTGCTGTGAGCTTCTTTGCTGTGACAAGAACTCAAGAGAAACAGTCTAACAGGGGTGGGTGGGGTTTTAGCTCAGTGTCATGGGCTCCAAGGCTTTTTTTTTTTTTTGCTTCTGGAGACGGAAACATAAATCAGGAAGGGCTCCCTGGGAGAGAGCTGCTCATCTCATGGGACCTGGGAAGCAGAGAGTGACAGGAAGGATCCAGGATCAGGACAGACCCTCCAAGGACAAGCCTCCAGCAACCCCTGTCTTCTGACCATGCCCCCCCCCCCCAGTCCAGCCTCTTCCCAAGAGTGTCTTAACAATTTGCATCCATCATGGACTGAGCCAGAGATTTCTCCTAAAACCTCATCCTCTCTGGAAACCTCCAGGCACTCCAGAGGTGTGTTTTACTAATCCAGGTGTTTCTCAAGCCGATAGTGTGACATGTACACACAAGTTTACCGTGGTGCTGTGGGCAGAACCTATGGCCTCATCCCTGCTAGGCAGACATTCTACTGCTGGGCTATTCCTAGCCCTGGTCCTCCCTTCCTTCCTTCATTTATTCATTTATTCATTTTTGTTTTGTTTGTTTTTGTTTTTTTCGAGACAAGGTTTCTTTGTGTAACCCTGGCCATTCTGTAGACCAGGCTGGTCTCGAATTCAGAGATCCTCCTGTTTCTGCCTCCTGAGTGCTGGGATTAGAGGTGGGCACCATCACTGCCTGGCTCATTTTTTAAATAGCAATTTATGTTTATTTTATGACTGTTTTAGCTGTATGTTTGTATATGCACTGTGTGTGCAATACCTGAACAGGCCAGAAGGGGATGTCAGATCCCATGGAACTGGAGTTGTAGATGGTTGTGAGCTGCCATGTGGGGTTCTGGGAATTGAACCCGGGTCCTCTGAAGGGGCAACCAGTGCTCTGAACTGCTGAGCCATCCCTCCAGCCCCATATTCATGATTTTTCGGATGCAGTGACTTCATTATACTTAGTCAAGGGTGGCAGTGTGGCGTGGCATTTCCTCTGTGGGACTGAGTCTTTTGGATGTTGTCTCCCCTGTGTTAGTGTGGCCGTTCTATTGTGCTGTCTGTGTGTTAATGTTTCACCGCCTTTAGTACTCACAAGACGGATGTGTAGGTGGTGACATGGTCCTCATTCTGGGGACACAGAAGCAGACTCAACCAGCCTTCAGGAGCAGAGGGTCAAGTGTAGTCTCCATCCATGTTTTTGACCATTTTGCCAAGTAGATTGGAAATTGAACTTTTTTCCTTTTTTAATAAGATTTCCCAAAATGTTTTCTGATCATAATCACTCTACACGCCTCTCCCTGACTGCTCTGCTTCCCTCTGCCTAACTTCATGTCCTATTCTATGTCGTTTTCATGACCCTTGGAGTCCAGTTTGTGCTGTCCATGTGCTCCTGGGTGTGAGGTCATTTAATGGAGATGGCCCACAGCGTTAGAGAAGCCCGGCTCCCACCCTCAGGAGCCACCAGCTGTCACTGGCTGCTCAGTGCGGGGGGAGGACTCACGGGCTGCGACGTGGCTACTGGATCCGACACAGGTCTTGGGCTGGCGTCCATGGCTGCTGTGAGTTCCTGAGTGCCGTCGTGCCGCCATGCCCAGAAGCCGCCACTTCTCTACAGTCCTCCCCAAGCACTGGCCCTCACCATCTGCCTCCTCTCTTCTGAGACGAGACCTGAGCCTTGGGAGGGCATGTGCTGGAGGGGAGAGCTGTAAGAAATATCTCGGGGCTGAGGAAATGGCTCTGCTGGAGAGGCGCTTACCTTCAGCCGCTGGGGAAAGCTGGGCGTGGTTTTGTGCAACCCAGTGTTAGGGAGGCAGAGATGTGAGAGTCCTGAGCTTGCCCTCCCTGCTTGTGCCCCGCCTCTGCACAGGCATAGAGGCAGCAGAGCCACTGAGAGATTCTGGGAAATGACACCAAGGCTGACCTCTGGCTGCCACCCTCCTTTTTTATTAGTTTAAAGTACACAGTTTTAAAAAAAGGATTTATTTATTACATATATAGTGTTCTGCCTGCATGTGTGCTTGCATGCCAAAAGAGGGCACCAGATCTCACTATAGGTGGTTGTGATCACCATGTGGGGGTTAGGAATTGAACTCAGGACCTCTGGAAGACCAGCCAGTGCTCTTAACCTCTGAGCCATCTCTCCAGCTTTGGCTGCCACTCTCTTGAACACACACACACACACATACACACACACACACATTTGCATCCACATGTGCACATGCTCTTTCTCTTGCACACACACACACTTACACACACATACACATATGCACTCACACACGAATGAATTCATATATGCAAATGCATTCACACGCGCGCACACACATGCACACACACACGTCTGCGCTTATGTCTGTGAGTTGTCATCTCATGCTCAGAGCACTGCTGGACTACCTCCCTTCTAAGAATCTGCTCAGCTTTACTCAAGGTTCCTGCAATGCTCTTTTGTGCATTTGTTTGGTATTTGAAAGGAGCACAGCTTTCTTCCGAGTCCTGCATATCTGTTAATTTATGTGGCTAATTGTTCTATTAATACCCCTTTCCTTTACTCGTGTTTTTGATCTGGCAATTACTGATGAGGTATGTTGAAGTCTCCCACTGTGACTGTGGTTTAGAAAATCTCTGCCTGTGTGTCTAGCAGCTCTTCTCCATATGCTCTGGAGCAAAGGTTAATAACTGTGATGTGGTCTCCGTGGATGTGTCTGTCTCGCCCTGTCGGGGGCTCCGCCAAGGTCTCTGCCAAGCCTTGCATCTAATTTCTGAATTCAATTTCCTCCAAGATTGTGCGGGGTTTTGCTCCTTAAGGATTTGGGACAACAAAAGCCAATGGAGAGAAATTTGAAAACCAGGAAGCAACAAGGCCCACAAATGCCCACCCAAGGTCACCCTGGGGGCTGGGCCATTCTTCTCCAAGTCCTGCTGTCCCCTGCACCCTCTCCCTGAGGCTCAGGCCTCCTCAGTCCTCAGCCTGCAAGGCCTGAGGCTTTTGATGTGATGGCTCCATGGTTGGCTGCTGCTCCTGTGTGAGCTGCAAGGTGGTCATGGGCATCCTGGGGGTCACCAGCTTTGGTCTGGCCTTGAGGCATCTCCTAGGTCAGGTCGTATTGGCTATTTAAACAAAGCAGAGGGAATCCATGATGGTGTTCCTCTCTATGGGTGCTGCACCAAGTCAACTGAAGGCTCAGGAGAGGGGCACCCCTTACCTGTGGGAGCGGGGGCTTTGGTCTCCCCACCTTCATCTTGGTTCTCCTGGCTCAGATACTGTGGATCTGGTTGTTTCTGTTGCCTGGAGAACGTGGCCTGACCTTGGCTGTGAACCCTGACTGCTGTATATTCTAGAACACTGGACTCTGGTTATTTTGTGCTCTGAGCCGCCTACTCTGGCTTCCTCCTCCAGGGCGGGGGGAGGGTCTGGGGCAGGTGGTTTGTGTGAGTCACAATATCTGTCTGTGAAAAGCTTTACTGTTGAGTGAGAAGGGTCCTGGGCACAGATATCCAAAGCACACCCAACGGGGCTCTTCTAACTGAGCAGAAGACACATTTTATTCCATTGCCACCCCTCCCCCCAAACCCTCACCTTCTGTGATATCCATTTTAAGTAGACAGAGTTTTTCTCTTCTCGTTTGTTAGAACACCCAGTCTGGGGTCCTGGCTGCGCTGTCAGTCAATCTTCCCTACAGGACCTACTGGAGGGAAGGTTCTTACAAGGCCGGGGAGGGAAAGGTGGGCGGGCCCCACACTGCATCTTTTTCTACCCAGACACTAGAACCTTCCCAGGGGTTGGAAGCAGGTTAATAGAAGGAGTGTGAGGGGGCTTCCTGTGGCCAGGAGCCTCCTGCACCTGCCTTAGGTTTTTAACAGTTGTAGACTTCCCACAAAGGGGTAGGGATTTCTATCCCTTAGTAACGAAACAGCATTAAACAGGAAAGCCAGCTACCGCTACTGGCAGAGGCAGCTTTGGGAAATCAGCACCTGTAGCGGACATACAGAGGCACCCATGCTGTGCGGAGCAGGTCTCTTCCCAGCTCCACAGGCCCCCAGGGCACAGAGCCATCCAGGTCTGGCCCTTTCTGGCCTCAGCTCAAAGTATTTATCCTTTGGGCTCTCCCCTGAATATTAGAATAGATGTACGGATGACCACTGCCAGGCCAGTCATCCAATCAGGATGGCCCTTTCTGGGAGATGTTCACAAAGACTGCCCATTAATATTGCTTCCTGTCCCTTTGGGGACTGACCTGGCTTGCCCCACCCACCCTCATGGAGGGGCAGAAGTCATACCCAGCTCAGGCTGACACCCTGAGTGAATGCGTAGTGGATCTCATGTCTGCTGCACAAAGCCGTTCTCAGCACAGGTGAGGCCTGGCCTTCCCTCTGCCCCGGGAGCCACTGCTGCTCTGAGCCTGGCCCCACAGCCTTGCCTATCACTTCTCTAAAAACTGCCTCAGGCA
This sequence comes from Pachyuromys duprasi, assembly GCA_028658305.1. Lineage (NCBI taxonomy): Eukaryota > Metazoa > Chordata > Mammalia > Rodentia > Muridae > Pachyuromys > Pachyuromys duprasi. The sequence continues at coordinate 4,927,511 of CM053765.1, forward strand.
TGTGGAAGGGCTTGGCCGATGAGGGCCTTCCTAGGAGCCCTCGAAATCTGCAGGCCTACCTCCCGAGTCTGCTTTCTTGGCTTTGTCTTCTTGTTTCTTCTGCAACTGGAATCTTCGATGCTTGAATTTCCCACCTCTAGGAGGTGCCTTGGCTCTGGATGCTCCCTGCCTTGTTCACAGCCCACTCTTACCAAGGCCCCTGTCTGTCTCCCTTCAGCAGGCGAGGGGAGGGCTGGCCTTTCCAGACCTCAGCTCCATGTATGGCAGGAATGGGGTTGTTTGGTGACCTTGCCTCCTTACCTCCCTTACCCAAACAGCTGGAAGGGTATGGAGGCCTGTCCCCCAGGTGTTCCTGGGGATCCCCCACTGTCTTATATCTGCAAGAGGCCACTACTAGAGAGATGTGTCATCTCATAGATGGGACAGCCCGGCCTATGTGACAGCGTCTAGATTGGCAGAGGTGATTGGAGCTGCAGAGGGCAGTGTTGGACTCCATTCCTAACTCAGCAGACTGAGTCATGTGACCCAGACCAGAAGGGAAGCCGGGCTAGGGATGTTCCAGGCCAGGAAGTGAACACTGGCAAACTGCAGGGAGACCCCAACGAGGGCCTGGTCTCCCAACTGATGTTCTCATTCTTCCTGCGCTCACAGTAGCCACACGAGGGCGCCAGAGCCCCACTAACGCCTCCTGGCTAGAAGGGGCCTTGTGGTAATTCCGTTGCCTGAAGCCAGGATGGAGCCTCCAGAAGGCCCTGCAAACCAGGAAGGTTTCTCGGAGCTAAGGGCAAGCCTGGCAGGAATCTGGGTGACTGGTGCTGGCTGGACACTGGGATTCCTCTGGCCGTGGTGGTGCCTGCACTAAACTAGGGTAAGAGGCAAGGAGCAGGTGAGAGTTGGGTCGGGGTGGGACAGCAGCAGGAATTCCCTTGTCTTTTTTCCTGAAGCCTGTAGGCCTCCTCTCAGGAGCCAGGGAGCAAGGAGTGGGTCCCATCCCAGGGACAGAGCTGAATAATGCATGTAACACAAACAGAGGTGTCAACACCAAGTGAGGGGGAGGGGAGGCCCGGGCTGTGTTAATATTTATTAAACCCACAGCCCGTCATTCAAGAGCCTCATAAATATTAATTCCTAGTTAAACATTTATATGAACGAGATTGCTTCTCCTCCCCCTCAAAGAACCTGTTTGAAGCTGGTGGTTGTGGTGGCCTGGGGCGGGGGGAAGCGGGGTCTCCAGGGAATGCTCCGGAGGAGGGCTAGCAGGACTCTGCTGGGCTGGCCACACATCTTTGCAGTCTCTGGTCCCAACCAGAATCTGCTTGCTTTACTCAGAGCCTGCGTGTATTCCACATCCAAGTTCCACTCAGCTGCAGCTGACCTTCAGGACACCAACAAAGACCTCACGGAGAAGGCCCTTGCCTCCAGCTGCAAAACCGGTGGTTCTAAGGGTTCACTCTTGATTCACAGACATCGCAGCGAGATTTAGTGGGCAGGCGGTGGTGAGAAGCTGGGGGAAGGGGTGTGGTGCCCCTGCCAGGGCCCCCAGCAGGCTGGTGCAGACCTCTGGGGTCAGAGCACCTTCAGGCCGTGCGCCTGGCTGCCCAAGTCCTGTGGCCAGCAGCATCTTTGCTTTGCTGGCCTTGAGGACGGGTGTGGAGGTGAGGTGACTGGGGCCCGAGGCCTGGGCACTGTCATCACGTCTGCCCTGTGTTCACCATCCAGCTCTTCCCGCGTTTTGTTTGGCTCTTTGTGCGGCGTTTGTCCGGCTGCTGCCAACTTTGAAGATAGGGCTCTCACTTCAGCTTGCATCACACCACTAGTCGCTTTCCCTGCTGCTGTGTCCCCCCCCAGACTTGTGGGGTGGCCCCTGACCTACACGAGCTCTCGCGTGTCTATTCAGTCAGCGCGCTCCTTGGTAGCACCTCGCCCGCGTTCTGTCATTTTATTTTTAGTTGCCATGGCTATGTAGCGTGTCTCCATCCTGGCAGAGCGCGCCCTTCCCCTGGTGTTCTTTCCAATCAGCTTCCCCATTCACAGGCTTTTATTCTTCCTTGGCTGGCTAAGAATAGGGCTGTCGAGAGTTTTGGAAAAGAGCTTGCAGGAACTGTGATTTGCATGGCATTAACAGGGAGACTAATTTGGGGACAATTGTTGGTGGTGCTATCCAGCGTCTGCCCCTGTCTGACCATGGCATCCCCTCCTTTCACAGGGCTCAGCCCATTCTCTGGTACCTTAATTCCCAGCTACTTAATTGCTTCAGCTGCTGTCACGAGCAGGTCTTGTTTGCTGGCTGGGTCCTGTGGTGTGCAGGAATATTATTGATCTTTTCGGCTTTATCTTGTAGCTGTAGCTCGCTCCAGCACTTTGTTGATCCAGTTACATTTCCTGCCCAGGTGCCTTGTTATCCACACGGCCTGGCAGCTTTATCTCTTCTTCTCTCGATCTTAAAGCTCTTGTTACTTTTATGTGACTTGCACTGCTGCCCAGGACTTTAGGGATTATGTCAGGAAGTGAGGTGTTAAGAAGTGTCCTTGTGACTTCTGGTCATGCAGAGCGTGGAGCTGGGAATCTCTCTTATGTCTGACATGTCTTGAGGGTTTGGAAGATGGGTGCCGCCCAGGGTAGAAGAGGCCTTTTCTTTACAGCCTTCTGGGAGTTTAAGAAGTTATGAATAGGCACTGAGGTTTGCGGTCCCTCCCTGTGCCCAGTGTGGCTCTTTGTCTGCAGTCCACCCCGCCAAGTCCTTCGGTGGACTTGGTGAGGCCCGTGGCTGATCTCTGGGCACTCTCACTCCTCTCTGATGGACATATGCTATAACTTTGTAACCATTGTGTTCGGTGCTGTTGATTGGAAGGTGGGCTGTTGTTTTATGCAGCTCTAAGAAAGAAAAAACACTGCCTATAAAGCCCTGACATGATTCTTTATCACACAGAAGTCCTATTTTATATTCAGCAAAGAGCTCCTTTGGACTTACTTAATCATAGGTTTTTATCATGGCTCACTCTTATGCATACATAAAAAGGAAAATAAAAACAGGTTAAAGTAGTACTATAATGTCTGAACACCCAGAACTGGCCTCCTCGGAATTGGATTCCAGCTTGGTGTCATTGGGGCCCTTGTTTCTTCAAGCCAAGTTGTTCCTGGAGCCACGGGGAGGGGCGTGTGCAGACGGCTGTGCTCCTGAAGAGACGAACTCTGTCTCTCAGGCTCCCTGTGGAGCGGCTGACATCAGTCTGAAGGCATTGGTACTTCCCGATCTGACTGGAACCTTCCGGAAGGCTTGGAGACAACCCCAGTGGGACTCCTCCAAACGGCACGTGGAGCTTGGTCAGCAGGCCCTGGCTGTCCAGGCCTCCGGGCTGCTGGGACTGCTCTCAGAGCCGTACAGCGGACAGGTCCACACAGGCTGAGGACCCACCTGCTCGTGCAAATTGTAGTGACGTGATTGCTCCCACACCTGATGCGACCATGTACTATGTCAGAGCACATTGCTGAGGTGACTGGCAGAGAATGTCCTGGTCCCACAGTCAAGGCAATGGAATAAGCAAAATGATACAGGCATCATGAGGTCAATGGGTTGGCCATGGAGATGTTAACACTCCGTGGGGAGGAGGAGAGGGGAGGGTAACCAGCAGCCACAGCCGTTCTCCATCTTCCTTCCCAGCTGTGTGTGTGTGTGTGTGTGTGTGTGTGTGTGTAAGCTGGAAGGTTAACTGAAGGTGGGAAGCTAGAGATGCAGGTTTTATGAGATGTTGCCTACGTTGGGGTGAGACTTTTTGGTGAAGCAACTGCCTTTAGTCATCTTAAAATATGTTCCTATAAATAAACCCTTACCCATCTTACCCAAGGTCCTATAAGCAACACCAATAAACTTATTGGTTCACCATGATGGACTTATTTTTTTAATTTTTTAATTAAATGAATTAATTTGGATGGAACCATTTCTTTGGTCTGTTTGTACCCTCTTTGGGAGATTAGATTTTTTCCCTCATTTTCCACCAGGAACAGTAAAGCAATAAATTGGCACCCTGATGGGGGCCTGAAGGAACCAAAGATGCACATAGGAGGAGCAGGGACAAGTTCTTATTTAAGTGATGGCCGGGGTGGGCCGTCTGAGGCCTCTGGAGGCCAGCCTCAGCCCAGCCGTCCTTCCCCACCTGTCATGGACCGGTGAGCCTTCTGCTGTGGCTGAAGTTGCGTGGCCCCTGCTACGGGTGTTAAGGCTGCAGCTGAGGCTTCGGTGTCTGTCCAGAGGAACTTGCTTGTGTGAGGGAGAGATGTCAACGGGACACAGACTGTCACCGTGATCCTGCACCTTAAGTTCTGATTTGGCAGGAAAAGTGGGTAAGAGGAAGGATGAGATGGGGGGGTGCCAGCTTGCCATTTCTTAGGGCTAGAAGAGTACAAGGGGAAGAGAGTATATATTTGGCCTGTGCTAAAGAGCTCATTCTGGGATTGGAACCTTGGCACTCATGGATAGAATCAGAGTAGGGGAGGAACGAAAGCAAGGAGACGGGGTGTTCAGGCGGTGGCGTCTGACTCTCACTTCACCAGGTCAGATCGGCCTGTGTTCACAGGAGAAGTGGCAACCCCGAGGGCTCTGAGGGGCTTTTGTGGTGTTGCTGAGGTCCGTGGCGGAGAGGAAAGGAGAGAAGAATGGAGGAAAGGTTCTGTTTGTGTCACTCATAAGCAAAAGTGACAAGATCTGTGTAGAGCCAGATTCTCTAGGGAGAAGACTGACGGAGGGCCAAGTGTGTGTGTGTGAGATTCGGGAAAGTTTAAAGCTTGAATAACAGGTATATAAGGTATACAAGACAGACAGAACAAAGCATGTTACTCTCTCCTGAAATGCCTGCTGAGGACTACGCAAGGCGCCTGGACATCAGATTTATTGACCCTCTTCTAATGTGCAGAATCTTTGGGCTTCGGAAGATGCTGGAGCTGAGTGGGCCTCGATTCATGTCCGCATCCCAAGCACCAAGGACAATGGGGAGCAGTGGTGAATAGCCACCGAGCAGGGCAGGTTAAAAATTAGATGCCACCCTTCTCCCACCAGGGAAAGATTCCTGGAGGATACCCCCCTCATGTCACAGTGGGGAATCTAGTCTGAGGGTGTGAAGTGAAAAGGTGCTTCCTTGTGGCTGGTGGCAGGGCGGAGCAGGAGCCTGTAAAGGGAAAGATTGTTTGCCCAGACCGAAGTCCATTCAGTAGGGAGAGGTGGCTGATGGGAAGGCTGTAGGGACCATGTGTTTTAGAGAGCTACATACAGTTCTTTCCCCCTTCACCTTTATCTCTGTACCCAACTTTGTTCTTGTAACAGAACAAATGAAGTAAGTGATGGGGTCTTTTCCACACTGTATTGAACCTTAATGCTTTTTTTGTTGATGATGGTATTTTGTTTTTCCTTAACTTCCCGGTTCTAAGATCAGTTGGCACTTATGTTGGACATTTGACTGTGTCTGTTTTAAGAGACATTTCCCACTCACTTTAATATAAGAAGGTTCTATTATATAATACTGTAATCTCTGAGTGTTTTACAGTTTTGGGGAAGTATTCAAAAGAACAGTAAAAACAACAGTTAAAGAGTTGGCATGAGGTGCTGTGTGTGGCTGCGGAAAACTTGATTAAAGGCTATAAAGTCATTTGATGCAAATTCCAGTGCTAAGTAGGGGTAGGTCACATCCCTGTGAGTTAGTTAGGGAAACCCCTGACCCTCTGCTAACATCCTGTGGGCTGTTGCCGCTGCTGTTGTTTGTAGCAGAATTGGCTGGTCAGGTGCTATTGCTGAGGACCCCACACACTCTTGCTTTAGATGTGAGAACCCAAGATGAGGCTGAGCTAGAACTGACAAGATTCATAACCAGACAGACAGCGGGGCATAGGTGTCTATGTCGTGTCACAGTGACCCAGTGCTCAGAAAGCGATCATGTCTAGATCACCCCTTTCAAGGCTCATGGAGCATCGAGAATGAATGTGAGAGCTGGTGGAAGAATGTGTGGCATGGGAAAGAATGTGAGAGCTGGTGGAAGGGGTAGAGCTGGTGGTGAGGCAGTTCCTTCTGGGCCTGCTATGACCACCAGCCATCAAAGAGTAGAACTCGTTGGGGCAACCTACAGAATCGCATGGCTGCACAGTTATGACAACAAAGGAAGCGAAACAAGGCAGTGATAAGCAGATCTGTGGTTTGGGCACTCAGTCTGTCAATGTTCCCACTGTGGTGTGAATGGGAATGTCTCTGTAGGCTTGTATGTTTGAACACTTGGCCCTCAGATGTTCACCCCAGCACCTTGAGGCAGGGTGTGCTGTGTTCTGTTGCTGTGATGAAACACTGTGACCAAAGGCCACTTAAGAGTTTATTTTCTCTTGTAGTCCCAGAGAGCTGGATGTCTATAATGGTGGGGAAGGGATGGAGGCAGGATCAGGAAGTTGAGGTCACACCTCAGGCATACGCAGGAAGCAGAGGCCGTGGGCAGGAGGTGAGGCAAGGCTATGAGTGCTCAAAGGCCACTGCTGGTGGCCTTCCTGCAGCAAGGCCGCGCCTCCTGAAAGCCCCATCGGCTTTCTAAATATCGCCACATGCTGGCGTCCAATTGTTTGAATCCATTTCCCATCCAGCAGAGTATAGCTGGGAAGTAAGTCTCTGGAGAGGGCCTGGACGTTTCTTAGCCTGGCCTCATTTCCTGTCCCCGCTCTGCTTCCGCTGAGCTGCCTCCCCCATCACGAGAGACTGTGCCCCTAGAACTGTGAGCCAAAAATAAACTTCCTCCTAAAAGGTCTTTCTAGTCAGGAATTGATCAGGGCGATGAAAGTGCTGCAAGTCCCTGGTAAGAAGAGTGAGGAGAGCGCAGCCTGTCAGCCAGCACTCCACGAGGCTGAGGCAGGCGGAGCTCTGTGAGTTCCAGGCCAGCCTGGTGTACAAAGTGAGTCCAGGACAACCAAGGCTACACAGAGAAACCCTGTCTCACATAAAACAAACAAAGAAACAAACAATGAAAGAGGAGGTAGGAAGCACTGCTGGACCCTGCGACTTAAGGTACCCATACTCTTCTGCCCTGCGGCTGCCAGTGGGCTCAGGGGTGCCAGAGTGTACAAGAGGTAAAGGTTTGTTGGGAGTACGACTCCATTATACTTTGATGATGTCATCACCCATTTGGGGGTGGAAGTTTTCAGTGACGAAGCTGCTTTTCCATCATCCATGCTTCTGTAATAGCCATGACAGACCATTGGTTTGTTGGTGACCCATCAGGGGTAAACACTATCATTTATTTATTTGTTTGTTTATTTATTTTAGAAAAATTACACAAGGCTCTCTTGTAGGCAGTACTGCACAGACACCAACACAGACCCACTGGCTAGCGGTCACTGTGCCCAGCAAGCCTACCGCCACTTCAGGTGACAGCCACAAGTGAAGGAGTCACTATTCATCATACTTCTGACTAAGCAGCTGGCAATCCAAGTCCCAGATGCCCTGCAAAGGAAGGGTTGATCACACGTGGCTCACCATTCCAACCTGTGTAGCCCATGGGCAGTCTGCCCCACCATGGGCATCTCATTAGCGTAGACCTGGTGTGGGTGGAGTCTCTCCTACCGTCAGGTGATGCTGAGTTTCTTAGAGGGTCTCTCAGGAACTTGGGCCAGACGTATTCCTCATGAAGCCAACAGCCCAACATGAAGGAAGGTAGAGAAAATTTGTGCTTCTTCGCATCGCTCCAGGAGCTGTGCGCTCAGCCAAAGAGGACGACCTTCCTGCCCCCAGAGGAGGCCTGGAGGGGATAGGAGTGGCTGTGCCCCCCGAGGGAGCCGCCAAACAAGCTCTCAAGGTCTGGCTCCAGTCAAAGTCAACTGTTCACTGCTCTTGGGCTTTGATTGTGGATGGGGTTGTTTCATTTTAGTGCCATCAGTGAGGTGGTGGAAGCGGGGGCTGCCTTTGTGTCTACCAAAGACTGTGGGATGGGACCTGGGGTCAGGAGTGAGGCAGAGAGGGGCTGAATGTGTGTGTGTGTGTGTCTAATACCTGCAGGAAGCTGCATGGGGAAAGAGGAGGTACACATCTGTGTTCTCTCCCCATGGGGCAAGGGTTCCTCACAGGCTGGGAGCTCTAGGTCCAGGCCTCTGGCTCAGTGGAGAGGTTGGGGGTATTGGGGTGCAGCTGGCCCACATGAGGCCTCCAGGCTGATCAATAGGAGCAGGTGGCAGGCCAATGGGAGGCCCAGGCTGGAGGGACTCACCAGGGTCTTCTGGTCCCCCTGGTCTTTGAACAGGAATCCCTAAAAGGGACCAGGTGTCTACTTCCCATGCTGGGCCAGATCCCCTGGGAGAAGCCATGGAAGAATGGATAGAGAAGGAGACAAGGAGGGATGGATGGATGGAGGTGTGGAAGGGTGAAGGGGTCCATGAAGAGTAGCAGAGCATCGAGTAGTGGATGGAGGGAGAGATGGAGGGGGAGCAGAAGAATGGATGGAAGGGTGCAGGCACGGTGGTGGAATGGATGAGGGGTGGATGAGGGGTGGATGGAGGGGTGGATGGAGGGTGGATGGAGGGGTGGATAGAGGGGTGGATG
>CM053765.1:4936567-4965608 GCA_028658305.1 Pachyuromys duprasi
TGTGTGTGAGCTGAGGACAGCTGTGTGTGAGCTGAGGACAGCTGTGTGTGAGCTGAGGACAGCTGTGTGTGACTCTTCACCTTCGGTGTCTCTCTGCCCTTGCTCCTTCCTAGGATAGGGAAGCCTGTGTTTTTCTAAAGTGTTAGTTTAATATCTTTCTGATCTTCCACTTCTTTTGGTTCATTCAACATTTGTTTTTCTAGTTGTTTGAGTAAGGAACTTATTTTCCTTTCTGCTTTCATTATGGCTGATAATGGGCTCAGAGTTGAGTTTTAATCACCATTTTGAATATATCCCATGGAGTCAGCTGAGGAAACTTTATATTAGCATTTTAATTCTGTGTATGTGTGTATGTGTGTGCGTTCCTGCCATGGTGTAGGTAGGTTTGAAGGCCAGAGGACAATTTGCTGGAATTAGTTTTCTTCTTCCAAGTGGGTCCTTAACTGAGATTGTCAGGTTTGGTAACAAGTGACTATCCTTGAGCCATCTCACCAGGCCTATCATCATCTTCACCATCACCATCATCACCATCACTGCCACCACCATCACCATCATCACCACGATCATCATCACCACCATCATCACCATCACCATCATCACCATCATCACCACCATCATCATCACCGCCATCATCACTGCCATCATCACCACAATCATCACCACCATCATCATCACCATCACTCCCACCACCACCATCATCACCGCCATCACCATCATCGCCTTACCACCATCATCATCATCACCATCATCACCACCACCATCACCACCATCAGCACATCACCACCACCATCACCATCAGCACCATCAGCACATCACCACCACCATCACCGCCATCACCATCATCGCCTTACCACCATCATCATCATCACCATCATCACCACCACCACCATCACCATCAGCACCATCAGCACATCACCACCACCATCACCACCATCATCACCATCATCACCACCATCATCACCATCATCACCACAATCACCACCATCACCACCATCATCACCACAATCACCACCACCACCATCACCATCAGCACCATCAGCACCATCATCACCATCATCACCACCATCATCATCACCAGTTATGTGTATGAGTTTTGCTTGCATGCATGTCTGCACCATGTGCCTTCCTCATGTTTGTAGAGGCCGGAAGAAGGTGCTGGATCCCTTGGAGCTGCAGTTCAGCTGCCATGTGGATGCATCACTCTTTTAAAGGAAACACTGTGACTGAGTTTGTAACTCTCCTCATCTACAGTTATTCAGTGGATTTCAGTATTGGAAGCTTTGCTTTTGCGTTTTATCAGTAACTTTTGATTTTATCGTTTATGACCAGGAGTGTTGACTGTGATGTCTTTGCTTTACAGAATGTACTGTTTCCTGTGATCCATTAGGAAACTGACTTTCAGCACTGCTGCATGCTTGAGAGGAAGCAGCTCCCCGCCCCCACGCCAGGCTGAGGCTCCGTCCTTCTCCGGCTCTTTAGATCTTTTGTCCTTCTTGGCAGTTTGGCGGTGCCACTCAGATCTTTCTTTCCAGAGAAATGTGTTGCTTGGTTTCAGTGAGAGCAGTTAGCTGGCAGCCATGCTTGCATATGCTCAAGGCCACCTTCTTCCTGAGCTGTCCCAGGCAGTGAGTGGCCGTGGCCTCAGGACTGGCTGCTTCCACGCACATGGGACACCCCAGTGAGCAATCTTCAGGTGGGTTTTCCAGACTTCTGTCAGGTGTAGGTGTTTGGAGGGATCCCCTCAGAACCTCTTGTACCCCAGCTCCACCACTTGCCCGGGAGGACAGGAGCACTGCTATGCTGGTTCCTTCAGGACCAGTCTTCAGGAGCAGGCTGGAGGTCATGTACCCAATGGCTCCCAGCACTGCTTGTCATGGCTGAGTCATTGCTAGATAATTACTTTTTCTCGGGTGGGAAACTAGCCTTTTGCATTCAAGTCTCTTTTGTGTTTAAAGCCAACTTCTTGGCCTTCTATTTTGTCTGGGGGCTGAGTCACCACTCTTTCCTTGTTGTTTTTTCATGTCTTCTCCTGGGTGATGGTGTTGGGAGGAGAAGGACTTCAATGTCTTCCCAAATCTTTGGTTTATTGCCTCTTGTGGGAATCAAAGCCTTTCTCCTTGTACTGGTCACTTGTGTACATTTCCTGCTTGTTTTTCCCAGGGCCACCGCCTTGCATTGTGCACCTCCGCAGTGAGTCCTGAGCTATTAGGACATAATTCTCTATTTCTGGGTCCTCAGAGTGATATCCCTACAATGCTGGCCTTCGTCTTCTCTTCCCTCAGCTGTTCCTACTCTGTTCCAGTTCCCATTACACCTGGGTGCAGTTGCCCAAGGCACACCTTTGCTCTTTCTCTTTTGGCCGTGTCCCAGATGGGCATTCTGTCTCTGCCCAGGAAGTAGTTTCTGTGTGGTTCTGTCCTTCTCTCATGTCCTCTGATGAAATTGGTCCCAACAGAGCAGGGAATCCTCTGGTCCCATCTGTGGCCCTTGACATTTTCTTGTGATGGTTTGACTTCAGATACTTTTGTGTGTGAGATTAGCTCATCTCAGGATTGTTCCTCCAAAGCGGCATTGCTGTGGAACTTGCTGGCACTGAATGCCTTGGTTTCTGCTGCAGTCGGATGTTTTGGCCCTGGCATCTGGGAGGCACTGGGAGAGTTGAGGTTGAGATTTTATGCAGAACATGGGATATGACATGTAGCTCCCTTTGTGTGAAGCTTTGGAAGAAGCCAGGGAGAGCTGGGGAGAGGAGTCAAGGAATCAGGGCTGAGAGCCCCAGGTGTCCAGAGAGGAGAGCTCATGGTGGACCCTGCAGCTGCTGCACTCACAGCCCCAAGGTCCAGATTAAAGGCGGAGCCATGGCAGGTGTCCTGGGTGGGTGAGATCCATGCAGTGTGGCAGAGCAAGGGGCCATCGGCACAAATATTGTTTGTGAAAAGCAATTAACAGTTCCGCTACACGAGGGACATTCTCATTTTCACTTCCAGGGACAGTTTCTTTGCCGGTGTGCACACACTCGATGTCTTGCAATTGACTGTCTGAGAGGAAGACATTATAACTTACTATTTTAAATACATTTGGGTTACATTTTGGTTTCCTCATTTGGAATTTTTCCTTTTAAAAAAGGAAGTTAAGTGACCAAAAGTCACTATATACCCATATAAAGCTAATATAATAATAATAATAGTACAGCAGGATATGTGTGTGGGGGTGGTGCAGGCTCATGATTCAAAAACTCAGGAAACCATGGTAGAAGGATTTAAAGTTAGAGGTCAGCTTGATTACATGGAGACATTTCCAAAATAAAAAAAGGAAAAAGGAAAGAAGAATGAGAAGAGAAAAGGGAGGAGGAGGAAGCCGAGAAGGAAGGAGAAGGGGAGAGGAGAAGAGGAAGTGGAGGAAAAAGAGGAGGAAGAGAAAGATCGGGGGAAGAAGAAGGGAAGAGGAGGAGCAGGAAGAGCCACTTCTGCGAGGGCAGAGCCTTTCCCACCTTGCACTCCCTTTCCTGTTTTCTCTGGTCACAGGGCCCAGGTCAGGAAGCTCACCTGTGGGAAAGCCTGCGTAGGGGACCTGGAAGGGCTTGACTCAGTCCGAGGACGAGGGTGAAGGAGCTTTCCTCACCGTTCAGCTTCTGTGCTCCAGGGCTGGGAGTCATAGCTGGGACAGGGCCATGCTGGGGGTGGGGTGGGGTGGGGGAAGGGATGGCTGGTGGAAGTGGACTCTCCCAGCCACTCATCCTACAGTGTTTGCTCCTTTGCAGTTTGGATGAGCCATGTTCTAGCTCCTGACAGAACACGTCTCCTTGGCCATCACGTCACATGTGGTGCTGACCTAAGGTAGCTAAGGGGCAGTACATGAAGACAAAGATGCCGAGCCTTCTCATCCCCTTCCAGTCGCCTATATATACACATTGGAACCTTCTCTCTGGGGAGGTGGTGGATCAGACCCGGGCACACTGCCCTCTTCCCCACGTGGTCAGGTGAACAGGACCCGTTGGGGTGTTCTGTACAGTCCAGAGACTGATCCACACTAGTTTTTGGTTTTGAATGAGTGAGTTTACTAAGCATATAGCAAGCAAAAGAGTAAATACCAAGTGACAGATAGAAAAACATTAAACCATGCACTCAAAGCACCCAGCCGAAGTCTTCTGGGGAAGCCCTGTCCAGGCAGCCAGCTGGAGAACTTGACAGAAAGAGCCAAGTTTCCTCAGGTCAGGCTTCCAAGTGAAAGAACAAATAGCAACAGCTAGAGAGCATCATCAAACAGCAACAGCATCATCAAACCAGATGTTCACAATATCCAGCAGAAACCAAGGGGGGAAGTTGAGGTAGTCGGCAGGAGTTTCTGGTTGAGTTTTCTTTTCATGGCTACATTTCCCATGGTTGAACTTCAGGCTTCTCTCTTACCTGGGGACGTTAGGATAAACAGTGTTGGAGATGTTTCACCTTCTAGCTCTTCTCAGGGACACATTGTTTAGACTGGTAGACTTTTGTTGTTCTCTACTTCCTGTCACAGAAGAGGGGGCATCCCTAGGCAAAGAGCCGCGGAGGACACTTGACAGAACCATGCTTGCATCTGAATACAGGGGGTGGGGTTCAGTCTTGTTCCCTTAGACAGATTCTCAGGGAGTTCAAATATCGCCTGAGTTTTCCAGGGACAGACAGCCCCCTGAGAGCAGCCCTCACTACTGATGCAAGCGGCAGAGTGGACATGTGGAGAGGCAGACTGGAGAAGGAGCCAGCATTCCAGGAGGGGGTGACCCGGAGAACAGAGTTTGCGAATGCCACAGGCCAGCTGAAATGTAGAGGCTGACTCAGGGATTTCCTGGCCCATGAGGCAGGACAATGAGGAAGGGGCAGTTTACAAGTTTTTATAGATTTTTCTAATAATAATAATAATAAAAAACAACTCTATGTATCTGCTTGCTTGTTTTTATCTCATGTTCTCTTGGTACCTCTGTCTCTATCCACCTCTGTGTCTTTCTCTCCTGGCATGACAATCCCTTTTCCAAGCTGTCAGAGACCCTCGCTAGAGGTGGTTGTTCAACACTGGGCTTCATGGCATCCAGAACTGTGAAAGATAAGTTTCTATTCCTTAGATTCCCAGCCTGCATTTCATGCTGAAGCAGCAGAACACCCCACGCCTCACCACAGTGCTGTGGGCCTGCGATCTCCACAGTCCTGGGAAGAGGAACTGGGAACAGCAACGTCGCGCCTTGCTGGATTAACACAGGCCTTCACCACAGCCAGGCGTGTCTGTACCCATCACCTTGATACTTTAAATTTAGCTTTGTGACAGTCAGTCCTCTATGCTACCTCCCAAAGGTCTGACTGCTGCTCAGTAGGGCTGGTTTTCATATTAAGGGTGGGCAGAACCTACCCAGCCTCCTGGTTCTAGAACAGTCTAGCAATTTCTGTTATGGCTACAACAAACAGAGTAAACATCCATGCTCATTACACAGTGGAGCTTGCGCTGGCATGATGGTCCCGCAGGGAGCATGGCCGGGTTAGAGGCAGGGCACAGGGGGAGGCTCCAGCTAGCTGTTAGTTTATCTCCAGACAGCATGGGCCACCTTCCTGGCCGTGCCTCAGAGCCGCAGCTTCCTCAGGCTGGGAGTGGACAGGGCTAGCCTTGCACAGTGGCTTTTGTGTGTGTATCTTGGTTTGAACAAGAACAGATGTCTTTTGTATTCCAGGAAGCACACTTGTCCCTTTGCCTTATCAACTTGCAGAACACACTGCCATTCGAGTGACAGAGCCGCTTGTTCAGACAAGTGCAAGCGTTTTCTCTGCCTATTGTTCATCCTTCGCCTCGACTCATAATATATTCCAGCTTACAATAGAGGGCTCAAAATTTTGTACAGCCTAATCTTTTTGCCTTTTTACTTTCTGGTTTTGTGTCTCATGTGGAAGGGCCCCCTCACCTGTGACTGAAGTGTGGTCCCGTGATTGGTCTTCCTCCATGGCTTTCGATGGGCACACCAGACACCGGAACATGTGCTCAGGAGTCTGAGTGGGGCAGGTTCAGTTATGTGTCTGTTTCTTGGGCTGCAGTTGCCTGATGTTTGGTTAGCAGGATTCCATCCAAGTCCAAGGCTGCTTCTGGTGAGAACAGCGGATGGACAAAGCCACACTCAGCCCTGAGTAACTTAGGATACAGAAGTCTACCCCAGCATTCCCGTGGCCCTGGCTGGTCTGTTACCTGTGTCTGTGCATGGTTTGCCTCCCTCAGCCCATCCCAATGTTGTTCCCATGAGGCCCCCACACTACAGCCTTCTTCAGAGCATCACCCCAAGTCGGGTGTCTGGGGACGTTTGACTCTGACGTTTGTGGCCAGGGGAATTTGGGTTTGGACCAACGCTGGTGGGCCAGCTGGCAGGCTACCACGCCAGACACAAGGTGACCACTCTCCAATGGGACGAGACACAGCCACCGCATGTCCCACAGCTTTGCCATGCTCTCTCATTTTCATTTAGAAGTCTGTCCTGCTTCATGCAGTTCAGACAAAGCGTTCCCTGACCGCCAGGCTCCCTGCGTGGGTTGTTAGTAAGGCCCTGCCTGCACGCTGAATCGTGGATTTTCTCTTCCTCTGTTAAAGGGCAGACTTGAAGGTGTGTTCAGTGCTTCTGTCTGCTCCCTCCCCTTTCACCGCGTTTCTGCTGAATCAGAGGCAAGTGGAGGCTGCCACACACCTGTCTTTTTCTCATACTAACTCCTCTCTCATGTAGGCAAGTTCTTTCTGGGCAG
This sequence comes from Pachyuromys duprasi, assembly GCA_028658305.1. Taxonomy (NCBI): domain Eukaryota; kingdom Metazoa; phylum Chordata; class Mammalia; order Rodentia; family Muridae; genus Pachyuromys; species Pachyuromys duprasi. Next base: position 4,943,314 of record CM053765.1, read on the forward strand.
GCAGCTGGCACACAGTTGCATGTCTCACAACAGTTGCATGTCTCACAACGGCCACCACAGCCCACTCGCTTACCATCCTGTCCCATCACGCCACTATCAGAGCCCGCAGTACGTTTTCTAGACAGTTAGGCATTTAGGGAATGTCCCAACTCTCACATGGTCGTCAAGGAGGGTGACACTCCGTGACACACAGAAGATGGCCACCCCATAGCTTCTCCTCTTGGACATTCTGCTTGTAGGTGGTGCAGCCTCGGTTGTTCTGTGCTGTCACACAGAGCAGGGACAATGCCACAACCATGACAGCAAGAAGGCATTGTCCTTCCAAATCACGTCGGGAAGGATGGTCACATTCATTCACATTAACCCTTGACAGCTTAGCTTCAGTTACATGCCTTCTCACTACAACAGGGACAAGTGTGGCTGTTCCTTCCAAACCCATATTTGGTTCTGTCAACCTCTGCCCAGGTCTCAAATGTTTTGTGACTTTTCCTAGGGAGCCAATTTCTATTCATGCCAGAGGGCAACAGACCAAAGAAACGGTCTGCCCATGTCTGATGAAGCATTGAGTTTAATTGGGGTTACATATAGGATCACAGGCAAGTTATTGGCAGCTTCACCACTGAGGATGAATCTCCCTCCCCAGCAACTGCTAATCAGCACATGTGCCTTTGGGAGATATGTCCCATCCAAAGTATCCTGGAGGCTCTGTAGATGTCACCCCGGCTAAGGGCATTGGAGGGCTGAGGCTGGGTGCAGAAGGGCGCACTGGCTTGACTCTACGAGGAAATGTAGGGATCTTGCCGGTGGGAGCACCCTGGTGGACCTAACATCTGCACAGGCCACCTTTTCCCCTGCAGAGGACCACGGAGAAGGGCATGAGCAGTCACTGCTGGCTTTGCAGATGGAGCTGGAGGGTCAGGAACCAAGTATCTAGAGACTGGAAAAGGTAAGGGAAATCCTTCCTTAAAACGTCCTGAGTTTAGATTCTGTGCTCCAGAGTGTCAGGGGATAAGTCTGTGTCATCCAAGCTACTCAGTCTGCTGTGATTTGTGGTGACAACAAGAGAAAATGAGTATTGCTATCTCTGAGGAGCTTGGGAGGTAGAGGGTCTACGCTATGGGAGCTGGAGATGTCAGAAAGGCCAGGCAGGCTGGGGAGCAGGCAAGAGCTCAGGCAGGAGATGTGCACTGGCCTTGGAACATCCAACCAGGGCCTTTGTCCCAAGAGAGTGGCCATGGAGACTACTTGCTAGATCTGTGTGGCTGAACCAAGGAAAGACACCTGCACCACCGAGAGTCCAATGGTGCCCCTGGAAGTGCAGGGTAGGAGCACCCATTCTCAGGCACAAAGAGGGTTCAGGCACCCCCAAAGGAGCCACAAAGGGAGCAGACGGTCAGAATGACAGCACAGGGGGCAAGGAGACAGGTGGCCCAGCGGCATCTCTAGAACACCCCTGGGCACTGCCCCTCTGTTTTTCTTATACAGAGGATTTGGGTGATTCCGAGGGTGGCCTGCACCGGCCCCTGTCAGACACTTTGGCACTCTTGTCTAGTTTCTGAACCTGAGTCATTTTCGACCCAGAACTACTGGCTGGACACAGGGAAGGGCCAAAGAGAAAGGAATGGGCCTGTCACAGCTACCTCACAACTGACCCCCAGGCTGGGTCTGTGCCAGGCACCACCATGGTGCTGCCTGGGACCCTCAGTCTGTTTCCCAGGAAACACAACGCTCGCTCATTTAGAGAAAGCTATTTCATTTTGTATGTTTGCCTTGTATCCAAGGGTCTTACAAAATCTTCTTGAAAATTCTAATTATCGGAGTAGAATAGCTTGAGAGTTCTTGGTGTAAAGTCACATTATCTTCTAGTAAAGATAATTTCTCTTGTTTCCATGGATACACTATGAATCTTGCTTTTTTGTCTCCTTTCACTAGGTAGAATCATCAAGCAAACGATCAACAATAGGTGGGGCAGGACACATTCCTGTCTTGTTTTTGTTGTTGTTGTTGTTGTTGTTTTAAATCTGAACAGGCACAAACTTGATGTCTTAAAGGCAGACTATCATAGTCTGGTACTTTTCTTCTATTTCTACATAGAATTGAAGACTTGGAAAGGGATACATAGTGATACACAATAGCTTTTGGATAGGCCTTGACAGAGAATGCAGGCTCTTTCCCTTTGTTGGCTGATAAACTTAGCTCTTCTTGCGTTTGTAGGATAAGTTTTACTTATCCGTATTTTACTATTACTACACTAAGTTGCATTCAGTCTACTGTCTTCTTTAAATTGGCATCAATATCTGTAAATGCAATTTTCTATTATTTATTTCTGTTATTTATTTCCCACACAATTCCAATAAGGTAATATTTCATTAATGTAATATTGGCTTTTAAAAATGAATTGTGAGAACAGGGTGTATTATCTTTGATAATAGCACTCAGGAAGCAGAGGCAGGTGAATCTCTATGAGTTCAAGACCAGCCTTGTCTATACAGTAAATTTCAGGTCATTCAAAAAGGCATGAAGAGACCCTGTCTCAAAAAAAAAAATAAAAGAATTGTGAAGTTTTCCATAGTTTATATAGATTGAAATTATTTCAGCAATTAGGCGGTTCATTTTATGGGTTGAATTAGTTGGACAGGGTGTCCAGACATGTGGCTAAACATTACTCGGGAAACTTTTATGGGAATACTTTTATGGATAAAGTTGGCATTTAAATCAGTTGGGTAAAGCTGTTTTCCCCCCATGCTGTGAGTGAGCCTCATTCCATCAGTTAAAGGTCTCTCTCTATAAAAAAAATCCTGTTCTACTTGGGAAAAGAGGGGATTCCATATCAGAATAACTCTGAGATTGAACCAGAGCATTAGATCTCATCTTGGTCTCCAGTTTTCCAGTGAACCCTGCAAATTGCGAGCTTTCCCGCTTCCGCAGCCATGTGCAATAACTCCTAAAACAGCACCTCTGCTCTGTCTTTGTCTCTGTTGTAAAGGACACACACACACACACACACACGGGCTTCACATCACACACATTGTGTATATCCCGTTGCTTCTGTTTCTCTGGAGAATCTGAACTAACACAATTACTAAGGGAAATCTCTGATTTCTTAAATTAAAATGTTATTATTTTCCTTATGTGTGTGGGCATTTTGCGTGCCCACATCTGTGCACTGCATCCACGCCTGGTGCTTTCGGAGGTCAGAAGAGAGAACCCCATCTTCCAGAGCTGGGGTTACATGCGATTGTGCGCCACCATACAGGTGCTGGGAATCAAACCCACGTCCTCCGGAAGAGGAGCCAGTGCTCTTAACCTCTGGACGTCTCTCCAGCCCCTGATTTGTTTTCTTTCTTTCTTTTTTTTTTTTTTTAAGTTTAAGTGGAACTCATATACCACAGCAACAGACAGAGCCTGTCCCTTTCAGATGCTGCTGTGTAATCATCCTCTGACTCAATGTGTTTCCCTCTCCATTGTCAGGCTCTTTTTAAAAAATTTGGTCAAAACTTTCAAGTGCGGATGAATGGATAGGATTTTTCTTCATGTTGGGGCAGGTTAAACTTCCCAAATGATCCCCCAGGCTTGGATTGGGGGACTTGACAGCGGAAGAAACACTGGGTGAATTCTCTGAGAAAAGGGTAGCTGCTGCCGACCTTGAACCTGTTCTTTTATATGGTTACTCAAGAGATCGCTCAGTGAATTTGTCTTTGTGTAGAGGCAAAAAATGAATGGTAATGAGCGAAAGGAGATAGCGACCCCCAGCAACAAGCAGAAGACGAGTTACAAATTGATGAGCCTTCCTTCCCACGGAAAACCAACCAGACTGAAAGCCCTGCTTGGGAGAAGGGTCCAAAATGTGGGTGTGCAGATTATCTCCACAGTATTGTTAGAAGTGAGTCTGGCGGTTCCTGCCAAAACCACTTCAAATGCTCAAACCTCATGACCCAGTCATTCCTTCAAGTCTTTGTAGAGACTCCTATGCTGCCTGAATGACTTGCACAGACACAGACACCATGATTTCACACAGCAGGGCTGGAAACAGTGGACACTAGAGACATTCAGTGCCCTACCCCTCAGAGAGGGACAGTCGCTCACACTATGGAATGGTCGCTGTTGTGAAATATTACACAATTACTAAAACGGATACCACAGGCCTGTTGGTACAGACAGGGAGTAATGCCTACTGCATGTTGTCAGAGGAAGAGACACCGTGGACACATGTATTGTGAGAAGCACTTTGTAAATTGTGTGTGCCTGTGTGCAAAATGTCTGGGTAAGTAGACATCAGATTGTTACAAACGGTGACCATGTGAAACGGTGGAGGAAAGGGGAAGGAACTTGGTATCTTTGTATTACACATAATCCTCCTTGTAATAAAAAAGGAAGTGCATATTGCTTCAGCAATAAAACAAAAAGATTTTTAGTGCTTGCAGCTAAAAAAAAAAAAAGCTGATGTAATCTGTATCCAGAAGGAGGGCTCTAGGGCTTGCTCTTTCTGGGGATTGGACTAACGGTTACTTGGTGTTGAGGGAAACTAGGAAAGTCATTAATTGTATTAATTAATGCACCAGCAGCTTCATCACAGCAAAGAGGTCTTAATGAGGTGCCCAGGGCAACCATTATTTATCTTACAACACAGACTGGAAGGCCCCACCGTGGGGTAGAGGGCATGGTTCTCGAAACACAGTTCACAGGCCTGCTCCAGCCTGGGAATACTTAAACCATCCCTATTTTCTGTCCCATTCCTACTGAGCTGACTCTTTCACGCTCTGCCTCCTTCCTCCATGCTTTAAGGCATACAAAGGCCTTGGCAAAGGAGTCACCCAGGTCTGGACTGCAAATTCTTCCCCATCCTTCTCCTCCCTCGCCTCTAGCTGCTGGTACCCTTCCTGACAAAATCAAGTCTGCCCAAGCTGATTTAGTAACGCCCGCGCCCCCGCCAGGTTCCCATGGCACATCTCCAGCAAAGCACTCTGGCATTGTCCCGCGCCACCGCGGGAGCTGTCCGCGGTGCTGACCGCAGGCTCGCCCCACGCTCGGCCGGTGCGCACGCGTCTGCGCGCAACGCGAGAGAGTCGCGGGCGCCGGCACTGCGCAGCCTCCCACGCGGCTCGGGCCAGGCCTGCGCGGCGCCGGAGACCCGCAGCCCGGCTACCAGAGCGGTCGCATCCCCGGCCCGCGGCCTCTGGGGCGGCTCCTCTCATCCTGGCACCACCATGGCGCTCAACAATTTCCTCTTCGCGCAGTGCGTTTGCTACTTTCTGGCCTTCCTGTTCAGCTTCGTGGTGGTGGTGCCGTTGTCCGAGAACGGCCACGACTTTCGTGGCCGCTGCCTGCTCTTTACCGAGGGTATGTGGCTGAGCGCCAACCTGACGATGCAGGGGCGGGAGCGCTTCACCGTGCAGGAGTGGGGTCCGCCGGCCGCCTGCCGCTTCAGCCTGCTCGCCAGCCTCCTGTCGCTGCTGCTGGCCGGTGCGCACGCATGGCGCACGCTCTTCTTCCTCTGCAAGGGACATGAGGGGTAAGTGGAGGCCTCTCAGCAGCCCAGAAACAGGCTGACACAACACTCACACAGCTCCTGGCAGCCCACCAGGCCCTCCCCTTGGGGGTGGGGTGGGGAGGAGTGAGTCCCTCCACCTCTCAGGCTGCAGAGGCCTGCAAGTGTCAGAGACCTCACCACTTCTAACCAGACTGCCCTTTGTCTGCACACAGGCCCAGGGGCCATAATGCCGTCTATCCGACCCACACGACTTCCTTCTGTTCCCAGAGAGAGCATCACTCCAGCTTCCTGGCCCTGACCCCTTTGGGGTACAGTGTTGCACTGTCATGGCCCCATGCTTGTGCTCTGTGGCTCAGCTAGGCCACACTCCCTGGGACCTGGGACCATTTCAACAGTCTTGGGTCTACATCCCTCTCCTGTGGATGGGGGAAGAAACCACACTTTGGGAACAGGTGGTAGTCTTCAATTCCTGCAACCCTGTCTTGGGAAGAAATGATAAAGAATGTCTGGAGGGCTTCTTAAGCTCAGGGACTTGGCCTTGGCTGGAGACACGCATAGGGCGTGTGTGTGTGTGTGTGTGTGTGTGTGTGTGTGTGTGTGTGTGTGTGGGAGAGAGAGAGAGAGAGAGAGAGAGAGAGAGAGAGAGAGAGAGAGAGAGAGAGAGAGAGAGAGAGGAGTAAGACCTGCTTTGTGGCCCCAGCCCTCCCCAGCCTGTGTTCCACCCCACCTGTGTCTTTAGAAACTCCTCACCCCTTGCAAGGGGATGGCTGATGAAAACAGCTCCGAGGCTGCGAGGATGCGGGAGGTTGGTTGAAGAGGGAACCAGAAACAGTTAACACTCTCACCGTGCCAGAGGCTGAAAGTCCAGAATCAAAATGTCCTTAGTCCCTGGGGATGGTTCTTCCTATACTTCCACTCCTGCGTGTTCCTTGCCGTAGGCCTAGAGCATTCCAGTCTCTGCCTCTGTCCTGGAATAGCCTCTTATCTCTTTTTGTCCCTACTTCTCCTGAGGGAAGACAAGACAGACAAGGTATCTTGTCCATGGGTACTGAGGTTAGGACTTGGATGTGGCTTTGAAGAGCTATTGTTCAACTCACTATGCTAAAGTTTCAGCGGGAGCCTGTTGGAAGCCAGGGATGGTCCCAAGAGCTTCCAAGTGATCTGGGCCAAACTCGTGGCTCTGAGACTGGGGTTCTGTCTAGGCTGAGCCCATGTCAGCTGTGGGACAGAGTCTTGTCCCTCTTCAGGACCCCTCCTTGACCCCCAGTCTTTCTTGTTCGGATAAACTTGAGAACTCTTGTCACCAGCCTAGGAGTCACCTCACTGTGTGCAGCTCGGGACACGTGGGAGCACCCTGAGACAGGACACACGGCAGTGGTGAGTGGGAAGGTAGGGGCATGATGTGACAGTTCAGACCCAGCCTCTGGCCTCTGGGGCTCTCTGTGGGATAAGTGCCACACACGGTCTAGCCGGGTGGACCCGGGGGCAGCTCTCCGGGAGGACCTGGACGTGAACACCAGAGGCTGGAGCACAACATGAAAATCTGAAGAGCCCGTGATCTTGTGAGCAGGCATCTTAGAAACACAGGTCACACCAATTAGGTTGCAGACCCAGGGTGCACCAGCTTCTTTCTTTTGTCACTGTGGCCGTTGTTCTGCCCAGGGAAGTGGCCACCACAAGCCCAACCTAAAGACAGAAAGGTGAGGCCTGGAATTTCCAGCCATCTGCAACTCCTTTCTTGTGCTTGCCTTCCTGAGGAAAGGTTCAGGCTGATGGACATGCAAGCAGGTGCCCTGGCTTTCCATCAGGTGCTCAGCTGAGGCCTATGGCAGGGACTGTAGGTGACTGGGCTCGCCATAACATCTTGAGAACTAGCATGGTCTTGGCCACACAGCAGAGGCCAGGTCTGGGCAGTTCACACTCTCTCGTGGGAAACAGCTGGGGTCTCTTGTCCTCTGTCTCAGCTCCTGGTGCTCACCTGCTTTTCACCATGCATGACTTCTGTTCAGGTGTTTATAGACAAGCGTGACTATGTCCAGCCTTGTTCACCAGGGACGTCTGACATATATCGTCCTGCTCAGTTACCGATCATTATTGTCAGGGGCCATGTGGCTGGCTGGCTGCTGTCCTTCACCCTGGCCTCTGTAGAGTCCAGGTGGCAGCAGCCAACTGTACTGTCAGTACTCAGCAGAGTCCAGTTTGTGGGATTGGGGCACGGCTCTGCTGAGCCATCCCAGGCCGTGGATCCTGATCACACCCAGGGACATGAGACCAGTGCAGGCATGCATTTAGTCTGTGTCCTCAGGCTAAGCATAGAGACTGGGGTGAGGGGGTCACCACACAATGGAGAGAGACAGGGAAGTGCCTGAACTGCGAGCTTTTCAATTTTGTGGCCACATTTTGCCCTGTTATGATTGGGAGTCATGCCCTCGCTAAGAGTGAGTCAACCCTTCAGTCCGCCCCTTCCCCCCAGAAAGGTTGGGTCTGCAGAGGCCAGTGGTGGTTAAGGTGTCCTGTGGAGAGCGGTGTCTCCAGCACAGGCACCAGTGCATAGACCAGGCGAGCAAGTGCCAGGTAAATCAGTGGGGACTTGGGAGTCTCGAGGGGGCAGGACAGGCATTTCCAGTGAGCTCGTGTGGTAGACAAGGGCTTGGAGGGCGGCTGGCTCTCCAGTCTGCAGGGTACAAGGCTTGCCAGTCCCTGGTTTACAGGGCTTATCTGGTTATGCTGCAGGCATTCTCTGAATCTGAGATTAAGTGCCAGCCTCCGAGGTCACTGATGGCAGAGTGTTGCCCTATAGCCTCTTCAGGGGCTCTCTTGGCTGGTTCTGAGCATGTGGGCCATATGCTATGGCAGAGGAAACATCTTTTCCTTCTATGGCTTATGTCTGCCATGCTAAGCAGAATCTGGCTGCTTTGGCATAGGCAGAGTCCAGGGCAGCATGGCAGAGGGAGGTGTACCATTTCAGTGAATGGTACCTATAATTTCAGGGATGTGCCCTCGGGGAGATGGGAGGGCCCAGGTGAGCTGTGTGCCTGAGGCTTTGCTCAAGAGCAGCCCTTGGGTTGGGGTTGGTAATACCCTGTGAGTGAGGGGCTGCGAAGCGCTGGCTCTGCCTGCTCACACCTGTCGCTCAGCCTTCAGATTGCTCCCAGGGCTTCCCAGGATAGCTGTCGCCATGGAGACAGCACATCCAAGGCTGGGCACCCTGAGATGCAGTGAGAGGAAGATGGGTTAACTCTGTGTGTGCTGTAGCTTTCCACCCACTGTGTGGGCCTGTTCTCGGAATGTGTGTTCAGGGACAGGGAAGGGTGGCATTCTAAGCCCAGGAAACAGGATCCAGGTATGGCTTTGGGCACATCAAATAGATCTGAACATGTAACATCCAAAACAAAACAAAACAAAAAATCCTCACCAAACACCAAACCAGCCAACTAACCAACCACCCATCACCACCATCACCAACAAAAACCAACCCAACAAAAACAAAAACAGAGAGAGCTAGAGACTCTTGGCTGCGATAACCCGGCTTAGTGGGCTGGCAGCTGGGACCAGAGCTTCCGTGTTTCAGGTCTGCTGTGCTAGATCTCACCTCAGGGACATGGGTCACCAGGACACCCCACCCTGAATGGGTTTTAGCCAGATGCTGCATTATCTAGAGATCTCAGAACGCTGCCCTACCCCATCTGAGAGGGACAGGATGCAATGCTGGGTTGTGGCCGGTCTCTCCTTGCTGTCTGCACCGTGGCCAACAGTGAGTGGCAACAGGTAGGAGTCATGGAGTGTCAGCTACTGAGGACATTGCTGCTGGACAGGGAGGGACCTTGGAAAGACTGCAGGAGGCTGTCCAGCAGGTGGAGGGACAGATGACCCCTAGGAGGGGTACTGTCCAAACTCCTCAGTTCTCAGCTGTCCCAAGAGATTGTGTTTCTGTGCCTGGACAGCCTGTGTCCTTGCCTCTGCCTGTGGGGCTTGGCTCTGGCTGCCCTTGATTACCCAGTTTTCTTTGGTGGAAACAGCACCCCCAGAATGGGCTCTGGGTGAGCACCCTGTTATCCTCTCCTCATAGGCTGCTGGAGAGGAGAGTTCCACGGGCTGAGCTGTCCTTTCCTCTTTGTGGGTGGGCTTGGAAGGACCCCAGCTTCAGCCTTTAGGTATCTAGCTCCCCACTATGTACACCCTGAGTTCCTGGCAATTACATCAACATTGTACCTGCATACAGCTGCAGGTGAGCTCGCTGAGGACCTCAGAGGGCAGTGGGTCCTTCTCAGCCTAGTCCAGGTCTGTCCCAGGACAGTTTGGGGTGGTCAGTAAGCACTCCAGTGTACATGGACGCCATGCTCACAGTCCTTTACCCACATAAGCTCTCCCCACCCCATTTTTCAGTGATCCATGGGTGGGCCTCTTAGTACACAACCCAGAGGGAGAAAGTGAGGCTCAGAGGAATGGGTTTACAGCTTTTGGTTCATCCATCATGAAGGGAAGTGGGAACTCCAGATAGGAGCATGGAGGCAGGAGCTGAAGCAAACTCCGTGGAGGGATAGTACTTATTGGCTTGTTCCCCAGGGCTTGCTCAATCTGCTTTTTAACGCAACCCAGGATCCCCTGCCTGGGGGTGGCACTCCAGTGCAGGCTGGCCTCCGCATAGCCAGCATTAACCAAGAAAATGCTCTACAGATTTGCCTACGGGGCAGTTTGGCGGAGGTGTTTTCTCAGGTGAGCTTCCCTCTTCCCAGATGACCCTAGCTTGGGTCAAGTTACAAAACACAAAACAGAACAACAACAACAAACAAACAAAACCAAAAACCTAACCATCACAGGAACACAGTGTCCTTGTCGCCACTCCTGGCCAGGACCTAGGGATCCTGTGGAGAGGATCAGACCTTTTTGTAGGGACACACTAGCCTGAAGTGACTAAAGTCCTTTATTCAATTTCCCTGTCCGTACCTGGAGCAAACTGTACCAGATCTTTGCCCTGGTCCATGCTGAGTGAGGAAGGCACCAAGTCCCTGCTGTGGTCCACACAAGAGCAGTGGACATCAGGTCCTGCCCTGGTTCCAGCCTCTGGGTAAGGATGGGGGAGCTAAAAGGAAAAGCAGTGCAGGTGTCGGGCAGGCAGGGCCAAGAACTGCCATGTGTGCTGTGCGGAGCCAGGGAAGGCTCAGGGGAAATGTGCAGTGTGCAGAGCTGCTCAGGGCGGCGTGCTGTGTAGTGACGGCAGTGTACCACTCCTTGCCTGCCTTCACGTGACTGTCATGTCGCCTGGACTGTGTGGCTTCACAGGCAGCCCTGTGTGATCGTGGGAGACGTCAGGTGGTTCCACCCCTGATCCCCGCGTGTCACCTGAGGTGAGTTGGGCAGAGGTGACCTGAGTTCCTTCTAGCTTTTGAACCTTGAGTGCCAGGCTTACACTGGTCCTATGCCTTGGCCCTTCCTTGTGTCTAGCACAAGGTCAAGAAGGCTTGTGGAACGAATGCGTAGATGAGCAAGCCCACCAGCAGTGCATGCGGTTCTGTTAGGTCACAGCAACCCATTTTTTAAAAATCTCACCTGTCAGTTGCCCACTGTGAGGCCATTTTTGTCATTTTGTTTAGAATCAGCACAGTTGGCCTGGACCTAGCATCAAGCCAAGCACAGGTTGAAGGTGGGCAGGGTTCTTTACTGGCTGCTCTGCTCTGGACCTCCCACAGCTTGGGTGACCCTGGAGACTGGGGTGGGGGGTTGATATCTCCCACATGTCTCCTTTTCCTGGCTAGGGAAGCGGGCCGGGTGAATGTGTGACCTGGAGTCAGGCTGCCTCTGGTCCCCAGGCAGTAGAGGGGATGGGGGAAGGAGTCTTTTCATCTTCCTCATGCTCTTCCCTACTCAGGGCTTAGAGACCTGGTGCTCACACTGTGTCTTTGAAGGGACACAGATCCATAGCTGTGGCAGAGTGACTGTGCGAGTGGGTGGCCTTAGAAGGGCATCTTGAGTTTTCACTGTGTGTGCTGGCTCCTAGGCCCATGGGCTCACCATCCTGATTCCCCAGTACAGCCATGATGGCAAGGCCCCAGTTCCGAGTCTGTGAGAGAAGATGGCTGCTCAGCATCGGAACATATTCAGGGAATGGCAGTGGAGGAGAGGAAGCAGGTCCCTGGAAATGCATTCAGTCCCATTGGGCCCCAGGTGCTCACCAGGAATCCTGCACACCCCCTTCCCTGGTTCAGGGGGAGCTGCCGGCGATTGAACCCTGGTGTCTGCCCCAGCATCTCTCTCTTGACCTCACTACAGCTCCTTCTTCCACGCCTTCCTGAACCTCCTGGTCAGTGCCTTTGTGGTTTTCCTGGTCTTCATTGCCAGCACCATTGTGAGTGTGGGCTTCACCATGTGGTGTGACACCATCACCGAGAAGGGCACCGCACCCCACAGGTATGCCTGGGCCCTGCTCCACCAGCCACCTCCTTAGAAGACCACCCCTTACCTGGGTCCCAAGATGTTTTTCTTCCTGAATCCCATTCTTAGGCTTTGCCCACCTAAGACCCACCCACTCAGTGTCAAGAACCTCTTTCTCTGGCCTAACTGCCTACAGCATCACACATGAAAGGTCCTTGTGAGCCAAGAGACAGGACTTTATAGTTGACATTGCCTGCCTCGCTTGTTAGTTTCAGCTCCTGCTGCCCTGTGTGGCAGTGGGAGTTAGTCTGTGGTTGGTGAGTAGAAGCTGCCCTCATGGTGCTCCCAAGACACGTGTGCAGGGCCACTGTGCGGTGTGCCTAGGGACATCACCTCTATCTCAGACTGGGGAACTGAAGGAGTAGACAAAGCAGCCCATGGCCCCGAGTGCCGTACAAGACAGCTGAGGCTGGCCTTGTGCTCAGGGCCAGCTGGAGAGGTCGGCAGCATCTCTTCGTTGAAGCCTGTCTGGCTCCATCCAATGAAGGGTCAAAGCTGACCCCCAGTAGAGTTCATAGAGGCATCTGTCCCTTGTGGAGCGCCTTCTCTGCCTCCGTCAGGGTCCCTGTAGCTGTGACAAAACACCATGACCAAAGCAACTTGGGGAGGGAAGGGTTTGTTTGGCTCACACTTCCACATTGCTGTTCATCAGAAAAGGAAGTGAGGAAGGAAGCCAAGCAGGGAGGAACCTACAGGCAGGAACTGATGCAGAGGCTGTGGAGAGGTGCTGCTTCCTGGCATGTTCCTCATAGCCTGCTCAGCCTGCTTTCTTATAGAACCAGGCCCACCAGCCCATGCAGAGCCCCACCCACAATGGACTGGGCCATCCTACATCAATCACCAATTAAGAAAATGTCCTAGAGGCCTATCTGCAGCCTGACTTTGTGGAACATTTTCTCGGCTGGGGTTCCCTCCCCTCAGACGACTTTAGCTTGTGTTGTGTTGACATAAAACACAGCTCACTGTTTGCGGTGGTATCCTCTGCTCCTTAGCTGTCATGGCTGCCCTTTGGTTCAGGGGCTTAGGGGCTCACAAGTCACCAGCCACTTGGCTTCCTGTTCTTTTAGCTGTGAGAAGTTCCAGGAAATGGACTTGGAGCTGAACGTGGACAACTCTGCCTTCTACCATCAGTTTGCTATCGCCCAGGTAGGTGGGGTCTTGGGCAGCAAGAGAAGTGGCTATGTTGGGGGTAGGGCTGGAGCCAGGACAGACAGAACAGAGTTCTGACCCCAGGCAAGGAAACAGACTCAAATGTGGTGTGGCCATGCCGGGGCGGGGGTGACTGTGGGAGCAGGAGACGTCCCTGGGGGAGAAGAGCTGGGTCTCTGAGCAGGCTTGTGTGGGGGCCGGTTGGGGGTGGGGGCGGGGCAGAAGAGAAGGCATGGACAGCCATGAGGAGTAAGCTCAGGAGCCAGAAAGTGGAAAGTTCTTGGTGCCTGGGAGGGAAGAAGAGGGCCTGGAAATGGGACATAGGATCTGTGGTTGCCAGCAGGACAGAGTTTAGATTCTGTTTGGTTCTATTCAGGGACAGCTGGAGGACCCCTGAGCATGTGCTGCCCTGTCTGAGGGTGGAGTGGCCCGCCCTAGGAAGATCTCAGCCCCAGCCTGCCCTAACTTTCATGCAACTTTTAGACTATGGGGATACATTGGTAGTTGAGGGCCCTGGAGAAAGCTCTAGGGTCTCCCCATCCCTTGATGTCTGTGTCCCAGACAGATGCAGGGTAGGCTAGGGGCACTTAGGTGGGGCATGGATGCCTGTCTTTTCGCACACTGCATGGGGCTTTATCCTCCATGGCTTCCTTCCATGCTCTCCCCAGGCTTCTGGAGGTTCTGGTTTCTTAAAAACCAGGAAGAGATTATTCTTGTCACTGCCAACAGCCCTTGGAAATCCAAAAGTTCTTTGCTGAGATGAGCTGAAACAGTCAAAGAGACCTTCACGCTAACTTTAGCTTAAGATGCTTTAGGACTAATTTGGACCAATTGGACAGAGGCATTCGCAGTCTGAGGACGAGCATGCTCTAATGAGAATTGGTTTGATGCAGTGCAGACCTGGAGCTGATTACATTGTTTCTCCTTCAGCTGTTTGGAAACAGTAAATAAAGGTCAATTTGTTCCCTGACTGGAGGGCCTCCGTGATCTATAGGCACTCCTTAGAGACCAGTGGGTCATGGTGGGAAGAAAACACTGCCCAGGTCCTGCTCCTCCACAGGGATCCCCCCCCCCCCAGTTAGGTGAGAATGGCTGAGTACCCCAAGCCTCTGCACAAACCTGGGTTCTCATGAGCATTGGATGTAACGGCCTCTGCAGAGTAATAAGCCAAATGTGGGTACTCAGACCTGTGCTCCCAGGTTCCTGTGGCCTCCTTAGTGCTCTCTTCCTGCAGAGCTAGATCACGGAGGTAGGTACAGGGCACACTGGGCAGTGAGCCACTTTCCCCTCTCTGATACTGTCAACCTTCCATACAGTTTGGACTGTGGGCCTCGTGGCTGGCCTGGCTGGCGATCACCACCCTGGCTTTCCTGAAGGTTTATCACAACTATCGTCAGGAAGACCTGTTGGACAGCCTGGTTCACGAGAAGGAGCTGCTGCTGGCCAGGCCAGCCTCCCGCACCTCCTTCCAGGGGGAGAAGAGTGCTGTCATCTAGGCTGTGCAAGGATGGCCCCCTTCCCCGAGGCTGGCACTGAGGGGTGGCTGGGGGCCCACCCACACTGGCCAGCGCAGCTCTGCATGTGTGTCTCTTGGCCTTGCCCACCCTGAATGGAGAACCTGTGTTCCCATGGAGAGCCTGTCAGTGATGGTGCAGAGACCCAGAGACTTGGGGGGGGGGGTGTGCCTTCTGGCTTCCTGGCCTGGCCTTGGTTGGTATGATCCATACTCCTCTGGGTGCTCATTTGCCCACATATGTACATGTGAGTGGGTGGGAGTGTGCCTACAGGGCAGAGATGACGACAAGTTAGCAGCCTCTGCGCCACCGCGGGCTCCCGCACGCCCAGGTCCCCACCCAACCCTGGAGGGAGCTGTCTTCCCATCCTTGGCCAAGGTCCTCAGCAGGCACTGCCCTGCCCCCTCCCCAGATGGCAGCAGGTGGAGGGTCCTGGTAGGAATGTGAGACCCTGGGCTGGGCTCTGTTCCCTGCTCTGTGGACATCTGGGGTTGCTTGCTTATGGCATTCTCCTCCCCTGGAGGCTTCTGAGGTGGCATGGCCCTTTGTGTTTCAGGGGTGAGGCCCCCATGGTGGAAGAGGCCCAGCCCATCTGGATCTTAGTGAGTGCATTCAGTGTTCCAGGCCCTAGTCTGGAGTTATGCTACAACTCTGTCCCCCATTTCCAGGCAACGTGAAGAAGGGTCCACCAGTGGCTGATGTGTTTCCAGGTGGAAGGTACCAACTTGCCAAAGGTGTGGACCCAGGCTTCTGTGAGAGGCCTGTTGGGGAGGGGGTCAACGAGGGTAGAAAGAAGGTCAGGATGCTGAGCAAGAGAGTGCCTATCTATCTGGGGAGGCCAGGGCAACACTGATCAGCACATCAGCCTTTTCTGAGGGCTTTGACTGTTGTCTGGCTGAGCTCCCAGCAGGGGATCTGGGTGTTGGAGAAGTGTTTTGAGGTCTCCAAACAGATCTGGTTTCCAGACCCTCAAATCAGCCCTAATCTATGGAACATGGGAAAACTGTCTAGCCTTGAGACTGCCTTTGTCTCCCCAGGATGGGCTCCTTCCACACCCTCTGCCCCACATCCCTACTAAGGCTGTAGCCATGTAGGACCTGAAGGGATAGGCAACAGGCTGCAGCCTCTGGGACCTAGGATCTGCCTCAGGTGTGGGCCTGCCCTTGGCAGCTGCCTCTTGGGGATTCTGGGGAGTTGGTCTGGAGCCTGGTCCGGTCTGGAAACCTTCATTCACCTACAGAGGCCTGGTCTTGTTCCCCTGGTGCCAGTGTCCCAGGGACTCCTGGGGAAGGGCCTCTGCCTAGGGGCGCAGGCAGGACCTGCTGGCTATAGCCATGGGCAGGGGTGTCTGTCCAGGAGAAGTCTCCTGGGATGGATGGCAAGAGTCAGGCCGTGGCTGCAGAGTGGTACCCAGGTTGCCAGCAAGGTGAGGTTGCTCCCTTCCAGCCGTCACAGGGCTGCCCCTGTTTCAGCCTTCCTGGTGAAGCGGACAGTGATGGGTCCTAAGCCTCCATGTGTCTGATTCTCAAGCCAAAATAAAATGAAGATGAAACATCTGAGATGCTGTATGGATGGGGTGTTTGTGCCTTTGCCAGCCAGCCAGTCCACTCCAGGCGCCCACCTCCGCCCCCCCCCCCCGGCTCGCAGGCTTTAGCTGTTTGTTTATAATTTAAACAGTCTGGTTCCAGGTGCTCACGGGACAGTCCTTCATGCTTGTGCATTTTAAGGAGTTTGACTCTCGTAGCTCTCCCCTCTCCCTGCCATTCCTACACCATCCCCCAGGCAAGAGGATGGGGTTTGGTGACATCTCTGGGGCACATGTATCTTTGTCTATGTCTTTGAACATTTATTATAAAACAAAATAGGCCTGAGGCTGTGGCCCACTGTCGGGCTGTTTGCCGAGCTGTGCCGGGTTTGCACTGTAAAAATGAAACAAAGCGAAATGAAAACACAAACTAGCTGGGGTGGAGTTCTGTGACCCTGACAGAGCTGGGCATACTCTTTCTGTGGCCTTTGCAGCAATGCTGGCTGTGAGGTGGGAAGCTCCAGCTCTTTGTTATAAAACACGGGGTGACCAAACCCCTTCTCGGAGAGTGTTCACTCTCAGAAGCAGGGCCAGAAAGGTGGCCTGGAGGACTTCCAGGTCATCTCTTAGCACCTGTTTCCGTATCCGGAATACAGGCCAATGGAGAACCTGTCTGTTACCAGGATGGGAAGGGATGGAACAGGTCCTGGGTCTGGTGCAGGCCACAGTAACCGTGGTGAGTGGCTTTCCAGGCTGGTCTAATCTAGACCACTCCTGAAAGCAGGGCTTCACTCCACTGGGCTCTCCTCTACTGTGCCCCCGAACTGCGTAGTTGGAGATCACTGTGGCGGGTACCTGAAGGCCAGAGAGGGGCAGGTGGCACCTCTGTGATCTGGGACTTCAGCATGTCTTGCTGGAGAGGATGTGGTAGAGGCATGGAGGGACCCCTCAGCTTCTCGTGGGGACTGCGGGCTGTGGGGGTGAGTGGGTAGTGGGCTGTGCTTTGGTCTCTAGATGCAAATGCTCGGCCCTGTCATGCATCACTCATTTCTGTGATGATCCTGAGGCTGAAGAGGCTGCAGGTATTTTAATGTGGGATTGGTATCTGCCCACACAGAGGGACCCCTTAAGAGGACAGCCACAGGTCTCACTCTGGCTCCCAAACCTTGATCAGATGTTTGTTCCAGGGTGGTGCAGGCCCCCTCCCTGGTGGATCCTCCTGGTGTCTGACAGGCTTCCTTGCTGTGCTCAGGGCTCCCCGTCCAGGCAGGTGTAGGGGTCCTGAGGTTTATTACTATGTGTTTGCCCCCCTTGACCTTGTAACATGGGTGACAGAGGTGTGTCTACGCAGGTAAAGGAGCCTCAGACACCCCGAGACTGGCGGGCAGCCCTGTTGGCCTCGGGCATGTCTGTGACCCTGGAAGTAGGACGTTGGTGCTCCCACAATGACCCCTGACAGATCCTGGTGTAGTTGGAGCAATCAGATATGGGCTCAGAGGATGTAGGATGTTGGTACCCACGGGGCTCCCTGAACTCAAGAGGGAGGACAGGGTAGGAGCACAGAAATCCCCAGCTATGATGCTTGAGTTCCTTCTCTGATACAGTCTTAAAGTCCTAAGATCCCAGCCTGTACTGGTTGGCGTAGGAGGGCCTGTAGAGTCAAACCAGAGGCAACCCCCTTCCCACATAAACCTCTGCAGCAACCTTTTGAAGCCAGAAGAGCTCTGTCTTGTGGTTAGCCTTAGCTACTGGGATCCCCCACCGTGCACAATCCCCCAAACCACCAGGGCTCCCAACAACAACACCTTCCAGCTTTGTCCAGAGGTGAAACTGCCATTCAGCCACGCGTCAGAGCTGCAGGAGGCAGTGCCAACAGGCAAGGACCATATGCCACAGGCGCGAGATGAGGACGAGGAGCCGAGCCCAGAGGTCCTCCAGGGCTACCGTGACATGTTTGGCCTGGCCACAGCACAGGCCCAGTACCACTCCAAGCAGAAGACACAGAGCCAACCACAGGAATAGGGAGCCACTGCAGGATGCCGGCCGGAGCAGATGGCCACCAGGGAAAGCTGGCCGGCGGGGCACTGTAGGAGGGTGACAAGTCAGTCCAGGCAGCTCCCCAGTCAGGCCTCTGCTGGTGGGACTGGTAGGGAGGGAGACTTGAGTTGTCTGGCTGTTGACTTGTAGTTGGCCGTCAGGATGATGGTCAGGTGGGGTCCTGGGGTGAGTCTCATGGCATCCACGGGACACAGACTCTTGCCTTCACCTGCCTAAGGATGATAGCACCCATTTGGGGGTGCTTCTGCCCATCTACATGTGAGGAGCCTGGGAGGTAGCCCTGTGGGGATGGGCCACTTCGGGGCAGTCAGGGGAGACTGAGCCAGGGTCTAGAGTGACTGGGGATGTGGGGCAGGGGTATGGCTAAGGCTGGGTCTGGCTCTGCTCTGTGGAGGTGGAGGCCTGGGACCCATTGGCAGATGGGGGCTCCTTCTCACAACTCACCCTTGATGGAGGCTGTGGAGTCCTTGCGGGCAATGTCTAGGAAGGAGACCACAGATGGTTTAGTCAGGAAGCAAGCTTTCCCACTCCACTGTACAAAGGTCCTGAGACAAGCCTCCTGGCCTGGCCTGGGAGAGGAGATACCCAGAACCTGGCCCCTCCCCAGAGGACGGTGATGGAGAGGCCACAGCCGTCCTCTGCCCTGTTGGCCGCTGTTCCACTGACCATGGCTCATCCTCATGACCCCATTTACAAGTTTACTGGGGCTCTGTCTAGAAAGGCAGAGTGAGGACTGGGTGGTCCCGGACCGTGCCAAGGTTGAAAAGGCACCTGCCCACCCATCCCACCCAGACCTCATGTCAGAGTCCCTGGGCTCTCTTACAGTGGACAGCCACCTCCAGAGGCTCTCGGAACCGCACGTGCCTTGAAGTTCTCTGTGGCTCGGCCCCATGGCACCTGCACTCTTGCCTTCTGGGTCTCAGGATAGAGGGGGGGCATTTCCTGTCACCATGCTAGGGTAGGGATGGAGAACAAATGACTGTGAGCCCTTCCTGTTCAAGACTGGCATCCTGGACTGTGGCATCTGCTGAGTCCTCTGGGCTTAGTGTAGAGGACCCACTGTGGAGGACCAGAAGAGGGCGCGGAGACCTCGGGAGACCATGGAATGAAGCCTAGGCAGCTGTGAGTGAGCTCAGCACCTGGAGGCTCATGCTTCAGCCCAGGATGTACCTCTCTGGCAATCCCCGTGGTTCTGAGGGAAGCTTTCCACACCCAGAGGAATAACAGCAGTACACTAAGGGTGCCAAAGATAACCCCACCAACTGAAGGCAGCCTGTACACAGTCACACTGACCCCTGGGAATACTGTCCCGAGGCCACAAGGCTCAGGCATTGAGAGCCCAGTGGCCAGAGATATGGACAGCAGGTGTTGGGTACAGAGCTCAAACAACTGCCCTGCACCCTGTGCCTGGCTTGAGACACACTGGGCCTCTGACACAGCCTCCTGGGCAGGGCTTCCCAGGCAACTCAGACCTGGCCATGCAGCCTCAGAGACTTTTGGGCCCTTTTCTCTGACAATAACTGCACCCCCCTCACCCTGCTCCTCACAACTCCCATACATTGGTCCAGACGCCGGACTATTGTTCAGACCCCAGTATGGATTGTGAGGGGAACCTGGGACACAGGGGCCGGTCCTTGGTTTAGAGGCCAGAGTCTGTAAGCTCCCTCTAGTGGGGCCCAGGCTAAGGCGCTGACCAGAGCTGATCAAGGCTGTGGCCAGCCTGCAGGTGGGGTCTGTCCTGTGTGACACACAGGACACCTGGGTTGGCCTCCCTCCACCTAGGCTGCTCTTCAGGTGTCTGGCAGATGGAAGAAGGCAGCACTCACAGGCTACATGCCCAGCACTACCCTCCTGCCCTGTTCCAGTCACCCTGGGCATTAGGTCCTGTGAACGTTGGAGTCTTCATCAACAATGGGACAGTGGGACAGCAGGCTGTTTGTGGGACAGTGCACAGCTTGATGAGCCGCCCTGGGGGGCCTGCCTGGCTCCGCCCACAGCTTCCTGTGCTAAGGTTAAGTCTGGCATATCTCTGCCTCTTCCTTGGCCCAGCAGCAAGCTCAGGGTCACAGGTCTGGGCTCCCTCCTACTTGGAACCCCTCTCCTGCTCCTGTCTCCTTCCCCTCTCCTATCTTCTTGCTTACTCCTGGTCTGAGCCTGTTGTTAGCTGTGTCTTCGCACCTTTTTTCCCTAAGTTAACCGGCTCTGTGGCCATCCATGGTGCCTTTCCTGGGCCCCTCCCCCCCTCCATTTCCATCCAGCATCCTCCACTGTTCCTCCAACTTCTTCAGCCTGATTGTCAGACCTCTGTTCATGCATGCTGGTCCCATGCTATGGCTGCTGGCTTGGTGCAGATTAGAGCCTCCCTGTAGCCCTGTGTGATCCTTTCTGTGCTGTTGGCTGTGCTTTGCCACGCCTGGTGCTTTAGCAAACCCAAACCCTTCCAAATGGGACCATTTTCCTGTTCCTACCTAGCTCCCAGCCATATTTTCTCCAGAGTTCCAGAGGCGGAAGATATCTTGAGATCAAGGACAGGGATCCTGCCTTCCTGTCTGGGTCCTGCCTCTCTCCCCATTCCCAGCAGCAACACATGTCTCCCGAGCCAGTGTTTCAGGCTGTGTGGCCTTACCCTCTCAGTTCTGGGAGGCTGTGAGTCCCACGTGGGCCCCTCAGTCTCTTTGGCTGGATGGCATGTCCGTGGGTGGGAATCAGAGCGAGAGACTCGAGCTGAAGACCTCATTTACTGGAACATGGCCCTATGATAAGAAAGACATTATTTATGGCACAAGCCGTACACACAAGGATGAAGATAAAAGGATGAGAAAATTCCTCCCTGGTAACCAGGAGGCTTCCTTGTCTCCATTTTCTGAGAGACCCATAGACAGCAGCTTCTTTTTGTAGGGCTCACCATGCAGATAAATCCCGTGTGCCACCAACTCCAAAGTCTTGCTGTGAGCAATTTCCTCTGCAGGCATAGTCTTCATAATTATCGCCTTTGATGGCTGTGTAATATTCCTTTGGGCTGGTGCCCTGAGATTTACAGCCGTGCACACACTGTCAAGGACTGCTCAGGAAGGTGGCAGTTTACTGTAGGAGTTTATAGTGCTCTGAGATCATGATAAGGATGTAATAAAACACTTCTGTCAACACGATAAGTTCCGCATAGCAGATGAAACACTGGGAGCAGATGACAGCAGGGGTTTTCCATTGTCAGGCTTTTCTGGAAGGCATCTCACCTCTTCAGTTGGCCTTTGTGTTGGGTGGGGTCCTTCTCTTTGTCTCTCCCTTGATGTCTCTGGTCCTATCTGTCTCTTATTGTCTCTGCATATGTGCACAGTTTTTGGCCTCTGTCTCTCTCCTGGTCTCCCCATCTGCACCTCCCTTTGTCTGCACCTCCGTCTCTGAGTCCCTCTCTCTCTCCTGTGACAGCTCACATTTGGGTATAGGGCTTTCGCCTTCCCTGCCTGTGGAGCAGTGCCCCTTTGCCCCTCCTCCACTCCCTACACCAGCCCACAGGCGTGATTATTTCTCGGAGCTTCAGCCATGCCCGTCCTGTCCTGGGTGCAGACGCTGCTTGGAGCCTGGGCAGGGAGCCACCTGTGAGATACCATTCTCCTCTGTCTGTGGAGACGCTGAGTCAGAGGGGAAGGAGGTGTCCCGGGGGTGCTGCTGGCAGGGTGGTCCTCCTTCCTCCCCCAGCTGGATCCCCCTTCACACCACCTAGATCCCCCCAGGTCTCTGGCCTGGGGACCTCAGTGGGCATCACTGCCCCCTGAACTGGGGCAAATGCTTGTTTCAAGAGGCATGGCTCTGGTTTCCATAGACCCCTTCCACGGGCCTTCTTGCCCTTGAAGACTGAGAGCAGAGTGAGGGGCTTGCCCTGACTCCAAGGAGGACCCCCGGAAATGGCTGCTCTATACAGTCTTCCATAGGAGATAACGGACTGGCCGGGCCCTATGCTCAGTGGCGTGAAAACAGCAGGAGGCTGAGGCCCTGTCAATGATGTTTGCCTGGATGTGTTTGCACGGCTCAGTTACTTCAGAGGAGAGGACGGTCTCCCATCACAGTGTTGGTGCTCACTGCAGCAGGGCAGAGAAGAGGCAGGCCACGGAGGGCGGGGGGGGGGGGG
>CM053765.1:4965708-5020293 GCA_028658305.1 Pachyuromys duprasi
GCCCCGTGAGAGCAGCCGAAGGTGTCAGCTCCTATGGACAGTGGTGGGCTACCACACAGGTGCTGGGAGCTGAGTCCCTGCCCCCTGCCAGAGGAACAAGTGCTCCTAAGTACTGGGCCATCTGTCCAGACCTGTGTGTGTGCGCAATGCACACATATATACCTGACCCGTGTGTGCGTGCAAGTGTGTGTGTGGTTTGTGAGTGTGTGAATCTGTGGTGTATATGTATCTGTGGTGTGTGTGTTGTATATGAGTGTGTTATGTATGTGGTGTGTGTGTGAATGTGTGTATGTGAATGTGTGTTTATGTGAGTGTGTAGTGTGTGTGAGTTGTGTGTGTTATATGTGAGTATGTTATGTATGTGGTGTGTGTGTGTGAATGTGTGTGAGTATACGATGTGTGTGTGTCTGGCTTGGATCCTTATCTCTGTGGCCTCAGTCAAGTAGAGCAAGCTCCCTGGCTTTCACACACCCATCAAGCACCCAGAGGGGAGCACCTAGCCTCACGTGGTAGACACATGCAAGCCGGCTGGTGTCCCCTCCCACCGGCCCCAGAGCAGAGGCCTCAGCGCAGGGACAGGCCGTAACCCGAGTGCCTTTGCTCAGAGGCTGGCTCGTGACAGATGGGTGATAAAGGGCGGAAAATAGTTCCAGGAGCCTGGGGCCTGTAGAGTGTCATGGCTACACCATGCTAGCTGGGGAGGGGCTGGCATCTAGGCACTGTCCTTCACTTGGGAAAACGACCAAGCAGCTGTCTAGCTTTGTGTCAAGGCCATGTTCTTCTAGGCCAGGGCAAGAAGGGGACACTATGCTCCTAGGAGAGAAGAATCCAGACCCAGGTAAAGAACACCGACAGCCAGGCCTCGGGGCCAAGCTTGGGTGTGGCACCCTCAGGTCTAGGCAGGTATATGCAGACAGAGGGACACAGACAAGCCCAGAGAGAAGGGTTCTGTCCTGGTCAGTCGTGGCCTGAACTGGGCTCTCTGGAGCTCCTGCTTCTTTATTAGATGCCAAATCTCACCCAAACCCCAGCCTGAAGACCCTCTAGAGTCTAGACTATCTTTCAGGGTCTGTTTGCAGGCCTTTCCCCCTCACCTTTCCGGGAGTCAGCAGTGGCTTCCATCCATGTACTGCCCACCAGCCTGGCTTTCTGTACATTTGCGCCTGCCATTTCCCCCTTCACACACCTCCACGGTCTGTGATAGGTTCTGGAGAGTCTCTTGGTGGGCAGTGTGCCAAGTGCAACAGCTGGCACATGAGTGGTTTCAGCACTACCCACCAGCCCTTCCAGCCCCGCCAGCCCCACACAGGGAAGGTCCTTCCTTCCCTAGCTCTGGCCAGTGGCTGGCACTGTGTTTGGTAGCCATGGCTGTCCCTACTCACCCCTCACACTTTCTCTGTGCTGGGGACCTGCAGGGACCGGGTGTTCCCACATCTGAGCAGTGCAGGATCTCCCAGCTGTCTCACTGGTAAGCCACCACTTCTGGAGACACCCTAGCGGGGCTGCAGGTGGCCAGGGTGCTGGGAAGGAGAGCCTCTACAGGGCTTTCCTCACATGCACACGCACAAGCAGACGCACAGGTCTGTGTGCACGAACACTCTCTCTCTACTCCCACCACCCTCCCACTCTCCCGCACCGAGACCTGCCCCACCTGGGCTCCTGTGGCACTGTGCTTGTCCTGCGTGTGCTTGCCCACCTGCCTTGTCCTGCGATCTGCTGCCGATCAGAGCCGCGCACAGGTCAGGAACCCGAGCTGTGGCTCACAGGGCAGCTGAGAAGTTTCCATTACCGGGACACGGGGGCAGTGGCCTCAGCAGCCTTGAAGGCTGGCAGCCCGTCAGCCTCTAGTCAGCTGGATCTATAGGGGGCCTGTGGTACACAGGGCACCCCCTAGAGTTGAGTTTCATCCCAGGCACCTCAGCAGCTTGGCCACAGGCCCACAGAGGGCCTTGGACAGGGCAGAGGCTGCTCTCGCTGTTCCTGTTCCCAGCTGGAAAGGAAACAGGAAGCTGTGGACACTCCTTCCCCCTCTCACCTCCCCTTTTGTAGGGCGGGAGGCAGAGTTCAGGCCAGGCAGGCAGTGGGGTCCCTGGAAGGGCTGGCGTTCCTAATCTGGGCTCCTCCAGGAATAGTCTGGAAGCTTCCTAGATGCCAAACATTCCTGACTTAAGCGAGAAGCCTCCTAGCGAGGCTGGTCTCTGCTGGCTTTGCTCACATACCCCTGGCCAGGGACCAAGGAGCAGGAGCAGACACTGGGCTTCTGCTCCCCCTTCCCCCAGGTCTTGTTCAGATGTGGGGTCTGCATAGCTTAGTTGGGTTTGGCTCTCATAGCGATAGAAGCGCAGACGGCAGTGCTGTGTGGACGCAGTTGGGGGAGCCTTGGGGTGCCTTAGCTGGGCAGAGTGGACCCTCCCCTGAGCAGGGCCTAAACTTGGGGGAGTCCAGGGGGTTACAAGTCATTTGCCAGCTGCCTAGGTACCCGGCAGGTCAGAGGTCTGCTCTGCAGCAGTGCCCAGCAGATGAGGTCATCAGCCCAATGGGACACACCCATGCAGGGAAGACTGACCCATTCTGTGCTCTGTCTGAAGCAGCACTTGCTGCGTGGCCTGAGGCCAACCCTCCAGCATCTAGGTTTGAAGTGGTCACCTCCCTGATCCTCCCAAAGATATCCTGGCCTTGGGCAGGGCTCGGGCTTGGGGCTCTTGCAGCACTAGGTGCCAACTGTAGTCACCCAGAGCCCTGGAGCATCAGGTAGCTGGGTTGAGAATGAGCCTCCCTCTATGTCTGTACGCATAAGGACACATGGGATTACCAGCTGCTGGGGTTTATCTGCAACCTGTTCGCACCTCAGGAAGCCCCTCAGACCTTACAAAAGGGAACGGTGGCCACTGGGAGAGTGCTGGCAATTGTGTGATCTCTGCCCAGGCTGCCTCCATCCTGGGGCCCACCACAGTTGGCTTCCCGCCTTGCCTGAACCTGTCACTGGAAATCTTGGTCCCAAGAGGGAAGGTCACACAGACCTGGTCCCCAGAGCTGGTAGACTCACCTAGCAGCCTCCTGGGTCCACGGGTGAAGTAGCCACCATGCTCTATAGGAACGACTGTGGGGCACGGTCCAGCACGGAGCTGGTGGGCTTCTGTCAGCAGCACTCACTGTCCCCTTAGAGGGTGGCCCTGGGCAGCACTGGTAGGTCACACTTGTCCCGTAGACTTCCTTCTGAAGAGGCTGCCTACCCCCGCACAGGGTATAGTTATTGCTGATCTGTGCTGAACCACAGAGCTCCGCGAGGGCTGAGCAATGACTGCCTCCCCCTTTGACAGAAATTGCGACAATCTTGAAGACAGGCCACTGGCTCCAGATCTGGGAGGTGCCGTTTCCCAGGGCCCCAGTGGACAGCCGGCCAGGCCTGTAGACAAGGCCAGAGGTCAGCACCGCTATTCCTGCTCATCTTGGCCAAATTTGTTCATACCATGCTAGTTCTGGAGCTGTGAACCTCTTGACATAGCTACACTGTGGAATTAAGGGTACAGTGGATATGAGAGGGTGACAGAGAGGCCTCGGAGATGTGGGGTGACTGTAGAATCCAGCCCCTGATTAGACTTTACAGTAGATCTTTGATCTGGAGATGGGACCCAGCCTGGCCCAGGCTTCCTGCTTTACTTGGTGTCCTTCCCTGGGAGGACAGGGTACAAGTTACAGATGGGCTGGCCCAGTCCCGAGGACCCCTGCTGAAGCCTCTGTCTGCTCATGAATGGCTTACAAAAACAGAAAGGGAGGTCCTGGGACCAGGGTCTTTGAGTATGTGGCCTCGGCTGAACTGAGGGGCCATTTGAGGTGTCCCTGCCTTGTGGTTGCCCCAATAGCAGGGCACACTGCCCTCGCAGAGTCCTGTGCTCACATCTGGCAGCAGAAACCTCGACCCACTGCTTGCAGCCATCCAGTTGTGGGTGGGCACGCTCGGACCAGCATCCTCCTCCTTGTTCTCAAGCCACGGTGGTGAGTGTATCCACTTTCATTGCACTGCAGATGTTCTGTAGGTGCAAGGGTGGAGCTTCTCTAATGAACAAACCTTTTTTTATGGTAACAGGTAAGCTGGGTTGACCCCCGGGCTACAGCTGCTGACCCTTACTCTGGGGATACTGCTAAGGATGGCTGGGGGCATAGGGCACACAGCTCGGCCTTATTGCAAGAAGGAGGAAGACAAAACCTGTCTCCTGGAGCCCTGACCCAGCTTCTGCATCACTGAGACCCAAGCCACACACACCAAGGCAGAGCAGGCTCTACCACCCAGCTGGAGGCTTCCCAAAACCCTTTTTGGTCTCCCTTTTGGTGGGAGGAGGTAACGGCTGGCCCAGCAGATGACAGCATCTACTCACTGTCCACTCCTCCTGGAGGGAAGTGTCACCACTCTTTGTTCTGTTCCTCTGGACCAGCAGGGTGACATGTGTGGGTCACATCTCCTGGGCCTCCAGCCTCTACCGGGAGAGATAAAGCATGCACCAAGGGCATGGTGATTCTGGGTCTTCCCATCATTCTGATCACTTGTCCGGGGATGCCTGGGGAGGGGAGTTAGCCTTGCCATCTCAGGGCTGCCACAGCTGGTGGCACCCCACTCTGTGGGTCATGATATTGTCAAGGACGAGGAGGCCTAGGTTTGGTTCAAGTAGGTGAATCAGTATCAGCCATGGCCTCTTTTCTGAAGGCGGTGGGAATGGCCAGGGTCATGTGCCAGACTGTCTGCCCACCTCCACCCCGTCCCCGATCTGTAAGGCGCTGCAGTCTATGTCATCTGAATGACATAGACCAAGAGATCCCCTAGGCCACAAGTAGCGGACACTGGAGAAGGGCTGGTGCTGCTTTCCCTCGTGGGGAGGGCAGGACGCACAGGAAGAGCCACGAACATCACAGTGACCTTTGTGTTATCAGACCTTGGCTGTTTCCCAATCCTCCACACTGCTGTTCTGTACTGGCCTAGATGCTAAGGCTTCCTTTGGCCTTGTTTGGCTGGAATGCAGAGTGGGTGGGAAGGGCACAGGCCACGGACTATCACGCACTGGTACCTGGGGTGGGCAGTGGGTAGTGATGCTATTGCAGTACCCAGGCTGGCTGTGGACAGGCAGGAGTTAGTTAGACTCTGGGTCTGCTGCAGGGTTGGGGGTGGGGAGTAGGATCTTATCTGCTAGAGCAGCAGGAGAATCTCCCAAGTAGAAATTTCCAGTCTAGTGGGTGTGGCTGGAGCCTGGGGGCCATTGCTGGTACTGTGACACACAGCCCTGGGCTGCTGCCAGGGAAGGCAGGCTTCTACAGACCCGTGGCCTTGGGACTTCATTCAGAGATGCTCTCTGGCCTAGATTGCTGGGGTGAAGGGTTATGACCCGGACCACAGGGTCACTGGTGTGCCAGGCCTGTCTGATTGTAGGAGCAGTGTTCTCTATAGTGTCAATCATCAGCCTCAGGTCTCCTGAAAGACTGGAGGTGGTGTGTGTGTGTGTGCGTGCTCAAAGGGCCTGTGAATAGGAGTGAGCAGGAGAGAACAAGGCAGAGAGGCAGAAGGTCCGAGTGGCCTTTGGGCTGCACAGGGTGGGGGTGAGAAGGGATTTGGCTGGCGAGATGGACAGATCCCTCCCTGGACACAGAGAAGGGCTTGGGCAGGGAGGGGCCAGGGCACGGGGAAACAGGGGTGGGGCACCACGAGAAGGCAGGAGCGCTCCTGTTGGAGGATGGCAGATGGCCCAAGGGACAGCTGAGGATGAGACAGGGTGATGGTGGCTGCAAGGCTCTGGCTCATGTATTCTGGTCAGGTGTGTGGGCAGGCATGCCCAGGGGGTTTCTGGTGCTGCCAGAGCAAATGCTGCTGACTGGATCAACCCTTCTTCCCTACCTCAGAGTTGAGCCATGAACTGAGAGCAAGACACAGTGGCACCTTCAAGGGTCTGGGGAGGGTCCCTGTATGTCCTTTCCTTGCTTGTATAGATGCCTGCACACCTGCTTGGGGCCTCTCCCGCTTGGAAGCCAGGAATAGAAGAGGTCTTCTGATCAGCTTCTTCCTTCTCATGGGTAAGAACCCAGTAAAGCTCCTCCCCTCACATTCACAGCCATCTCTTGAGCCTCCAGCAAGGCCAGTCCTGTCTGTAGCTTCTGTTCTCCATCATCTAGTAACCAAGTGTTCGGTACCTGCCTGGCGCGTGAGCTAAGACAGCAAACAATAGGAGAGTGACAGGCAGCAGGTGGCAGACAGATGCAGCCGATGGCAGCAAAGCTCTGTCACATCAGGACTTTACTGAAACATGCCTGAGAGTGAACAGAGGTAAAAAATCATTAAAGTGGGGCTCAGCACATCCAGCCAAAGTTGTCTGGGGAAACTGAGGCAGCTAACTGCAGTTTCTGCTCCATGTGTGTCTCCATGGATGAGCTGCTGGCTTCTTCCCACTGCAGGCATTTCTAGATGCGGTAGCAAACAATGGCAGCCCTGTTGGAAATGCTTTACTTTCTAGCTGTTTGCTGTTTTCCCCTCACCCATTTCAGGTCCAGGCTGACCCAGAACAGGGGGCTTTGGAAGAGACAAGACCCTGCCTCCTCGATCCCAGAGTCCTCTTTAAGCAAGCTTAAACAGCACATGGCAACTCACTAATATACTGTATGCTACACTGAGCGTGTCCCAGACTCGGGGACATGGAGTGAGGATGGAGATGTCTTTGAAGCATTATTCTGCTCTTCACGGGTGATCGATGAGTGAGTTTGGGGTGTCATGGGGATGAGACTATGAGAGCTGGGTGGATATGGATGGAGACCTCCAAGGCCCGGGAGTCGATATCTGTGTCTAGGGGTTCTCATGACATCCAAATGGAGGTGAGTTTCAGCTCATGCTCTGTGGCAGGCTGAACAATGGTACCCTGAAGAGGTCTCCGTGAGGTTTCTGGAGTCTGTGAACAGAGCTCTTCTGGGGTGGTGAATGCAAGTAAGCTGAGATAAGGACCTTAAGATGAGAAGGGAGTACTGGAGGGTCTGCCTTGTGGACACTTAAGGCCATCACATGAATCCTAAAGGGTCAGAGGTCAGTATAGAAGAGGGGATGGTATGATCACAGGGCACAGACTGATGGCAGGGTCATAGGTCATGCGTGTCAGTGGCCACTGAAAGCCAAAGATGCAGGAAGGCCTAAGCTGCCGTGGCCTGCCGACACTCTGGGTTTGAGCATTCCTTCAGGTCTGAGGCTGTCTCTGCTTGTTCTGCTGCTGGAAAGCTGGAGACAGAGGCACACGGGGATCACATGGGGTCCTGGGTGCTCTAGATGAGGGGCTGGGTTGGGAAGGAGGAACCAGAGACAAAGTTGGCTCCTGCGTGTGTTGTGCTGGGGCTCCGAGGTCTGAGGGAGAAGGGTTCCAAGGTCACCCCTGGATATGGGTGAGAGGGCAGCAGGTGGGCTTGGCCAGGGCAGATGATAGGCGTGCAGCATGAGGGCAGGGAGCCCGGGGAGAGAGGAGAGAGAGGACAGGGGAGTGAGAACGAGCTGTGGAAGGCTGGGGCTGATACCGACTCCAGTGACGGTGACAAGAGCTTGGGCTGGGTCTGCAGGCCCGGGCTCGAGACCCTCGGGGCGGATTAGGGAACTTTTACTGGGCAAACTGTCTGAAGGAAGAGCTTCTAGCAGTGAGGTAGTGAGTCCTTTGTCACTGCACGTGAGCAAGAGTGCTTCTTGCCTCTTGCAATTCTCAAGGGTCACACAGGCCTCTGGGATGACATCTTGCAGGAGAGCAAGCAGCAGGAGGGAAAACTTGCGGCGTTCTGATATCATCTGTGACTCACTCTTAAATGCGGCACTGGGAGCGACATTGCTCTGGTTTGCAGTGCAGTTAAAGGTCCTGCCTGAGCCGCAGCCCTAGGTGTGGGGTTGGCGCTTGATAGTCTCTGGCTGAAGTGCGGAGCTCTGGCAGTCAAACCGGGCTGCCTACCACTGAGCTTGCGCCCTCAGTAAGATGAGGATGCTGAGCAGAGTCCTTGGCCCCTAACAGGGTCAGCTCCTGGGTGTCAGAGGCCGGTCCCCTTCAGGAGGACCCTCACAATGGCCAGCCACAGTGGCACCAGTAGCCAGATAATGGGAACCTCTGGGTCCTATTGTACACTAACAAAAGCGCCCTGGTTCCATTCTCCTAAATTATTCATGACCTCCAAGAGGCCGTAAAAGTCCTCAGCTCTCTCCAGGAACCATAATTACAATGATAAATTTTATTTATAAAGTCAGTCCCTTCCCACAAGCCTGCCGCCTGGGGGCTGTACATAAGCCATAACGGAGACAGGGGCTGCCGAAAGCCGCTGCGACAGCTGTTTTTCCGGCAGGGACTTGGGGGCTGGCCTGGAGTAGGCTTGGGGGTGTTGGAGGGGCAGGGGCCTTGGTCTGCCACCTACAGCCTTCTGAGAGTGACGGCTCAGGAGGGGCATCTCAGAGTGGTGTGGCTGTGATGACCATTGCAGAGTCAGGCCCCTGCCCACCACCTGCTAGACAGATCCTGGTTTTCCAGGGCTTTGCTGGTTTTCCATCCTTCCAGGGACCTGTGGAAGCAACATGGCTGTGCCTGCGCCAGGACAGGGCCTTCCCATGTAGCTTATGTGCTCTGGTTCTCACACCAGAGCGTGAGCAAGCACGTGGACACACACAAGCCATACTGTCAGTCACAGGGGTGTCCAGGGGTGGGGATGGAGGCAGGTTCTTTGCATGTCTTCATGGAGGCCCACTGAGCTCCATCCATGACCTCACCGGCTGATAAAGACCAGGGCTCTGAAGAGGCAGAGCGCTGGCAGCTGACAGAGCTGTGTTGGAACCATGAAGCTACTAGACCTGGTACAAGACGCCATAGAGCCAGAGGCGGGGCCCCATATCACCACTCCCACCAGGGGGCAGCTGGCCCCCGGCTGGTCACGACGGAGCCCTCCTCTGTAAAAGCTCTTGCACCGCTATTCGTGCTATGTGCTGAAATCCAGGTGGGGAGGGCAGACGGACACCTAGGACTAGTCTGTGTTGGTACCCTTGTGACAGCAGCCAAAAGCTTAGAGCTGGATCTCTCGTGGCTCAGACATGCTTTCTGGACACTAGCAGAGTCCCTCGCTGGGGTCCCTGGTCTAGGTGAGGGTACAAGTTCTCCCAACCTTTGCACCATTCACAGGGTGGCCTCACTGAGCAGTCAGACCCCATGAGGCCAGGCAATAGGAGGGAGGAATGCCCAGATGTGTTGAGAGCTGTTGGATGCTGCTCGTGACATTAGGCATCAACACCACCACGGTTAGAGTGAGGGCTTAGGGCAGCGGTTCTCAGCCTTCCTCATGTGGCGACCCTTTATTTCAGTTCCTCACGGTATGGTGACCCCGAGTCATAACATTACATTTTGTTGCTCCTCCAACAAAAAATTTTGCTATGAACTGTAATGTAAATATCTGATATGCAGGATATCTGAGAGGCATGCCCTGTGCAAAGGTTATTTGACCCTTCCCCCACACACAAAGGGGTCATGACACACAGGTTGAGAACCACTACGTAAGAGGGTCAGTAAATGAGCCCAGTGGACTGCAGGATAGAGGGCACAGGATCTTAAACCATCTCTGGAGTCAGACCCAGGGTCCTGGTGCATGCCTGGGGCTGTTTACACTTAGGGCGTGGTGAGCCCTCACATCAATTTTCTGGCCCAGGAAATAGGGCCATTGGGCCTGATGAAACCAGAGAGATGGCCCGTTCTACCTTTGGCCAAGAAGGTAAGGCCATAGCCCATGAGGGGCATATAGAAACTAGGGCCACTTCAGAGACCTGAAGGATGAGGCTGTGGTCCTACCGCACCCCTCCTCAGCTCTACCGTGTGGGATCTGATGAACCAGACAGGTCCTGGCAGGTGGTAGATCATGCAGCCCACTGACCGATAGTGATGGATCACCCAGGCTGCACCAATGGCAGATCACAATGGATCACCTGGCTTAGCTCAAAGGCAGGTGATGACGGATCACCCGTCCTAGTCCAAATGGCAGATGATGAGGGATGACTCTGCCTAGCTTAGAGGCAGGTGGCGGTGAGTAACTTGGCCTAGCCTAGTGTCAGCCTCCGCTAACCTTGCAGGTGTGGTGCCCAGCGGAAGGAGGACTCTAAACACTCTCCTGAGGGCTGTGTGCCCTGCTCAGGACCCATCAGCAGGAGACCCACATCTGTTGCTTTCCACCTGTGAGCCACAGCAGTGATCATGGCCTAGGTGCCGTCCATACCTCCTTTCTCATTATTCTGTCATCATCCAGTCTCTGAGACCACTCCTGGTCTGCACAGAATGGGTCAGCTACATCCATACCATCCAGCTTGACTCGGCCAGTGTTAGCGGTGCCATTGCAGAGTCAGAGCTGCATGGCGTCTCTGATAGACCCTAGTGAGCCATGCAGAGCGTGGTGCCCTTAGGACCGGGAACTGTGTTCTGCTTCCCTCCTGGGGATGGAAGGCTCTGGTCCACTGGGTCTGCCCATCACAGACTAAGATGTATTAGGACACCGGACTCCACATAGGCAGAGGAGGTTGTTCAGTCATGTGAGCAGGTAGCGTAGGCTGCCGTGAACCCGATTACTCTGCACCACACTAAAGCCCTGAGTAGCTGGTGGTGGCGACAACGCCCCAGTCAGCTGGTCAGAAAATCAGAAAAGCCTGAAGTGACTGGTGCCCCACTCAGAACATAGCTGAGAGGCCCTTGTGGCAGGCTGGGGTAAGCTGCCCACCTGTGGAGTCAGCCTTACAGGAGAGTGGCACAGACTAATGGATGCTGGTGGAAGACTCAAACGATGGTGCAGGGCACGATGAGGAATAGGGCCTATAGGGGTGGCTGTGAGACCTCAGTGTGGGCACAGAGCACAGCAGTCTGCCTGCAGGAGAGGACAGGCTGGCTGAGGGAGGAGGTGAGCCAGGCTGGTGCAGATCCTGGGGCGTAGAGAGAGGGAAGATACCTCCCTATGGCACAGTGCCCACTTTGCCCCCTGTCTAGTGCTTGCTTCCCAGCAGGACAGGGAGGGCTGGGTTAGGTGTGGGCTGGGAATAGCACCTTTCCCTCTGGCTTCTTGGCATCCTGAGGCCACAGGGTGGGTGCAAAGCACAGGTAAATCCTGCAAGAGGCCGAGCCAGGGCCAGTTACAGGTGAGAGCCCAGGGAAGGAGGGAGGAAAGGGAGGGAAGGGGGGAGGGGATGCTGGCATAGAAGATCTTTCAGAGTTGAGGATCCATAGACAGAGCTGGCCTTTTCTTGTCTTGTCCCATTTCTAATCTTACTAACAACAGAATTCTTGGCTGTTCCAGGAGCCTTCATTTCTGCAGTGCTCCCTGCTCTCCGCAGTCGTTCTGTATGCAGAATAAAACCAGCCAGGCAAGTTCCACAGGAAAGGCAATTTAAAAAGTGGCCTGTGCAAGACCCCTCTGAGGACCTCGGGGGAATGATAGTGACAGCTTGCCAGGAGGACTGTCCATAGGCCGTAAAGGCTGGACAGGGAACAGTCAGGGTCAGACCCGGGAGTGGCAGGGAGAATTTGGTCCTGGGCAGAAAGAAGGTACAGCTGTGCAGGGCTTTGATTAGGACTGGGGACAGGGACCTGGGTTACGCATCTGCCTCACACAAAAGTAGCTTTTTTTTTTTTTTTTTTTGATGCTGCAGGAGAACACTGAATGGATCTCTCTCTCTCTTTTTCTCTTCCCCTCTCTCTCTCTGTCTCCTCTTTCCCTCTCCCTCTGTCTCTCTGTCTCTCTCTCACACACACAGCACCGTCACAAAGCCATAATTCTCAGCCATGAGAGAGTCACCAAGACATATGTCTTCAGAGGTCTGTGACAGGGACATCACCTTGGAGAGTGGCAAAGCTGGGGTCCTTTGCTAGATGTCACAGATGCCTCATGGTGGTCCACCTTGGGTCCCACATCCCCTGAGCTGTACTCACCTTTGGAGGCAGAATAGGTGCAGGTGTCCCAGGCTGTGTCAGGGTCGCTTTTGCCATTGTTGTAGGCCTTATATCCACATACTTACAGGCTCACATGGGTGTCACCTTCAGACCCACCTCTGCAAGTCTAACTGGGCGGAGGGTGCATTCTCCCTTAAGAAATAGTTTGTAAGTCCTCTTGGCACATGGGGACAAGCAGAAACTCCAGATGCCAGTCAGGCCCAGGGTACCCTTTGCAGGTACCGACTGGCAGGTGACTTTGCAGCCGGTCTTGTGTACACTCCACCCTGACAGGTGTACACACACTGCCTTCTGCTGAGCTAGCAGCGGCAAAGGTGTCTGCATGGGTTCGTGTGTCTCTCTCCTTCCTTGCCTTTGTGGGGGTTGGGGAGAGGTGGAAGGGAAACAGGCTCAGGAGAGCGAGAGCCCTGTGCGGCGTGCAGGTATGTGCACACCAGGCAGAGCCGAGAGCTGGGTTCGGGCCTTGTCTGATGCTCTGAGGGCAATGGGCTCTGGCCCCCAATTTGCAAGGCAGCAATTTGGGGACCCGTGGGCAGTAGCCATGTGTAGTGAGTCGTATTCATAATGATTAGCTGACAGGCTTGATGGAGGGAGGGACAGAGGTACTGTGAGGATACGTGAGTATGGGAAAGCACAGGAGAGATACCTGGATCAGAGTGCAGGCATGGGCTGTTGGGGAAGACTCTCCCTGCACGGCTCACCATGTCCCTCTGACCTCATCTCTGGTTTTGCCTGGCTGTTTGCTCATCTGTGCCACCTTCCTTTCCCATTCTCCCCTGTCGATGTCCACGTTAGTACTCCTCTCAGACCCGTCCATCCTACACAGGTTGGAGGAGGTTCAGCAGTTCCATGGACCAGGCATCCCCGAGTGGAGGTGTCCCTGGGGTAGGAGAGGCAGAACGCTAGCTCCCTTGTGCCTGCTAGCTCTGGCCTTTCCAGCTCATGGCACTAGCTCATTCCCCTGGTTCCAGGCTGCCATCAGTGCCATGGCCCCTGTACCGACTCCGTACTGTATGAGGCAAGGCTTGCTGTACAAACGGAAGTTACCCACTGCCCACAGAGCTGCTGTGTGCTGGAGGGAAGTGTAGGCGCCGGTTGGGTGGCACCTTGCTCCCCCAAGGTGCCCACCTTGCTCCCCCAATGGCTGGCACGCCCCACGGGATCACACTCACACACGGCTGTGGCTGGACTGAAAGCCTCTCAGGGCACATGTGGAGGGAGCCGGCCTGTTTTTGTCCCCACACCACAGTATCTGCAGAAATGATTCTTAGGGAGGAAGGATTTCTTTTGGCTCATGGTCTCATAGATTTCAGCCTGTGTTCTGCTGGCTCCTCTGTGAGGAGGGGAGAACACCATGGGGCAGAGCCATTCGTGTGGTGGGAACTGGGAACCGGAGAGAGAGACAGGAAGGGGCATGGATAAAGACCCCACTTGCTAGTGTTTCCACTTCCTCCAAATCAGCTTCCCTCAGTGGCAAGTTACAGAGAACGTGACTCACCTAGTGATTCAGCTGTTCCACATAGCCCCACCTCTGCGCTCTGCTTTATAAATCTATAGGGAAGACTTCATAGCCACAATAAAGGGTCTTTTAACTCCAGGACATCCGGACTCTGGGCTGGCCGGGTCCTGTGCCCACTTGCCTTGCAGGAGCAGGGAGCCTCGGAATACTCGTTCTCTTCATTTGGTGTTCTGACTTTGTGGTCATGAATCCACACAGATCGTCTGTTTGGGCGAGAGGCTTCCTGGGTGTTATCTGCACAAATATCTAGGTCTCAGCAGCCCGAGAGCTGATGAGGCTAATTAAGTTCTAGAGTTTATAGTTCTTGGAATAGGAAGCGTCACATAAAATTGCCACTCCATGGGAGCTGAGCCTTGTCTGTGTGGAGTTGGCTGTAAACGCAGGCAAGGAGGGGAAGAGGTAGCCTCGAGTAAGTAGGGGAGTTTATGGCTCACCATTGAAAAAAATAATGGAGTCATTAAGAAAAATACCTTTTCGGAGCATTAAAATTAGAGGTGAATTGATTCTGTAGTAAATGGCTGGATTTCCCTTTTGGGGAGTTATTTAGGGCTTTTAGGTGGTTTCCTTCATGTAATAGTGTCTAAGAGCCTAGCTATTGGGAAACTGTTAGCTTCTGAGGCTGCCTCCCCCACACCTCCTCCAGGCAGGACCACACTATGGTGGAGTGAGGGGGGTGGAGGAGAAAGAGAACCCCTGGAATCCTGTCTCAGGTCCTGCCAAGGATGTGTGAACTGTCATCTGAGCCCAAGGTTCCATAGGACCCTGGCAGGTAGGGGTGAGCCCAGGGAGGGCTGCACGGGGAGGAGGTCTGCCACGTGCAAGCTTGCCTGGTACTTTTTCCTTGCAGTGCCCGTGTTCTTGTCGAGTTGTGTATCTCCTTTTGCCAGTGTGGGGCTGAAGCTGTGAGGTGGGGACAGAACCACGGCTGCCACAGCATGGCCGTGGCTTAGCGGGTCTAGAGCGAGCAATGGGGAGCTCCCTGACTGTGCACAACGAACTCAGGCTGTGGAACTGAGTATACAGCAGTGCTGGGCGGGCTGGAGTCTGGGCTTCTAGAATGTTCCGAGGGAAACTGGTGCTTGTGGAGCTCGGAGCAGGATGCATTTTTGAGCAACAAGGTGAAGTCTGGAGCTCCCTGGCCGTGGCTGCCTTGTGGAGATCCTCAGCAGGGCCTGGGTGGCTATACCTTCTGGGTAACCTTACCATGACCTCAAGTCATCAGGTTCTGTCCATACTTCCCAGTGGCAAATACTGATGACTTCTGATCTGGCCAGTCTGTCCTTCCATAGACCAGGCAATCACACAGGTGGCAAAGGCCTCTGAGAAGCACTACAGTGACCTGGCCTCCATCCATGACGTTCTCTGCTCAAGGGCCTCTTTGTCCAGTCCCCCACCCCTGACTCCAGGCAGATTAGAAATGAGGCACCCTGTTCCCCCAGCCCACCCCAGCCTCCCGTGGCTGGGAGGACGCTGGGTGGGCCGCCATCTCTGGCCCCGCTCAGGCTCAGAGTTTATCTGGAGCTCATCTTCACTGAGTTATGGCTCATTTCTGCAGCGAGGGACGGCTCACTTTATTAGCCCCATATCGAAGGATCGTGAATTTTAATCTCCGCAGCGGAGAAGGCTGCCTGATGGATTTCTCCCATCCTATCTTTGTCTGTTGCCTCCTCAAAGGGAGTGTTTCTCGGCTCTCACACACACCATCATGGGGTGGCTTTTGGGGAAGATGTGGATTCCAGGTCCCAGGGAGGTAGGCTGAGCAGGCTGCCTTGCCCCTCCCTTTTTATGAGCCTTGGATATCCCTCTGGTGCCCTCTGTCCTTCTCTGCTCTGTAGCCTGCTGTGACACTCCCTGGGCTTGGGCATGCATCTTACTGACCCCCGCCCCAGCCCCAGGTTGCCTCCCCATCCCCCTATCCTGCTCACCCTGCAGGATGGTTTTCCCCTAACCCTTCCCTTTCCACTTCATTTTTGGACCCCCTTTCCTATTAATCTTGTCCATCTGCACCCCAGCCCTGGCTCAGAAGAGGAGGCTGCGGAGTTTGGGAAGTGCTGCAGGGCTGTGTGCTCAAGTGCCTTTGTTGTGGGAGCCCATCTGCTCTCAGCAGTGGAAGAAAGGAAGCAGCAGGGAGGCCAGCCAGGCGCCTTAACAGGCTGCTCTTCCACAGCTGGCCCTGTGTTCTCCAGTGCCTGACCCCACCACAGACCCTCTTAGGCGCAGTCCCCACCCCCCACCTCAGGAGAGCCCATGCTCCACTCTGAAATACCAGCTGCCTGTGCTCCCAGAGTGCAGTGGTCCCTGTCTGGAGACTGGCCCCCAGTTTGTCCTTTAGAGATGCACCCGTCTTCTGACAGGTAGGCATGCCGGGGAAGATTTCTCTCTGTGGGCAGGGGGTCCAGGTTGCATTCAGAGTGGGTGCATGAGGAGACCCAGGCATCAGCGCCCTCACCCTGTCTGCCTGCAGTGGTGATGGCGGCCCTCCTGTTATGTCAAAAGAACGATGCTTGGAATGGTCCTTAAGGGCCTGGGAGTGAGGAGCAGCTACACATACCTTGAAAATACTGCTGGTTTTCTGGAGCCAAGCACTGGCTTCATGGGTTCCATGGTCTCCATGGCCCCACAGGCCCATTTACAACACTCACAGGCCTCGCCTGCCTTCAAACAGCCACTAGCTGAGCGACTAATTGGTTAAGACCCTGGGCTGCCCTGAGATACATCCTACATTAAACACAACCCTGTCCCTGTCTCCTGGGATATCCCAGACTTGCTTCTGCTTGGGGTGTGGAACTACCCTCAGTCCCCAGTGGCTCCCTGGGTTGGACCCTGCAGTTGGGGTGCACCAAGGAGACAAAGATGTGCTTGGTGGCAGGCAGTCTGTGGGGGTGTCCTTAGGGTCTGGGACAGAGCTAAGGTGTCCTGGTGAGTAGCTCCTCAGCAGGGACACTGCTGGCTCTGCCTATGGCTGCTTCAGGACATAAACAGCACTACTTGCATTTCACATGGTACCCTCCAACAGCTGGGCCTTGCAGTGGGTGTGGGATCAAGGCCCACAGATGCCAGCAGACAGGTCAGACAACATTCAGGGCAGGACTATGGCCAGGACCTGACCTGAACCCCGTCGTTACCGTCACAATTCCGGTTGTGCCCTGAAGGAAATGGCCTGTGGTCTGTGCCACATCAGCCAGCTGGGGTTTTGCTTTGGGTTGTGTCACATGCTCAGGAGCGCCATTAGCTACTTTCCCAGGATCCTCTCAGGAGTAGGCTTCTCCTGACTGCAGGAAGTTAGGTTCTCTGGAGGTTCACTAAGGAGCTGCAGTGGGTGTTAGGTGCACTATCACCTGAATGTCAGCCCCAGCTGACCCCTGCCTATACCTGAATTCTCATCTGTGAGCGCCTGAGGCCCAGGTGAGAGTCTGATGCATGGCTGACCTGGTGCAAGATGCTCTGGCTTCAGGGAGGAGGGGTTCCTGAGATGGGCCAGGCTGGACACTGGCCATGGTTTCCATGCCCTGAGCATAGCCTGAAGGCACACCCAGTCCTGTACTGCCTGGGCCCTTAGCTGCTTGTCCACTCCTGCATCTGGCCTCCCAGTTGCGTTCCTGTCCCTCTTTTGAGTTTGGCAGGTGAAACAGGAAGTCAGGTCGATACAGAGCTGCTCTGGCCCGGTGAGCTGGACCACAGCAAGTGCTGACGTCAGGGACTCCCGACTTTTCAAGGGCCTCTGGTCCAGGCTGCTTGAGTAGAAGAGTGTCAATCAATAGCTACAGCCACAGGCCCCCCCCTTTTTTTTTAGCACTTCAACAGACAGCAAAAGTGATGAGGTTGGAAGGAGGTGGGCAGGGCCTCATAAAGGCCCCTCACTTCCCCAGACCCGCACAGGAGGAGGCTGCCAGCATGCGAGATGTTGCCGTTTAAGAGCAATGTTGATTAGAATTTTTATAAGTTTTTTTTATAAGAGTAATAACAGCTCTTTGGAGACAACAATGTGGCTCGGGGAGGGTTTTAAAGAGCTTCAGGAATGAGGATGTGATTAGCAATCAGGAGCCGCTCTGCTCGGCTGAGGTCTTGCATTCCTGTTTATTGCCATTTGCCCTCTGGGGATGGAGCTCTGGTGATAATCAGGACTCCTCAAGAGTGAAGGCATGCTTCAGAAGCCAGCTCAGTAACCGGGTCTCTCAGTTTTCCCCAAAGCTCACCTCTGCCAGTGTCTGCAAGGCCAGTCAGGACGGTGGCCCACCCAAGTAAGAGAATGGAGCCTCATCCCTTGGTGCTGCCTGTCTCATGAGGAGATACCCACCAGGTGGCGGTGGAGGACCGGCCAGAGAAGGTCAGGAGGCAGCCTTAGCTGGGCTGGCTAGAGTAGGCTATACCACAGCTGGTGGGCTAGTCTAGGCCATCCCATGGTCCAGGAGCCCTTATATTCAAGGGGAACCCTGCAGGGGCTACAGATTGCTTAGAGGCAGAGCCACCAAGAGGGACTTTGAGGTTTGGATCAGGGCAGCCTTTGTGTTGAGAGAAACTGCAAATTCACAGGTGTTACACTGTGGTCCTACGGCCTTGTGGGCTGGGAGGGGCTTGGTGCTACATGTTTCCTCAGAGACTTAGGCCCTGCTCTGGGTACCAGTATCTCTCCTGACCCATCTAAATGGCCTTACCTGGTTGGGACCTAAAGGGAATTGTCTGCAGTCAGGGGCCTGTAGACACTTTTGGGGCCCTGTGGGCTCCTAGCCTGCAGGGTTTTGGTTGTTTTCCTGTGGTTCCCAGGGCCAGAGAGAGCTTGTTGGCCTGGGTTACACCCAAGGCCATCACCTGCCAGGTGTCAGGTGGCTGCTTCTGCAGTTTTAGGAGCACCAGAGACCTAAGGGGATCTGCCTTTGCTTCACTAAGCAGCTGGGATGAATCTCCTCCTGTCAGGTGAGGAGGAACACACCAGTAGCCTTGCCACCACCCCTGGGACTGTGAATACATCATATCATCACCCCGAGTCTGTGTCAGGGACTTTTGGCTCAGTCTGGAACTGGTCCTAGATCCCAGGCTACATGGATCCTTGATCTCACCTCATAACACTTAGATATCAACTTTATATTGGAATCCTGGCTTTTGTTTACTTGAGCCCTAATGCCAACCTTAACTGAGC
Organism: Pachyuromys duprasi; assembly: GCA_028658305.1. Classification (NCBI taxonomy): domain Eukaryota; kingdom Metazoa; phylum Chordata; class Mammalia; order Rodentia; family Muridae; genus Pachyuromys; species Pachyuromys duprasi. Next base: position 4,984,325 of record CM053765.1, read on the forward strand.
CCTGATCCCAGCCCACATGAATCTATAAACTTGGCCCACAGAACCTGGCTCCAGGCAGGGATCTGAGAATTCTGTGGAGAGACAGATGTTGTGAGACAACACACCTTTCTGCTAAAGGCGGTGATCTTACAACAAGCCCGGAGGAGGCCTTTGACCTCCCTTCTCGCTTTGCTCCTCCTGGATGTGGGGCCAATGGCCTTTGAGCTACAGGGAGGGAATATACCTTGAGGGTGCTCTGGGCACTTGTCTGGGTATTCACATCCCACCATTCCTTCTAAGTACTGACTATCCACAAGGACATCTGCGAAGATGGGAGAGCCCAGCCCCAGAGGAGAGCTGTGCTGTGGTTGTCTTTGCTTGTTTCAGCAGGAGGCTGGGCATTAGCATGATCAGCTGGGTGGAGCCCCAGGGTCAGGAAGACCTCTGCATTCTGGGCCCTGGCCTCTCCAGGCTAATCCTCTGTTAGCAGCAGCCTCACCTCCGGCTCCATGAACGTCCCTGGGATGACAGCATTGCTGTTAGACTCCCAACCCTGTCTCAATCCATTCTCTCTCCACCCCATCCACGATCCTGCATAACCACGCTGCTGACTGAATGTGGGGGAGTTCTGAAAAATTACCTGCCACCAGCGCTTGTTTAAATCCCGGGTGATTTATGAGTGTGGACAGTTTTAAGGCCACCGTGGAGCAGGTCCTCAGCCAGACTGCTGAACTGACAGTTTCCAAAGTGAGCGCAAAGGCACTGGTGGCCCTTGCTGCCCACCCCTGCAAGCCAGCTCCTGCCCACCCACCGCAGCCACGTGGCCAGTCAAAGAACCTACAGGTTTCAGCGGGGTGCCTGAGGCTGTCTCCATAGAGCAGTCTGTTCTGGGAAGATGGAGCAGGGACTCACATGTGACCCTACAATCTGAGTGACAGGTTTGGAGCATTCCAAGTCCATCAAAGCTAGATTGGTGAGACCAGACCAGGTTAAGCGAATGACCTTCTTTTTCCTTTGGTTAAGACACTGATGGCAAAAATGGGTGGTCTATGGAAGCTGGGGTATATTTGTATGGTATTTTCAAAGGCAGTGTCTGGGATAGGGTAGGATACAGAGGTAGGAAAGGAAAAAAAGACTTAGAAGTCTAATATAGGGATCAATGACCAGCAAAGACAAAGTGAGATCACTGAAGGTACAGGTTCAGGGTCGGGAGAAGGGCTGAGGGAACCAAACCAGGAATGCTTGCCGGAGCTTTCAAACCCCTGCCCGGTTCTTCCTCACACAGATCTCAATGGGTTGGGCTCAGCCCAGCCTTGTACAAAAGCCCATCCTACCCAAACTTTAATCCTGAATGAACCTGTTCCCTAACTTGACCTCTATGCGTCTAGCCATACGTATAACCCATCCCGACTCCTACTCATAACCCTAACCAAACTTTAACTCCTAGCCCTGGACGATAGCCTAGGCCTAACCCCACCATAAAACTAATCCTAGCACTGGCCCTAAATCTTCCATAACTGTAACCCTACCTTAGCCCTACCCTAACACCAGTCCTAGCCCAGACCCTAGCCCTAGCCTTACCCCTTGTCCTAGGCCAATGCTAGCCTTAGTGCCATCCGTGAGGTACTGTTGTGTGCGCATGTCCGAAATCCTCGTGATACCACACCTGGATTTGTACACAAGTCAGCATTTGCATTTATGGATGTGACATGAATGGGCATGCTTGATTATAAGTGAAGCTGTGTGTACACGTGTGTAGGGAATGTGCATGCATACATATGTGTGTGCTCACACGTGAGCATGGGTATATACTTGTGTATTTGGGAACATATTTGTGTGGTATGTTTTCCTGCTTCAGTTGTTGTCTGGGATGGCTTACTGCACCTGACTGCTAACCTAGGCCCACTCCTGGAAGCTTCTAGTCCGTACAATCTAGCCTGGGCCTAGAATGTTTTCAGCCTCTGAGACTTACTGCTGAATAAGCTCACCCTTTCTTGTTTTCAAAGTCCTCTCCCAGCTAACTTATTCAATCTGGCCCCTCTCTCAGTTCCTAACGTGCTCTGCTTGGCCTCAAACTAACTCAAGCAATCTGCTCTAATCTCCTGGCTCCTCATTCTTTGGCTCCTTCGCTCTTCACCTGAGTTCCCTCTCCCCAATACCGTCCTGGTAAAAACTGTTTCCTCTCACTCTGCATTGCCCCTCAAATAGCTTCCCCTTCCTCTCTCTTCTACTGTGGATTGGATGTACCCTATTCTGTCAAATCTTCTCTGATTTGTCACCTTTTTTGCCATTCAATTAGACACCACTTTAAAACGTGGGTGCTTCCTTCTATGAACTAACTTTACCTTCATTGTTTAGAATTAAAGGCATGTACCACCATGCCTGGATCAAAGCTTTTCTTTACCTGACACTTGCTCTATACCAGGCTGGCCTTGAACTCAGATCTGCTTGCCTCTGTCTCCTGGATTAAAGGCATGATTGTATTCCAGCCAGATCACAGAGACCTAGAAGGTCTTTTGGTGTGGTGTCTTGCCAGAACAGCCAATGTTCTGAATTAACATTTCTCTATAGTCACGTGTGCATGAGTATATATTTGTGTGCATATATCTTGGGTATATATATTTGTGTGTTAGAGGACAAAACTGACCCCTCTGCAGAGCTGTGAGCTGCCTGTATGCATGAGGCTGGCTGTCACTGGACATGTCTGTGCCCATGCCTCTAATGACCAGTGGCATGTTTGGTGTGCTGCCAGTCACTTCCACCACTCTCTGAGTGTTTCTTGGGAATGCCTGAGGAAGGTACTTGAAAGTTTATCTCTAGCTGTGTCAAGTTGGGAGCTCTGTTGCTGCGTGGGGAGGGTGAAAAGAGTCCGTCTGGCCAGGAAGCGGCACGGTTAAAACAGGATGGCTTAGTTGCCTGGAGCCCAAGGGACTCCTCCTGCCTAGCTCTCCCTTCTTTATATTTTAAGGCCAGATAAGTTCACGTTGGTGGCCTGGAGAGAAAAGGGGTGCTGTGGGTGGTAGGAGTGGGGTGCAGGGAAAGCCGGGACTCCCTGTTGCAGGCAGGCCGGGCCTGCAGGTTGTGAGTCTAGACCATGAGTCTAAACGAGGATTCAGCTCCCAAGGATAGAGCGGCACAAGTATGATGCTGGCCTGGGTCCTCATGACACCAGGGGACAAGTAGGTTCTTGGAATGTGGCTGGCACAAGAGTTCTGGCTGTCCCCAGAGCCAGGTCCTCAGACCCCAGGGTAGACTGGGGACAGTCTTAGTAGAGAACGAGGCATTCAATGGCTTAGAGTCCTCCTGGCTTCCTTTGAATATTGAGGACGTGACCTGGAGAGAACGCCTGTATTTCTGGAGGAGAGACAGTGTTTACCAGGAGGGTATGGCCAGGAAGGGGAAGCCTGGAACTTGGACTTGGCAGATCTTGGTGCCTTCTTGGTTGTGCAGGTTTACTAGCATCTGAGTGCTCAGGCGGGCTCCCGGGATTGCTCCATGCTGCAGCAGCCCTAGACAGGATGAGCTGAGCTGTGGTATGTGCTGGTTCATGACCTGGGAGGTAGCACCCACTAGACAGTATGGAAGACCTTATAGAGTGGACTCAAGACCAGCACCCTCATGTGCCTGGGCCTTGAGGGCCACAACTGCTGCCCTGCACAGAAATGAGCAGTGGGTCACAAGTGCAAACCCACAGCTAGTGAATATTTAACACCTCCTAACAAAAGCGCATGCATAATTAACCAGGCGGCCGAGGAGCAGGAATAATTTGTCTTCTTAAAGGGGATTTGGTAATTTGTTAAGCTGTTTTGAAATCTGCAGTCTAGCTGCGGGAGCTGCTCTGATTTCTAAATTAATTTGTGTGATTTAGAAAGTGGGGGCCTCCTGGTTCCGTAGGGGCTGTGGGCATGGGGCAGTCTGTGCTGGGTTGGCTCTTAGGTTCAGTGTTGTTGATTGACCAAATAATTGATGGGTATGTTTATGGAGAAGACCTGCTAGGTTCTTCCTGTGCACCCCCTTTCTGCTATCATCCTGGTTTCCATTTTCAGGGCCCAGTGGCTCCTATTTCTCAGTGGGTTTGTGTGCAGGTACTGTGGGAATGTGGCCTGGATCCCCCCTTTCTTGCCTTGTCACATACTTCTTGTGTTCACTGGCCACCTCTTGGGCATGAATTGGGTGAGGCCATCTCTGCGTCCTGTAAGTTCCAGGCTGAGGTCGGTTGGCTCATCTATAGGTTAAGGACCAAGCAGAGAGTGTCTACAAAGTGGGTCCTGACTTAGGTAGTTGCTCACTTCAGGTAGCTAGGTCCCAGACCATGAATACTGGCTGTGGGCCAGTAATGGGGAGCCTGCATCACATTCTGGACATTTCCATTCACCCCTGGGGCCTGTTTCAGCAAGTCATCATGAACCTGAGTCTTCAAAGGCCATGTTGCTCTTTCATTAGGAAGGTGGCTGCAGGGTGGTAGAAGATGCTATAGTTTCTGATCTTGTTGGGGTAAAGCATTCTGACAAAAGCAACTTAAGGGAGAAAGTGTTTATCTGAGCCCACAGTTCATGGTAAAGTCCATCATGGCATAAGTCAGGGCAACAGGAGCTTAAAGCAACTGGTGGCATTTTGTCCATAGTCAGGAGAAGAGACAATGCATGTATGTGTGAGTGCATGAATGAATGCACTCTTTATTATATGCAGTCCAGCACCAGGGAAAGGCCCTACCCAAATTAAGAGGAGTCACCTGCATCAATTAACACAATCAACATAATCCCTTACGGGTAATGAGCCCAGGCTCATCTTTTCTAAGCCTGGGTCCACTTTCCCAGCTAGGACTCATCTATCCTGCTGAGATCTTATAATAAACTTGGTTTTTCTATTATGCTGAGCCTGGGTCCATGTCCTGTGCTGAGTTTGAGTCTGATTGTTTGCTGAGCCTCATGACAGTCCAAGCGAGAGGCACCCTTGTTAATTCCCAAGCACGGCTTGGAGAGCCAGGGTTCCCTTTTTGGCATCCCGGTAGCTACGTAGGCTGCTGGATGCGTGGCACAGAGAGCTGGCCAGCTCTCACCACACGTCTGGTTACAGGAACAGTCTTCAGTCCTTATGGTTCACTCCACCCAGGCCTGGGACCCCAGATCCTTAGGCTCCTGCACAATTATCTCTGTGTATGCTGTCCCTGAAGGAGAAATGGGGACCCTTGGCCTCTGTACCATGGCCCTGACAAGGGTTCTGGGATTATCAAGACCACCTGCCACAAGGCCTCTTTCACGCAAGGTACCAGGAGTCAAGAAGAGGAGGGAAAGCTCTGCTAATGAAGGAGTGTGGGGCAGGATCTCCCATAGAGCTTATAGCTAGCTCTGGGGTCAGAACTCATGAAACATGTGTGTGTGTGTGTGAGAGAGAGAGAGAGAGAGATTGATTCTAGGGGAACCAAAGGGCCACAGGTCCCCTCTGAAGGATGAGTGATCATCAGGGTGAATGAAAGTGACCATATCCTATTGTGCTCTGCCTCCTGATGCTGGGCAGGGCCAGGAGGCTGCACCCAGACTCCTGTACACCTAGGTTCTGCAGGCCCACCTTCCACACTTCACACTTCCCCTCTGCTGCTCTATCCTGCCCCCTGTGGCTGGTGACCATGGCTTAATGTGGGCTTTCTTGTTAGCTGGGTTGGTAACCCTTGAGGGAAGGTCTTTAGGCTTCTTCCTCTCCTTGAAAGACCTGGCCACCTTCTGGCTCCCACGAGCCCTTAGGGTCATGTGTCAGCGGGTCAAGGCCAGGCACCATGACCACTTCCTCCAATCATGAGGCTGGGCACGAGGGCGCATTGGAAACAGTGGCAAGGGCTGGCGAGCGGAGCCCCAGCCTTCATGTGGCCCCCAGCACTCCTGAGGGGACATCCTTATCCCTTCCAGAGCCCAGAGTTTCCTGTAGGAAGCTGGGGGAGTAGATGAGATGTGGCAGCTGGCTTATCTTGGTAGCTTCGTCTTCTAGCCAAGCTAGGGAGAGGCACCAGCTCTGACAGTCGTCGCTTGAAACCATGCCTCTAACGGATCCTTCCCCACGACCATGGATCTCTCTCCCCACCAAATATGCCCCTTCAACCCCGGGGATTCCAAGCCCGTCTCATGGGTGAGACTTCTCCTGTTCTGATAACTGTGGAGACCTCCGGGAAGGCCTCTCCATCTGAGCATGTCTGAACCAGCCCAGCCAGGCAGACCCACAGCATCTTGGCTTTCTAAGAACAGAACTGGTCGCTTGCTCCTGGCCCAGGGAAGGATGGGGTTCAGAGCAGAGCTGTGAGCCCAGGCAGGCTGCATTTCCTGGAGGAAGAGTGGGGGTGATCAAATCCTGGGAGCATCTCCCTCCTTAAAGCAGGAAGGGAAACTTAGGCTGGGAGAGATTTGCCCAGGACTTCCAGGAAGTGGAGTTGGGGCCCTTTGACCCACTTAGGCAAACCCTCCCTGTTCCAGTACGGGGGTTTCTCCCTCAGAGGCTCTTCACCAGGGTAGCCAAGCCTCTAGCCTCTCTTTGTTCCGCCCCCAGAGCCTTCCGTGGCACTTTCTCCACGGCTGGGTGGGTCCTGAAATTCTCTTTCCATTAAAAATAAATGCCCCATTTTATCTGCCTGGAATGGCTCTGCTCTGATTGTCTTTTCCATGAGGCTGTATATGGAGAACTATAAAATCATAATACAACTATTAATCCCCTGTATCTGCTTGTACCTAATTTTTATTAAAAATATCCTGTGCTCCAGCTGCCTTGTAGATTACAGTGGGGTGAAGGAGGGAACTAAACAGAGTCAGGCTTGTTCCCGAACCCTCCAGGCCCTTCGTGGCTGGCCATGACTCTGCTCCTTGAGGCTCAAAGGGCCTGGCACCCTGCCCAGCATGAATCCCTTGCTCCAAGGGGTCAGATGTGTGTAACCCAGGAGCTCAAGTGTCTGGTGGGCCCAGCCTGGTGCTAAGGGGTTCCCCTTGCCCCCTTAGGCTGGGGTCTGGCAGACAGCCATTGTGTCACGTGACTCACAGTGGGCAGTCTGTTCTGTGAGAGGGACCATGGTGGGCAGGGACAGGTGCACAGATCTTAGGGGCTCACAGCCTAGTCAGATGGAACTGGGTTTCTTTTAGTCTAGTTCGTGTGGCTTTCTGTGTAGAGGCAGGAGGTGCTATGATGGCTAGGATGACAGTGGCTTCCAGGGCCTCCAGCAGCATAGGAAATCAGTCCCTGGGAGCCTAGGCCTGGGCTGCAATGGCAGAGTGGGGTTGAGGGATGGAGGGGCTGCTGGGAACAGAGGTCCTGCATTCTGACCTCTGCTTCAGGAGAACAGCACAGTGACCTCCAGGAGGCAGGAGGCGGGAGCCCGACAGGCCTGTCCTCAAAGGCAAACTCAAAGCCAACACCCTCACGAATCTACAGCATGACACACACAGGACTCATACAACAGCCAAATGCCTGGCCACGCAAGCCTGCAGTCCTGCGGCTCTGTTCTCAGCGCACGTCCGCAGTGTGAAGCCAGCTGGTAGGTACTCCTCACCGGGCAGCCACACTTCCAGTCCACCCCAGGGGAGACCCGTTTGTGTCATTTTGCTTGTGACCATGGGTGCTTTCTTGGAGGTGTCTAATTTGTGTTCTAATTTCAGTTGGCTTGAGGTGCCCTCCAGTTTCTGCATCAGTGGGTTCAATGAGGATGGAAAGCACTTGAAAAAATATATTGCACTTGTCGGATCATCTGCAAACTTTTCTCATTGTCATTTTCCCCCCTCAGTACAGCGAGACACCCTAGGACATAGCACGTGTGTCGTGCCGGGTGTCCTAAGGCATGGGGATGCGCTGATGTTCCAGAAAGGTAGCTGTGTGTGCAGAGACCACTCTGAGGAACAAGCTTCTTAGGTTTCTGTCAGGTCTGTGGGGTTGGGATGGGTCTTGTACCGCCCCCAGGAAGTTCAGAGCATGAGTTACATTCAAGGTGTCTGTTTGGGTCCAACGCCTGATGTACCAGGCAGGCAGGTGTGCAGTGGGCTTCTGCCCTCTAGAGCCCTGGTCACTGTGTTACGCTTTAAAGCCTTTCTCTTCAGGCGATGGGTGGGTACCTTGTGGGTGGTTTGCACAGCTGGCTTTTCCACGAGACCTGAGTTTGTAACAGTGTCCCAGCCATGGGCGAGGAATCTCACTGGGTCTCTAGCCTGACTCCTGTCCTCTCTGCCTGAGGGACCCTTTGCGGCTACCACAGGCCCAGCTGGACCCAGGAGTGAGGAGGTGATGGGGCCTGCCGTGGTCTTTTGTCTTTAGCTGGACGCTGCCTCAGAAGAGGTGGTTCTGGTTAACAGGTGACAATTCAGCTGTGCCCTTGGCAGCCCCCGGAATGCTCTACACATTAGAAGGAGGGCTTTGTGCCGCATAAGACGCTGGCCTGGTGGCCTCTGACATGTAGGATCCCTCAGGACCCCCTCTGTCTTAGGGTTTCTATTGCTGCAATGAAACACCATGACCAAAAAGCAAGTTGGGGAGGAAATGATTTGTTTGGCTTACACTGCCAGGCCATAATCCATCATTAGAGGAAGACAGGACAGGAACTTAAGCAGGGCTGGAACCTAGATGCAGAGGCCACGGAGGGTTGCCGCTTACTGGCTTGCTTGCTCAGCCTGCTTTCTTATAGAACCCAGAACCACAATCCCAGGGATGGCACCATCCACAATGGGCTGGGCCCTCCCCCATTGATCACTGATTGAGAAAATGCCTTACAGCTGGATCTCATGGAGGCATTTCCTCAGCTGGGGCTCCTTTCTCTCTGATGACTCCAGTTTGTGTCAAGTTGACACACTAAACTTACACCCTTCAAATGCAAGCTTCTGAAATGACGTCCCAAGAACAGGTATTGAATCCAGACAGGTTTTTCTGCCCAGATTGCCACTGTTTTCCTGTACACAGTGAGGCTGATCGCTCTCCCAAGGCTCCGGTAAGGTGGGGTTCCCACTGTCCCCCTGAGTGAGTAGGCAGTAGAGTGACAAGAGGTCCCTCTCTCTCTCTGTCCTTACCTTCCCCCCACTCCCCTGGCCTCTGGGCCTAGCCCAGGTTTCTAGAGAGAGGCTGTTCTGCGTTGGGGTAGGTGGGTAGCCTTTTGTAGTGTGGGGCATTTGGGCTCCCTCAAAGCTGCATTTTCTTTAAGGCTTTCATCTGTGGGGCATGGCCCCCTGCAAATCCCCTGAGGCCTTGTGCCTGCTTCTCCTAGACTCACACAGGGGCATAAAAAGCGATTTCCCGCAGAAGCGGAGCCTTTAATCGACATTTGCCTTTTATGAACAGTTTTATTACAAAGTAGATTTCCCGCAGCCTTCTCCATCAGCCGACCCTCGAGGCCCTGGCTGCCCGTGTCAGTGGGGGTTGCTAATTGCAGGGGAGGAGACCAGGGGAAGTTCCTTGTGCCAAGGCTGTCCCATCCCCTGGGTCCTGACCTCCCGGGGCAGGTCCTCGGGACAGAGGCAGCCTGCGATACCATGCCACTCTGAGGACAAGAAAATGTGGGGGTGGCAGCTGTGGCCCCAGACAGCATCAGTCTGTCTTACCACAAGCCAGCAACTTGTGACCGCTGCTGGGACACATGCACATATCAAGGTGCCAGCTGCCTCCCTGATCACAGTAGCGTCACTGTAGGCAAGGGAGTGCCTCTGAGGACCGGCAATTCTCCGGAAGTCCCCGGAGGTTTCGGGGAGGCATGGTAGTGTAGACAGGGTTGTCTCACTCCAGCACCTGAGTCCATGGCTCTGAGGGTCAGCCACCAGCAGTAGAGCCCTGGCCTCTGTAGATCTTGGGCAGTGGGACTTAGTGTCAAGAAAGGGTTTTCAGATCTGACCTTGGATGCTATCTTAGTAAGATTTCTGTCAATGTGGTATAATTATCTGAGATAATCAGGAAGGAAGGTTCATTTTGCCTCAGTTTCAGAGGCCTCGGCCCCTGTAGCTTGGGCCTGTGGTGGCACAGAGCCCTGTAGTGGTTATGCACAGTGGAGGAAGCTCTCTACTTCCAGGAAGCTGGGACAAGAAGGAGTGGGGCTCCAGGAAGGTGACCTAACTGCCCCCTGCGAGGTCCCACTTTCAAAATGTCACATCACCTCCCGTAGCTGCACAAGCGGATGACCAGGCCTTCATCACACAGGCCTCAGGAGAACATCCCTAAGTGGGTCCATGGTCAGCCAGGCTGCGGGTTGGTGATGGGTGGTAACGCTCGCCAAGTGTCCTCCCCAGAATCCTTTTGGGCAGAGTCTCTAAAGAGACTTGCATGTGACCAGAAAGGGGCAGCGACTTCTGCTGGACCCTCACTTCTGAGAGATTCATCTGCATACTTGTCTTCTGTGGGATGGGCAGTCTCCAGAGCTTGGAAGACAGAAGGTAGACTTGAGGTCAGCAGGGAAGGGGCAGGCTGAGGGTGGCAGGCTATACCTCAGCCCTGACGAGCAGAGCCACCCACAGCACGGAGCAGAGCTCCTGCCTGTGCCTTCCCCTTCATTCTCTATCTCCACAGGGATCACCTCCCACTTCCTGCTTTGTGGGTCTAGGGTTTGGATTCCTCCTCAAGGCTGTGTGTCCTAGCGGTGAGGGTGACCCAAGGAAAGGCTTAAACTACAGCTGGGAGAGGGAAATAGGGAGAACCTGGGACCCAGGAAGACAGCTCCTGGCCTCCTGAATTCTGGGTACTGAGGTAGTGATCAAAGAGGCCTTGCCCTCGGAGCCTGTTCCACTGGCTGGCCTGACTTCACCTCCACACCCATCCTTCATATCCTCACTCCTATTGGTTTCTCTTTCAACAGTGGCTGGGCCCTGCAGTCTCCTGCTAAGACACTGAGGTTAGGAAAACACAGAGCTTGATGACAGTGACCAGGCTGCTCAGACTCCAGGGACAGCTGCTAACACATCACATTTGATGAATCATTCCAAGTGAAGATCAAAAGACAACCTATTGATAAGTGCAAGGAAAGAAAGATGCCTCAGGGAAGGCTCTGATACCAAAGTATAGAGGGGCCACGTAAGCCTCAGAGCAGAGTGGGCTGAAAAAGTGTATTATTGAGAAAATGAATTAATAAAAATCAAACAATACAGCCTCCCATAAATGCTGAAAAATCAATTTAACGTTGCAGCTAAAACCCAACTCCTGGGGCTGGAGAATCACCCAGAGGTCAAGAGCACTGGCTGCTCTTGCAGAGGATCCTGCTTTGATTCCCAGCAACCACATGGCAGCTTGCAAGGTTAACTTCAATTCCAAGGGTCCAGTGCCCCCTTCTGGCCTCTGTGGGCACTGAATGCACACGGTGTACATGCAGGCAAACACTCACACAATAAGATAAATGTGAATCTTACACTCAAGCCCAAACTCCACCTGTTGTAAAATAAAGCCACCTTTGCCCCACTTTTCCGGATAAAGGGCTGATTAATCCTGTGCCCCTTCTTTCCCCAACACGTTGATTTCAGTTGTATCAGTCAGCAAAGAGTAGACTCTGTCACAGTAATAAGCATTCCCCCAATCAGAAACACAGCTCATATGCTTTGTTTTCATATGCTTCCCACTCTCAGAGGAGTCCCAGGGAGCTGCCCCCCAAAATAAAACACAGCCCGAAAAATATCCTTGTGGGATATACCTTGGCACCCTGGACCCTTGGAATTGGTGTCTGGGGTTCCATTATTCTTGAGGCAATATTTTGGGCTTTGCTGGCTGAGGCCTTGGTATTTGGCCTATTTCCACCATGGGGAATTCGCAGCTGGCAGAAGGAAGAGTTCCAGCAATGCTGGCATTATACAAGGGGGTCGCTGGGGCTTACCGTGCACTACCAGCTGTGACGGCCCAGCTGATATATGTGTGGGACCACTCTACTTTCCTGCCCTGTCCACCCACCGTGACCCCTTGTGGACCAACAGGAGAAGAGTCATCGGGCTCGTTGGAAGGCATGCCCCCCTCCCCGTCCTCACTGACTCCCTGTAATTAACACTACCATGAGCATGCTGGGAAGGCTTGCTGATTACTTTTTTTTATTATTATTAAAATAATGATGCCTTTGAGGTAATCGGGCAAGCACATGAAACTCAGCAGTTTCCCTGCTTATTTATGGGGCTTCTGCAGTGGACAGCCTCATTACCGTCTGTAAATACCCTGGGCCATGTCCTTGCACTGAGATATGGCCTTCCTGGGCTGGGGGCGTGGCTGTGACTCCTCAGGGACTATAAAGCCCTGGAAGTGATTACCCTGTGCCTTCAAAGGGCATTTGACAATCTCATTTGGTACGGGTCAGGCCTCTGAGGAGCCTGAAGGCCTGGACACCGTCTATGGTGTGTGAGAGAGAAACAGACCAGAGATGGAGGCGAACAGTAGGAGTGGAGGCAACCTGGCCCCTCACTTCCCCGGGACTGAGCTTGGGTACGGCTTTTGTGTGTTGTGTTAGTGTGTAGATGGGGCCTGCAGTTTCCATACCCTCCTGTCCTCTCTGGGGTTGTGTGGATTCAGAACAAGGCTGGAGCATCCTGTGGGTACGGCCTGTTGCCTTCCTCCTCTTGCCCACAAGAACAAGTCAGAAGTGATGGGCAGGATGGTGACCATCCTTCGAGTGGGTGAATTCAGGCCACGCATGGCCGTCCTTCCTGAGGAGGAAGGGTGGCTGCTAAACTACCTAATGAATCTGTCACCTGGGAGGGTCCTTCGGGGTGGTCTTGGTGAGGAAGTGTGTGTCCCAGTGTAGCTCCAGGTAGGGGTGGCAGTCTCCACAGGGCACCCCAGTTTTTGAAGCCCCACCCAGGGTGTTCACACCCTCAGACTGTTGCTTCACATCTGGCCACTGCCTTTTCCCTCTGGCCTCTGTTTTCTACCACATAGCTCATGCCTTCTCCAAGGCTAGCCAGTGGCCACCTCTGATAACCCTTTCCATGGCTCCAATTACTCTGGTTTATGGAAAAGCAGCTGTCATGATGCCTGGCTCATGTCTGTCTGTTGGGTGATGTCCACTGTCCTTCACGCCATTATGGTAAGTCAGCCAGGGGACATGGAGAAAGCCATGGTAGCACTTTCAGGGCTGCCTCACAGTGATGGAGCTGGTCTTGTTTCCACAGTCTCTCCTCCTGCGTGGACCAGGGTGATGGGGCTGGTCTGCCCCTACAGCCCCCCTCCCACCTGGATGTGGAAGGCACATTGTGAACACAACTTAGATTGGGTAGCACAGGGCATCAGGTGACACACAGGTCACTTTGAGCTATTTGGCCTTTTTTTAAAAACTGCCGTACCATGTCAAATGTCCATAGCGTCTTGGGTTACTATCAGCCACCACAGCCACCTGTCGGAGCAGCCTCTGTGCCCAATTTCCTCTCGTCTCACTTTGGCATTGGTGACGGCCTGGTTACCAGGTCTACTTTGCTTTGTGCTCTGTTGTCCCTTAGCATGCGAGTTCTCTCTTTCTCTGCTGAAGTCTTCCCTAGCCCTGGGTCCATCTGCACTTGGCATTCGGGGTTCAGAGGTCGGAGTATGACCTCCCTGTATGACCCCCTTCTCTGACAGTAGCAGTCACCATATCACCCTCGTGACCTGTCTCCCACCTGAGGGCAAAGTGTCTCCCTTCTGGACTTAGAGTCTGTCCCATCAGGGCTGTAGCCTGTTGTCTCTCAGCTGGGATCTTGGTGACAAGGTGACCACTGCCATTTGAAACTCTTGCTGGGGTAGGCGTGGGGGCAGAGCTGCCCAATGCATCTTCCTGAAAGACCTTGGGCACTTGTGTTGTTGCTCAAGACCTTTAGTAGTGTATATACAGCATGTTCAAGAAGTCACACACACACACACACACACAGACAAACATACACAAGGGAAGGGAGAGGTCATAGTTACTGTGTGTGATAATGATACAACTGCATGAAAACAGCTTTATGAAACCTAACACTATGTACAGTGAAACCAATATGACAATATGAAAACTGTATGTTAAAAATAAAAATGACTTTTGATGGCTCCCTGTGGCCTGGAAATTCACATCTTGTCCCCTGGCATGGGGTGGGGGAGGGGCTCCCCGATCACACTCACTTGAGTTGGCCATCCGCATGCACACAGGGTCTACTGCAGCTACCCAGCCAGTCAGCTTTCTTTTCTGGTGTTCCTTGCCCTTGCTATTCAGGTGCACCTCTGATGCCTTAAAAAATACAAAAGCAATTTATTTTATGTGCATTGGTGTTTTTGTCTGTAGTCATGTCTGTGTGAGGGTATCAGATCCCAGACAGTTATGAGCTGCCATGTGGGTGCTGGGAGTTGAACCCCAATCCTCTGGAAGACCAGCCAGTGCTCTTAACCACTGAGCCGTCTCTCCAGCCCCATCTCTGAATCCCTTCAAGAGCTCATCCTGCTGTTCCAGAGCTAGGAGAGCAACACCTCGCACTTCCATCCGATGCCCTTTCCAACCAGGACACTGGGGAGTAAGGAGTGCTTCTAACAGTTCAGGAACCACATGTGTCTCCTCCATCTTCCTAGTTGAGCTGTCACCAGAGGTTACCTTCAGTCCAGGCTAGCCCTTTTCTGTCCAAGTGCTGGGGACAGAGGACATGTTTGTCCTGGCATCTTCTCCCAGCACATGGCAAGGCAGCTGCTCCAGAGAGGCTCTCCACGACCCTGGAGCCTGGTACATATGGATGCCGGGAGCTCCATAGGCTGTTAACAGATGCCAGGAATGCTGAAGGGCTTCGGGCAGATGTTAGGCGCTCTGGGAGTGCTGAGGGGTGGTGGCAGGTGCTGAGAGGGCTGTGGGCTGTAGGCTGCTTACATGGCTGACCAGTCTGCTTGTCACTCAGTATCTATGGGCAAGAGGTGCCTTGTGGGTGGACAGCCAGGAACTGTGATGTATCCTTTTTGGGACAGAGACTCCAAGGAATGGAAGGGACAATGAGGGGCAGGATGGGAAGGGGCACCGCCTGGGTCTCTCCATGGACCGGGTAGATAGTCTGGCTCTGCGTTTCAGCTGGGAACTTTGCTGCACGTAACACACCCTCCAGGTTCCCTGAATCCAGATGTCACCATTTCACCAAGTTTTCCTAATAAGATGGGGTCAGAAGTCAGACAATAGCTCCCCGAATTGCTGTGGGATTGCTTTCCCTGGTCAGGGTGGAGTGCACAGCCGTATACATTGGCAGTGATCTGAGGACTCAAAAAACAAACAAAACAACGACAGCAACAAAAAGCCAAAACGAACCCGACTGCTGAAGGTAGCTGGTGCATGCAGAAGAGTGTTATCAGATGGGCAGCAGTGCCAGGGACAGGAGCAGGTGTGGGTGGGGAAGGGGGTTAGTGCAGGTCTGTAATTCCCCAGATATCATTTTAGGACGGCTTGCTTCAGAGTCGCTAACGATGGCACTGCCAGCTCCTGGCACAGGTGGAGACCGCCTTGGTGGCCAGAAAAATGACTCCGGGAGATGTGAGTTGTCACCGGAAGCTGGGTGGTCACATGCTCAGGGAAGGTGAGAGCAGGGACATGGAAAGATACTTTTCTTCTGCTCATCCATGTAGCCATGGCTCCTGGGACTGAGCCATCTTTAGCTGGTGGCTCTAGTCACTTGAAGGGTGGAGCAGCTAAGAGTCAGGATTTTGTGTGACTCGGGGGTGAGGTGCTGATGTGGAAAGGGTGACCACACACCCATGTCTCTGCTCTGCAGGATCTTTTATACGGTAAGGCCATCAAGGCTGGTGTCGGGCAGGACTTCCCAGGCTTCTGTTCTTGGTGGGTATCTTAGCCCCATTTGGCAGTTCTGTCTCAGGCTGAGTTACTGTGTTAGTGCTGCCAGGGCTCAATGCTGACACCAAAGCCTGGTCCCCAGATGTTCCTTCCCTCCCTTTTATCCTCTAGTATGTGACAGCTCCTTGGAGGGGCCCATTCCAGCTGGGAGTCATGGCCTCCAGGGGCCTGGCTGGCACTGAGGTGTATGCCAGCCCTGCTGTGAGGCAGCCAAGGCAGCCCGGATGAGTCAGAATAAATTAGCATGCTAACGAATGTGAGCTGCATGGAACCATCTGGAACAAGGCAAGTTGTCATGTAAGAGCCAAACAGGATCCAAAGCCATACTTAATGCTTCAGACGGATCGCTTCCCCCTCCCACAAGCTTAGAAAGTTTGGCACTTGGGAAGCGAGGTGGGGATGCTGCTCCTTCCTGTAGGACTGGGTCCCATGCTGGCTTTGATCTCTCTCTGACTTTTGGTATAGCAGAGGGGATGCTTATCCAGGCGTGGTCAGGAGCCAGGCCTAGCTGGGTCAAGGTGGGAGGCTCTGCCTGAACTTCCCCGTGCCTAAAGAAAAGGTTGGGGGGTGAGTGGCCATGAAGCTCTAAGACTCAGGTACAGCCAGCAGGCCAGCCAACCAGATGCTGATATATACATTCAGACACTTAAACACACACAGATAGATACAAAGACATGAAGGCACATCCATAGATACACACACATAGACACCCTCCCCTAACGGATATACCGACAGACACAAAGACATAAAGACACACACAGACACATAGCCACACATAGCCATAGGCCCAAGGACTCACAAACCCATACAAAGACAGTCTCTCTTTCTCTCTCTCTCTCTCTCTCTCTCTCTCACACACACACACACACACACACACACACACACACACACACACACACACACACTCACATCTCCCATGTAAGCTGGTTTTGTCTTCTTAAGCCTGGGGCAACTGAGAGGCAGGTGAGTAGCCGCTAGCCTGGCTTGGGGGCACTGTGGAGAAATGAAGGTACACGTTAAATATGCCTTTCACTGGGTGGCAGCTGCCTGTTATTTTCTTTTGGATTTTGGTTCCATGTTTCCTGCCCCATCTTAGGCAGAAC
Organism: Pachyuromys duprasi; assembly: GCA_028658305.1. Lineage (NCBI taxonomy): Eukaryota > Metazoa > Chordata > Mammalia > Rodentia > Muridae > Pachyuromys > Pachyuromys duprasi. Next base: position 5,001,140 of record CM053765.1, read on the forward strand.
ACTGGGCCCTAGGCCCTGGCCCACATCGGTTTTCTGCTGGGCCGAGGTGGGAGCTGTGAAGCTGTGTCCTGAGCAGAGCTGGTATTGACTTCCTGGGGGAGGGCTGCAAAGAGTGTGTTTCGGGTCCCGTGGGGAGCCTTCCTTGAGGAAGGGTGCTGCTGAAGGAAGGGGCTAGAGAGACCAGGCAGGGCTAGTGAGTCTGGAGGAGGATGGGAGAGGCAGGGGCGCCATCAGGGAAGCACGCTCCATCCCAGACAGAGGCAGGCGGGCTGCTGGCCTTCTGAGCTGTTAACTCCTTCCTTCGCCCTCAGTTACAGGAGCATGGCTCTGGGCCCTGAGGTCAGACAGCAAGAGCAAGACAGCCCAGCTCCGCTACAGGCTCTGTGGACTCCCAAGCCAAGGACAGCGCTGGGAGCCCCAGACTGCGCCAGGAGCCAGGGGTCACAAGTGTGTGAGAGAGTCACAGGGTCTTGAGAGGCAATGGGCGGTTTCTCGGGAGTGATTTGGCTCTGCCTTGGGCTTACAAGATGGCACGGACTGGTGGGGCAGCCTGGCTTTGTTCTTCCCGGCATCTTTACTTTCTCATACACTGCAGCTGCAGAGGCTGCATCGTTTCTGAGTGCCTCAGTACAGGCATCTATCTAAGCAGAAGGACGCCAGTTGGGGGACAAGATAATTGCCCTTAAACACACGTATGGCAAGCCTGCCTGCTGGCCACGAGACACCAGCCCTCACACACGTCGGGATGAAACTCTCAGACTGCAGAGCTGGGCTCTAGAAGATGTGGGTGCCTCTCGCTGGATTCTGGGCTTGTGTGGGAACACCCTCTTGCATTCTCTTACCCTAAGCCCACAGAGTTTGCTCTGCTGCTGTCCCCAAGCCCCAGGCAGTGCTGCCCATGCTGAGAGGAGAGAGTTTCCTTAGAGTCACTGTTGGAGAATGGGAAATAGCCTGGTTCATTCAAGCCAATCTATGTATTAAAAACTGAGAACTGACAGGATCGAACAAAATGTAATTTCATGTAACTTATGACCAAGGGGAACATTTACGCATGAGCTGTTAATTTGATACGACCTTTCTCATATTGTTTTGCTTTCTAGATTTTTTTAAAATGGTAAGTTACTTGGCACTTTAAAGGTTAGTCATTTTATGCCCTCTGTGGGTCTTCCATCATTTCTCATTGTCAAGCTTCTTTGTCCCTTCAAGTACTTTTTAAACCTTATCTGATATTAATTAGAATGGAGTTAGCAACTCTTTTTCTAATTTTTAATGTCTAATATGATGATTCATTTTGATTGTCAGTGACTGGAAGAAAACACTTCTCAGGGTCTTGGATGGATGTTCTGTGGTTAAGAGGACTTGATGCTCTTTCAGAGGGCCTGACTCCAGTTCCTGTCACTCATGTTGGGCAGCCCCAGGGGATCTGATGTCCTCTGTGGGCATCTGCATGCACACACACATGAACACACATGCACAAAGCCACTTACACATACACACACATACACACACGTGCGTGCACGCACGCACACACACACACATACACATGAACACACATGTGCAAAGCCACTTACACATACACAGAAAAGTAAAAAATTTAAAATAAAGTAAAGTTAGTGGAGCACACCTTTGGGAGGTCTGTACCTGAGGAAAGACCCACTGTGGTGTTTTGAATGAGATGTTCCCACAGTGTTGGGTGTTTGGACAGTCGGTTCCCAGCTGGCAGCACCGGTTGGAAGTTTAGGAAGTGCGGCCTTGCTGGAGGAAGTGTGTACTGGAGCTCCGAGAGCCTAAAGACTCCAACAGCTCCTCTCAGCATGCTCCCTCTGCTTCACGCTTGGTTGAAGACTGTGCTCTTGGCTTCTGCGCTGCCGCCAGGCCTTCCTCTGCCACCATGGGCCCTGACCCTCTGCCTCACTAAGCCCAAAGAAACTCTTTCTTTTGTATGTCGCCTTGGTCCAGTATTTTATCACAGCAACAGAGAAGTAATGAGCACACCCATCCTGAATGTGCTGTCACCCAAGGGCGTGGGGACCCAGAGTGACTCCAAAGGGGAAAAGGAGAAAACCTCCTGAGCTCCAGCACTTCCTCTGCTTCCTGACCTGCCCAGGTGTGGGCAAGCCACTGCTGCATGTTCCCTCTGCTGCAGCCGTCAGCTGTTCTAGCCACCCCGCCATGATGGATGGAATCCCTTCAAACCCAGACTCAGTCTCTTTAGCTGGGTGCTGAGAACAGCTGACACACCGGCGCATCCTCATTTCCTCCCTTTTCCGCATTCAGCTATTTTATTTGAAATGTACCTTCAGTAAAGAATCCGTATTTGGGTGGATTTCTTTAAACAAAGTGCTTATGTCAGAACGGCCATGTTTGTTGACACATCTGTTATTTGTTCTTTGTTTTCCTCTCTCTGTCTTTGGCTCATGAGCTGTTTTCCTTACTAGTTTATTTTTTTCTCTCTAGTGAGTTGTAAGGCCTGGCTCGCATTTGTATTCCCTTGGTGGTAAATCATAAGTTTAAAATGTATTTTAAACAGCTTTGTTGAGGTATAATTGACATGCAATTAACTACACATATTTAAAATGGGTAATTTGGTACATTTTGATGTATGTAAAAAGCCTTTGAAACCATGCCACAATCAGGACGCGCTAGCCAGCCAGCCCACCAACCCCCAGGCGCCTCTCTGGTCTCCTGTAGCCTCCCTCTGTCCTGCCTCTCTCTCCTCTCTCCTCCCAGGCTGCACCATTTTGCTGTCTGTCATCATAGCTAAACCCAAATCTGGCATTTGAACCACATAAAATTACACCACAGGCCCTCCCTTTTCAAATCTGACGCTTCCACTGAGGATGCTTATTCAGAGATATGGATCCTCACATGGACACAGCCATCTGTCTGTCAGGCAGGGGCCCACCTCGGGATGAAGGAACGCTCAGCTTTCCTGCCAGTGGGCAGGCCGGTTAGCCTCTTCCGGGTGGCTCATTGGAAGACTGGTATGGTCACTTGTATGAACATACAACCTCTTTTCTCTTGGGCAGATGGTAGCAGTAGACAGGCTGGGTCACACAGGGTGTGTGTTTAACTTTCTAAAAAACCTGCCAAGCGGATCCTAGAGGGTTCGTGCCCCATGCTCTCAGCAGTGGTAGACAGCTCTGGGCTATCCATCTGCACCAGCCTGGTGAGGTGGCATTCTAGCAAGTGTACGGGAGGCAGGTGGTGTCTGTTGTGGTATCACTCATTGCCATTTTTTGTAATAGTAAAACGAAGCAGAGAATATTTATGTGTTTATTTGTAATTTGGATAGCATCTTTGGTAAAATGTTTATCCAACCCCTTGTTCCATCTCTTTTGATTGGATTTGGACAAATACATACAAACGTTCAGGGTTAAATCTGATCCTTTCAACATTCATAATATGTGAAAATGGCTCACACATCCATATTAGGAGACAATATTCTCAGAATGAATAAAAAAACAAGTCCCAACTGTACATAGATTGTTATAAGACACACCATGTTGTTTATGTGTGTGTGTGTGTGTCTGTGAAACTAAGGCTGGGCATGGGGGCTCACACCTTTAATTCTACCACATGGGAGGCAGAGGCAGGTAGATCTCTGAGTTCAAGGCCAACCTTGTCTGCATTCAGACTGTCTCAAGGGGCGGGGGTTGAGGAGGAGGGACATATGCAAGTTTAATGTGAATGTTAAAAGGGAAGCTGATTTCATTGTCAGAACAGGTTCTTGACAAAGAATGTCGGCATGCAGGCATTCCATGACAAAGTCATGAAGACATAAAACTGTGAATGCTTATGAACCTAATAACAGAGATCAAAACAAAAGCATGGAAAAATAGCACCATGGTTGGAATCATCCCTCATCAACTGATAGAACCAATAGAAGACAAAACTCCTATTGTCTGAAGACACATGTCGCCGTTTCCAGGACACAATGTACAGAACAGAACAGCAAATGGGGGCCATGACTCAGGACATGCTAAGTCACGAGTTGCAGATTAAATTCCCATTTGTTGAAAAGTAATCAAATTATACAGTTTTCTCTGACCACCACAGGTTTAAGTGGGAACTTAACAGCAAAGGGAAATCTATAAAGTCCATAAACACTTAAGTAGATAGAGTATTTGTAATGACCGGCTGGTCTCTTTTATTAAATATTTTAAGTATTTAAAATGAATATCGTGTCAGACTTTGTGGCTTGGTGTTAACGTCTCCCATCAGCAGAAAGAGAGATCTCAAGACCCTGCAAAGAGAAGGAAGGTGTCAAACCGAGCCCCATCTCACTTTCCAAAGCCAAACCAAGACCAAGCAACAAGAGCCTGAACCCACAGTCAGCAGCAGAAAAGAGACAGGAAAGCTCAGAGGAGTAGAAAGCAACACAGAAATCGTGAATGTAGGAGCCACTGAGAGCTCAGTTCCACTTATAAAGCTCTAGTCACGTTTGTCAGGAAAGAGAGGGGGCAAACTGCTCGTGTCAGGAAGAGGAAAGGCGTGCTGTGCTCACTGCGGGTTTTACAAATACTAAAAGGATAATAAAGACTGTTAAGACTTTTATGCCACTGTGTTTGGTAACTTAGATGAGTGAACAAATTCCTTGAAGATACAGAATGGCACAGATTACTGAGGAACAGTGGGGGCCAGAGGGGTGCGTGTAACCAGTGTTCTGCTGTGAAGAGAACCCATGAGCACCAACTTTACAAAGGAAAGTGTGTAACTGGCTGTGTTACAGTTCAGGGGTCTAGTCCATCATCCTCATGATGGGGAACACGGTGGCGTGCAGGCAGACGTGGTGCTGGAGAAGCAGTAAGAGTTCTCCATCTGGATCCACAGGCAGCGGGCACAGAGAGAGCCTGGCTCAGGGTTCTGAAACAGCAGCGCCCAGCCCAGTGACACTCTTCTTCCCTGACAAGGCCATGCCTTCTAATCCCTTCAAACTGTGCCACTTCCTGGTGACCAAGCATTCGAATCTATGAGCCTACAAGGCCATTTTTATTCAAATCATCGCCAAGTGGCTCGATGGTAAGAACCCCGGCAGAGGACCCTGGCTCAGTTCCCAGCACCCACGTGGCAGCGCACAACCATCTGCAACTCCAGTTCCAGGGTCCCCAGACTCCCTTCTGGCCTCCAGAATAAATAAATAAAGATGAGAACTAGACAATTAAAACTGAACTGTACCTTTTAGGGAAATTGATGCACAGTTAAAATCATCCTGCAGAGAAAACCCCAGGTGCTGGGGTGAATTCTCATCTTCTCCCAGCGGCACTGCAGGCTGAGCCCCAAGTCTTTAACACATGGGTCTTTGAGAGAGCACTTGTTCAAATCACAGCAAGGAATGTTAAAACAAAATGACACTGCCCACAAGGTAGTGGTTTGGTCAGGAATGCAAGGGTGGCTAATATTAGCTCACCAGTGAATGTAAAGTATCGAATTAGCAAACAGGAAAGAAAGGAAGTACTCAGAAATACCAAATTGGATAATCTCACCATCCTTTATCAGTGAGAATATTAGCAAACTGAGAATGTCAGGGGACATTCTCAAGTGGCAGGCCTCTAAAAGGTTGGACACTCCTTCCCCGAGATTGAGAACAAGATGAAGAAGACATTCACCTTGACACTCGTACTCTAATTTTACGTTCAAGCCAGACCAAAATACTGAAAGAAAAAGAAATAAAGAGTGTCCAGATAGAAAAGGGGGAAACAAAACTGTAGGTCATATGATCATCTGAATAGAAAACCTAGAAGAACCTACAAAAATATTGTGTGTGGTGATATTAATGTTAGACCACGGCTGTTACAGTTTAATGCTGTGCTGTTAGATACACAGCGACGTTCTGGTTGGGATGCTAAAAAATTCCGGGGCAATTTCTATAGACCAGGGCTTCCCCGTTGAACAATTCTTTCTTGCTGGGGACCCAAAGACGGGATAAGTAAAGTGAAAGTTGTACTGGGAGAAGACAGGAAAAAGTAACAAGTGAGCAGAACCAACAGTTTTATCTACAATAAGTAGCAAGCAATCAACTTAAAATCAAACAATGTCATAAATGATCAGAGATAAATTTAACAGAATATGAGTGGCTTCATACACCGAAAACTCAAACCTTCCACATGATCATGTCAGCAGACACAGACCACAGCATCTACTCATGGGAAACAAGCTTTTAAAAGCTGGGACTAACAATGAAGTTTCTGGCCCTGGTGAAGAACATTATTTGAAAACATTTTCAGAAAACTTTAATTCTCAAGTGTAAATCATAGAAATGGAGAAATCACTGCTCCCGATGGGCTGATCCTAGAAGAACTGGGCTATGTAGTAAGGAGAGGGAAAGCCAGACACTTAGGCAGAACAGAACGGAAAATCTGCATGGCACCCACATAGAAAGTGTCAAGGTATTCTATGGAAAGACAGGAGAGATGAATGATTCCACTTAAGATCAAAACATACACAAACCACATCTGCACATAACATTGAGGTGGAAGTTTTGGCGTCTTTAAAAACTCAGTTATGTTATGTAAACATGTTTTTGTTTTTATCCCAGGTGTGGGATATGGGGCTGACTCAGATTGTCCACAGCAACAAACTGTTTGTCTTCTGCATGCTCTGAGAGCGGCTTTGTCATCTGCAGATAGTTTAATCCTGAGGACTTTGAGGGGTATAAATATGAGAGCCCAGCGAGAGAAGGTACTCAGGCTTGGAGGAGACAGACACAGGACTGCTTGCTGTGTTTACTGCATTTGCTGGTTTGCTGGTTACTTAGACACTGGGTATCCCGATGACTGAGATTGACATTGCCCCCCAAAGGACTTGATGACCCTATTCAGCTGGAAGAAGTAAACAGGTCTATATCAAGCCTTTCTCTCCTACCTGAGGTTGGAAGGGTTTGGGGTGGTAGAGGTTTTAAGGAACCCAAAATAAAGCAGAGTTTTAAAAACTAGCATCTATATAACATAAACAAAAAACCCTCAAAAATCATAAACATAATGCTATGCAACTGTAAAATCACATGAACAGAAACCAGGAATAGGTCTAATTGAAGGCGTATGGGAGGCTTAGGTGAAGGATTTACTGGAAACGTGAAACAGGGTGAAACAGAGGTCGACACACCCAGAAAGAAGACTGAGAGATGGGCTGTCACAGAGAATCAACTCCATAAACGTTGGCTAAGGATTTGATGCAGTGTTCATCAGAAGCCCGATAGGCCCACAACTGAAAGCATGCTGGAAGTAGGAAGGCCAGCATGGCTCTCATATCCTTGTTGTTTTCTGAGGCAGGGTCTCATCGTCTAGCCCTGACTAGCCTGGAACTCAACAGCAGACCCGGCCTGCCTTTTTCTTTGGACCAAAGGTGGGTATCACCATGCCTGGCCTGGCTATGACATTTGTGGAAAATTATTTTCATTTTCGGATATTGACTTAAAATTATAAACATTCATTCTTTAGAAGACTCCATAAAGAAGGCAAACTGTGAGGCTGAAGAGACGACTCAGAACTTAAGCCCGAGTTTGCAGCCATCTTGGAGGAGCCAGGTTCTGTTCCCAGTACCCACATGAGGCGGCTCACAACTTCCTGTCACTCCAGCTCCAACGGAGTCCTTGGGTGCTTTGTGTACATGGCAAACACACAGACACAATAACAAACAAACAAATAAACAAGACTTAAAAAGTAAGACTGAGTAGATAGATATTTTTAAAGTTTTCCTTAAAAGAGGAAAGTAAGAGGCAAGCCAGGTGCTATGAGAGGGATAACATAAGGCTCACAGCTCGCGAAAACTTTCATAAGGCAGAGGACATTGGGGCAAGTGAGGAGGAGACAGGCAAAGTCCAGAGAAACAGGTCAGCGTGGCCAGCATATGAGAAAATTAAGATTACGACCAGATACTGTATTTTGGCATTAGATTAGGGAAAACCTGAGACTTTTAGCGAAGCTAAGGGAGAGGCCGTGGACCAGTGGGGACCCACTCATCACACGGGTGTGATGTCCAGGGTTTGCTGTCCAGATCACTGTAGCCGCTGTAGCATGAGATGATAGATATGCTAGTTAGCTTTCCTTGAGTAACCGTTTTACTAGCTATACTAATGTATCCCATTGTGGTGAGTGTCTGACACGCTTACCCTAAAGCTTATTTAGGAAAGTGCATATAGGGCCATGAGTGGGATGAAGGCAAAGGAGCGAGAAAGGCACAGGCTTGTGGGAATTACTTCTCCAGGGTTGAGATGGCAATTGGAGGTATTGCAGCGAGGCCTGAGATGCAGGCAGGACCAATGGCGGTGATAGTGTTTCGAGTTGGGTCTTGGTTCCTGGCGGGTTATTACTGTGGTCCTCCATGCTCATGTGTACTGCTGTTCTCTTGTGTATTATGTAGTAGCGTGGCCACTTTAGACAGAGGGCTTCCAGGAGCTGAGCAGGCCAGGGCTGCCAAGGGGATTTCCTGCATTTGACAAGAAAATACATTTCCACCTGTCCGTGGCAGCAGACTCACAATAACTACTGGTCCTGGGTAAAGGCAGGTCTAAGCCAGCAGGGTGTGGTCTCTGGACAAACAAAGGCAACAGTGCCTGTGAGACACTTGGCCTGAGAGTTCAGTGGTACCCACGCCGGTTCTTGCAGTCCAGGCTTCCCACCCTCAGCACTTGGACAAGGTTTCTTTGTGTGTGTGTGTGTGTGTGTGTATCTGTTGTGTAGCTCCGTGCAGCACTCCTCCCATGGGACAATCAAGACTGTCTGCAGTGCAGGCGGTGATCCCTGTCCTCAAAGCATACTCACTCCCAGGTGAGAACATTCCTGAAGACGCCTTAGTAAGCCGGCATTGCGTGACCTTGAGAGTGTTGTCCATAGCCCCTGGCTCCGCCTGATCTCAGGACAGGAGAATGGCTCTGAGGCTCCCACCAGCTGTGGTACCCTGACTCCTGCTCTCCTGTGTGCAGTGACCCCAAGGAAGAACAGCTGTCCTGCCCTGGCCCTAGGACCCCTGGGGATGGCTCCAATCTGTGTGAATAGGACAGCCTCGACCCAGAGCCCAATAGAGCATCCTGACCAGGATTTGACCAAAAGGGGGCTTCTTACCCAGGCTCAGGCCATCCGCTGATGCAAGATGCAATACAGGGAGGCCTTTGGGCCAGAAGTAAAGCAAACCCAGCAACAAGGTGACACAGAATACTGTGCAGTTACGACCCAACACTTTTCCCAAAGCTTGAGCCACAAAGGAAAATGGGCTTTGGATAATGTAAACCTGTTGCCGGAAGGCACTGCTGGGAAACGAGGATGGGCATATGAGGAGGCCCTGCCTGGGCTGCCCACCTAGGGTGCAGGTCTCTGGAAGGCACTAGTGAGAGGTGCCATAGCTGGAGATGACCACTGGGGGCTGCTGGCCTGGGCATGGGCAGCCTCTGGGATGGGTGGTGGGTGGGAAGGCTAGGAATTCACATTCAGCATTTCCCAGCTGGTCCTGGGTTCTAGGCGGGAAGCAGGGAGCAAGATCACAGAAGCTTCCATGTGACTGAGCCCTGCTGTCCGTACTCAGTTTATTGTGTCACTTCCTGTTGTTGCTGACCTGACTTCCTGAAAGCCCAGCACACAACTTCCTGGCTGGTTGGGGTGGATAGAGAGCTGTTCTTCCAGGCTGCTTGCCTCGGGCTGTGGGTTAGAGTGTCTTTATACACATTCCGTCCATTTTGTTTATTCAACCTCTCATGTTGTGCTCAGAAAAATCTACAAAGAAACCTTGGCACTAAGCAATCAGAAAACAAACACCCTGATTAACAATGGGGAGAGATCTGGAGAGACAGCTCACCACAGAAGACAGACAGATGGCGAGTATGCACGTGAGAAGACATTCAAAGCCATTTGTTACGATGGAATTGCAAATTCAAACACGGAGATGCCACCACACACAGATTAAAAGGGAAAAAAAAATCCAAACCAAAACAAAAATTTCACAAAACTGCCAGCACCAAATGCTGGGCGAGCACGGTGAGCGCCAGGGACTGCTGGGCACGGCTGTCGGTGTGCAGAGCAGCACAACCGCTGTGAAAAACAGTTTGTCGCTTTCTTACAAGGTATTCGCTCTCCTGCTGTAAAGCCCAGCAACCGTGCTCTCTGGGGTTCATCCAACTGATCTGAGAACTATGTCAACACAAAAGACTCCACATGGATGTTTACACCAGCACATCATTCCAACACTCCCAGGCCATCAGCAGGTGCAGAGGTAAACATCCGGTGCATCTGTAGACGGAGCACCCCGCAGGGAGACAGCACAGTCCCGGGCCACTGAGGGATGCCAGGCTGAAAGCTGCATTCTAGACCATTCTGTGTCCGTCTTCTGGGCTTGTGAGGTGGCTCAGTACCACTGCAGGACTGAGTTCAAGTGTCATAACTCAGCTAAAGGCAGAAGGAAAGAGCTGGGTTGCCCTTTGACCTCTGCATGTGTACTGTGGCATGTGTGCTCAAGCACACACATCACCAAGTGCACACACAATAGTAGAACACCTTTTTAAAGACTTCAGACACACACAAAAGTCACACGCAGAAGAGGCCAGCAGCTTCCAGCAATGGAGGAGCATGTTAATTTTCTTATCACTGACTAAATACTTGACAGAAACAGTTTGTATTCTGTGTCGGGGCCCATCACAGCAGAAAGGACTGTGTGACAGAGGCCCCTTGCATTACAGCAGGTCGGGAAGCAGAGAACTCAAGTGGGGAGCACCTCCCAAGGCCCACTCCGTGACCTACTTCTGCCAGCCAGGCCCCATCCACCTCTTAAACGTTCTGTGGTCTTGGTCTTTCAAAACAAGTCCACCAGCTGGGTAGCAGACATTCAAAACACAAACTTTGCAAAGGAGGGGAGAGGCATGAAGATGGAATGCAGCAATGAAGCCATTCTGCACTCAGGGAGGCATGAAATAGTACATTTTTCAAAATGCACAGGACTCTGAGTATTCAATGTTCACGTTAAAATATCACTTAGGGAACTGAGGAGATTTCTCAGTGGTTAAGAGCACTGGCTGCTTTTCTAGAAGACCCAGGTTTGATTCTCAGCACCCACATGGCAACGCAGCTCCAGGAGATCCAATGCCTCTTCTAGCAGGCACCAGACACGCACATGGTGCACAGACATACTTGCAAGCAAAACGCCCACACACATGAAACTAACTGAAAAGGAGAGAAAGAAAACAGCCCATTACTTAGGCCAGGGATCCTAGGATGGGCCTCACATTGCACCCCATGACATTGCTCATGAGGGGAAAGGGTTCACTGCAGGGGCAGAGCAGGAACTAAAGGCAAGAGGGCACCACACTCCAACCCTGCAAATCAGCTGGAGGAACAGAACTGATAGAACAAACATCTTACATGATATGAGCTTGGTAGTCGAACAATGGCCGTCCACACGCTGCAGAAGCCAAGGACCCAAAGGCTCTTCGGTTCACAAATCCGGATGCTTTGGCAGCCCCAAGTGGTGTGACTCTGAGGTGAGTCCAGAGCCCATCATGCTGGCAGTCGAGGTTAAGGGTCGCAGTGTAGGTGCAGACCCTGTGCTCATGGCTGTGCACGCTGGGGTCTCTACTCGGCCTGGGGCCCTCAATGTGGGACATACCGGCATCAGTGAAGTGCCTGGTCCCTGGCTCTGTTCTTCTCTGGAGAACTTCAGTGACTGCAGGTGAGCAAGAAATAGAAAAGGAGGACCTGAAGTCAGGAAACGCTGGAATCCCTCGTTGCCTGTTGCAATGGCCATAGCTGAACTGGAGAGACAGGGAGAGAGGAGAGTGGGCATGGCTGTAGTGACATCAGATCATGGTTTGTTAGAAAACCCTCCATGTCACCTGTTTGGGTCTAATGAAAATGCATGTGCCATCATGAGGAACTGAGGAGAGAGCAGAAAGTGCTGTGAAAACCTCGTGGTGTGCAGCCAAACGCCCCAGAGAAGTTATTTTAAAATGTTATTATTATTACTGTTTTGTGTAATGCCTCCATGTGTGGGCACCTTTTTATCTGATGCCCCCAGAAAGTGTTGAATTCCCTGGCACTGGAGCTGCATGGAAGCCACCATGTGGGTGCTGGGAATTGAACTCGGGTCCTCTGGAGGAGCGTCCAGAGCTCCTAACCCCTGAACCATCTCTCCAGTCCCTGTAAGTTATATTTTTATTCCAAACTGTATTAATTACGTACACTGTGATCAAGTACTTGACAAAAAGCAACTCAAGGAGGCTCACAGTTCAGAGGAATGAAGTTGGTCATGGCGAAGAGGGTGGGAGTGGCCTGGTCCAGCATGCCGACCAGGAAGGAGAGAAAGGAAAATGGCAGAGCTCACGGCCACTGCATCCAATCCAGTGCCTTAGCCCATGGGATGGTGCTGCCTGCACTCAGGGCGTGTCTTACCCAGTTAAGCCTCTCATGAAACACCTTCAGAGAGTCTCCTGCAGCTGTGTCTCCTAGGTGGCTCCAAATCCAGCCAAGCTGACAGTCAAGTTTTGATCTTACATATTATCAATGCTTGTGACTTTAACTCTTCTGCCTCACTTGGCTTGTACTGTTACCTGGATCCGGTTTCCCAGCCGGATGGACTCAGAGCCCCGCCCCTGGCTTCGCTGTGTTTCTGTATCTCTGAGGTCTGTTGTTCCTGGAATTGTCTAAAAGCTCACAGGCTGGCAGACCATACCGTTTGTCATCCAATCTGGAGCACTTGCTTCCTTTGTTTTTTAATAACTGGGAATGTTTTTAACTGCAACAAGAAGACACAATAAATAACAAAGCGAAAGGCAGCCCTGTTGACTTTTCCTGGGTCTGCCTGCTGCTTGATGCCATCGCTCTGGCAGGTGTGTTCTGAGGACGGGGCTCTCAACGGTGTGTTCTGAGGACGGGGCTCTCAACGGGGATATGCACCTCCTCTGTTCACACAGACACTCTCACCAGCGTTCCAGCCCTAGGCAAAGTTTGCCTGTTCCTTTCATCCTTGAGGCCCTCTTCCTCTCTGAGAACAGAGGGTTTCTGAGAGGAGGAGTGTGCTGTGAGCCATGGCCTAGGGACCGCCTGAACCCTGGGTGGTTCCTGGCCACTCCATGTGCTTTTTTTTATATACCTCGAGGCAGGTTTATTGGGTAGCAAATCCATGATCGCTGAGTTTCTGGGTTTTGTCCTTGGACCTTTCTAATTTCCTGGATGCCCTAATTTTCAGATATTTGCGGCGGGTCTGTAGGCCACCCATGTGCCCTTGCACTGGTGTGTCCATGCGGAGTGTGTCTCAGTCTCGCCCACAGACTTGAGCTTGAGCAGCATGGCCTTGCTGGAGCAACTGTCCGCATCTCCTTTGCTCTCTTGCATCAGGAGCCTGGTGAGTGTGTGCTGTGTCCCTGTGAGCACTTCCTCCCATGCTTCCTGTTTTACACTGTGCTTATTTTCCTTTTTCTCTTGTGGTTCTCCTCAGTGTGCACCCTCATTCCAGGTGGTGGCAATCTCCAATTTCCCTAGTCGGCTCTTAAGGGCTCTTCCAGCTCTCAGTCCTGAGTGTCTCGGGGTCTCTTTGTGGAGATCAGGTGTCTTTTGGGCTCCCTTTTCTCCTCAGGATCATGATGTGATGGAAGACAGCAATCCTGCCCAAACCTCCCGATTATTCTCTGGTGATTCGTCTGGTAATGGATGCTTGTCCTTTGCCTTTTATGTCTAATTCTCCATCTGAACTTTCTGACATGTTTATGCAGAGGTGAGGGGTGACTGGCCTAAAGATAATTAGCCTTCAACAGACGTGTGCTGGGCGTGTGTGCATGTGTTTGTCTGCGACTCAGTCACGTAAGCCACCAGCCTGGGCAGGTAACTGACTCAGAAGCAGAGGCTTCTTGGTAGCTGAGGACAAACGTCTCTAGGGAATGGCAAGAAATTCTGATCAGATTCTCACGTGGCAACTTTTATGTGAAAGCGGGCAAATTCCTATGCTCCCTTGTTTGTGCTGCTAGCTCTACTCCATGACTAATCTCCTGTGTGTGTTGCCCTGATGGGGATAAGTGCGTGTTCAGAGTGGAGTCGCCGCATCCTCAAGTCCACGGCTCCCGAGGCCTAGCTGTGCCCCCACTCACGCGTGTGTGTCTGCTCATACACTAACCCCTCCTCCCACGCCCAAGTGTGTCTGCTCCTCCTCACACTGCTCAGGTGGTTGCTCTCAAACTGTTGGATTTTGCCTTCTTGGCAGATAAAAAATCGCATGTCAGTGTTGCAGATATTTTTTTTTAATTTGAGGTGAAATCAAAGGGACATTCATTTATTATTCTTTGTCTACACATGCAGGTATGTGTCTGTTCATGTGTCTGTGTGCATGTGTGCATGTATGTGTGTGTCTACTTGTATGTGTGGGTGTGGTTCCTCTTCTGGTATCAGCCACCTTGTATTGTGAGGGTCTCTCCTGAGGACTTGATGCTCACAGACTTGGCTCTGTTGGCTGGCTAGTGAGGCTCAAGGGATCTACCTGGCTCTGGGTCCCCAGCACGGTGACAAGCATGTGCCACCACGCCTGGCTTTTCACATGGGTTCTGAGAATCAAACAGTCCCTGTGCCTGCGCTTTATTGACTGAGCCTTCTCCATAGCTCCCAGAATGTGCGTCACTGGGCATACAGTTTGAAGAGTTGTGCAAGCCTCAGGGTCACCCACGCCTGTGAAGGGGTAGGACACCTCTGCACCAGAAGCTTCATTACATCCCTCCTTACATCCCCTCCCCCATCCATGGTGATGACTGTGCCTTCCTGTAGCTCATGCTAGAACTGCAAGAAGCCCTGTGCCGCAGGTACTTCCTCAGCCGGCTGTGTATGCTCACATGTCTCTTCGCTGGGTCCTGGGCTCTTGCACGGCTAATGGATGCCTCTTGTCTAGAGGAGTGTTTTCCTGAGGAGAGGACCACTGAGCCTCCCTGTCCTCATGTGGATTCAGGTTTGGCTGGGAGCTTCTCAGCTTTAGAGAGGAAAACCATTGTAGATCCTCACACAGTTCTCTTGGTGTGTTCTAGAGAAGGAGTGATGGGCACAGAGCAGCTCTGCCTCCCACACGGGTACTGCTGAGCTTCACCCTTCACTGGCAAGCTCAAAATTTCAGCTGCCTCACCTTCTCCCTGGCTCGTGGGGTAGGCACCTCCTTGCTTTTGCCATCCCATGGGTCTGTAGCGGGCCCTCAGTTTCCTGAACTTGGGACATTTCCACAGCTCATAGCTGTATCTTATATGACATTGTTCTAGTTTCGTTTCTGTTACTGTGATGGGACCTCCTGACCAGAAGCAACGCAGAGGGGAAAGGGTTCATTTGGCTTACAGTTCCAAGCTGCTGACAGGAAGGCAAGGGAAGGACTCAGCTCCTCGTCACATCACATCCACAGTCGAGAACAGAGGAAAGGAATGCACCACGTTGCCTGTTTGCTCCGACCTTTCTCCTGTTGTGTGCTTTCAGGACCTTTCTGCACAGGGAATGGTGCTGTCTACAGGGCAGGGGGCTTCCTGCATCAACTAATAATCAAGACAAGCCACACAGACACAGCTGCGGCCCAACCACACAGACATGGCTGCAGACCAACCATCATTCCTCCCAAGTAATTCTAAATCGTGGCAAGATGACATTTAAAACTCTCATGGACATTTTAAAAGAATAACTCCCCCTCTCCTTTAAAACAAAGTTCCCATTTGGATTTGAAATGTGGATGGGGTAAAGAGAAGCCAGGGTACTGGTGCGCACAGGTGGCCTGGGATTCCTCACAGAGATTAGCTCTTCCCCTTGGTCAGTGGCCACCTCTCCAGTGTCTGCCACACTTCCCTCCCACCCCCATGGTACTCCCCTTGCCCCAAACAAGTCTGTATGCCTCCATTACCGTGTGCAGAGTCCCATGTGGGTCCCAGAGCAGATGGGAGCCATTGGGCATTGCTCAGTCTGGAGGCTTATAGCTAGTGGTCTGGTCAATTATACCTGGTTTGGGACACCGGCTTCCAGAGCGTAAGGAAATAAATGGGTGAGTGCCTCTTGTAGGCCAACCAGAGCTTCCCCACCTGCCTTTCCCTGCCCTGAACACTGGCCACTGGTCCTTCTTGGTGACTGTGGGGCAGTTCAGCCATTGGTCAGCCTTCCTGTGCCCTCTCCCTCTTGGCTGTGAAAGCCGTGAAGATGGCAAGCTGTTGCAGGGCAGAGCCTCCCGAAGGCCTTGGCTGCAGGTGCCAGCCACGCCACCCTAGGAAGCTGAGGAGATGCTGGCCCTGTCTCCACATGGTGTATCTGCCTCAGCTGTGTGGAGGATCCATGAAACGAGTGAGCTAGCAGCCTTTCAAGCCTGTGTTTGTTTGTTTGGGGGGATCCCGCTGCCGTCTGAACCAACAGCTTGAAGCTATTTGAGTGTTTCTGTGGTTGATGTGGGTACGCAGTCTGCCTTCGTTCTGGGAACAGCTCCTCTGCCAGTCTGATTCATCTAGCTGGGGACCCTGCCACGCTGGCCACCAGCAGGAATGCCAAGCCTGTTCACCCAGGGCTGATTGAGGAGCCCAGACTCAGAGGAGAACTCTCATATTCCCAGGGTCACAGGCCTGTGGGAGGGTAGAAGCCAATGGGTCAGGGCCAGGCAAACCGAGGTCATGATGGGAAGACAGCTGGGGACCTCAGCCTCCCCCCACCAGGCTCAGTCAGCAGGGGCAGGGAGAACTGGGGGCGTGTCCAGTCGGGGTAGGCAAGCCCATAGCCTCCTCCAGTCTCTGTCTCCAGAGGCAGCAGCCCGAGACACGGAAGAGCAATGGTAGCAACGGTGCAGAGACACTGGTTCACTGTGGTCAACCGGCAGTGCCTAACTGCCAGGCACTGGACAGTGGCAGGGCAGGTGCTGGGAGAGCCTGCCTCACAGGGAGGGGTGATGACTCCTGCCTCACAGGGAGGGGTGATGACTCCCACTGTGAGCCTGCCTTCTCCAAAAGCACCTCTTGCATCGAACTGCTTTCCCTGTGCCTTTGCAGGAACGCACGCATGCTCTCTGAGGGAAGAAGGAATGGACTTGCAGCTGTCCCATGAACAGAGCTGAAACTGCAGCAATAAAGCACACTTACAGATTTTTAGCCCAAAGCATAAAGTTAATATCTATGAATCCATCATGATGCAAACACTCAGATACACAAGTAAATAAACAAGGGAGTGGAGAAAAGCTTTCCATGCAGAAGACCTTGGCCGTTCTATGCAGACCATCTGAGCCCGTACCCTCCCTAGGAGCCCAAAGGAGGGAAGAAAAGATGGATTTATGAAGGGGAATCCTGATGGACAGGGCCTCAGTGGGTAGCTAAGATCTTCCGCTCTGCCTCCGGATTTCGTTCTGCCGTCTCTTCAGCAATGATGCCTGAGCCTCAGGTGCGAATTGCTCTGTAGATGTGTCCATTAGGACTGGGCTCTACAACTTTGTGTTTTGATTGGCTGTAACGGTCTGTAACGGTCTCTTGCTGTTACAAAGGGAAGTTTCCTTGATAATGGGTAAGGACAAATATTTAGAAAATAGTTAGGATTTACATTGGTCTAATAAAGTGGTGGCTGCCGATTCTCCCTGAAGACTTCCCAGGGAAGAATATAGCAATTGGCAGTCCAACACCAAATGGTCATTCCTGAAAATATACTTGAAAGTAACATTAGAAGACTGTACTTATGTATTTATGTCTGTATTATGTGTTTATACACAAAATATACATGTATATGTACATATGTATGTATTTAACAGTAGTTAATAAAAAAGGCAACGATTTAGGAAAAGAGCAAGGGAATATATGGGAGGAAAGGAAAAGGAGAAATGACGTAATTGTGTTATTTCAAAATAAAAGGTAATTTTAACAATGGACAGAGGTTGGCCTCCTGACAGCTCTCCTAACCTGCTCCCCTGCACCCCACCTCCACCCCACTTGGCCAACTCGAAGCCTGTACATATCGCACTTCCCAGCCCCGCAGCCACTGATGTCCTGTTTCTGGGTATCTCCCAAGCACAGAGCCACAGCAGTTCCCCTGGTAGGATGTCCAGTTCTGCCTTGCAAGAGGATCTTTTTTCCTTCCTTCCTGGCCGAGTAACTTCCTGTTGTGGGATGAGCCATGGCTTGCTCATCTTTGATGAACTTGAAACAGTTTCTTCAGACAGGTTTGTGAGCACCTGTTCCGCTCACAACCATCCAGGCTAGCAGGATGCGGGAGCTGTGTGGTCCAGCCCTGTGCATGCTGACTGTCTTCCTGCTCTGTTTTCTGGGGCTCCACTCTATAGCCATGCTCTGCCTTGCCTCCATTTCCAATATGTCTTCCCAATGCCCCGCACCAAGCTCCCCAACTGTCACTTCATGGGGATACCCTCCTCAGCCTCCAGCCGAGTACCCTAGCTACACTGCTGACAATGCACTCCCTTCAGCCCCTGGGGACACGCCCCTGTTTCTCTTCACTGCACCACAGCTCATGAAGGGAGTCTGATTATCTGGTGGCAACCGGCAAACCCCAGAATGCCTGCTTCAGCACTAGTGCTCACAATAGGCGAGACAGACTTCCAGAGAGGGTGAGTGTGGGTGCTCTTAAGAAATGTCAGGGTACTGAGCTTTGAGGTAGTGACAGGCAGCTCCCGCTTGGCATCAGGGTGCAAGCTGCCATCTCACAGCTCTCATCCAGCTGGCCTGTGGTGTGGTCTTCACCTACAGGAGGAGGTGTGACATTTTTATTAAAAAAATCAACACACCTTTTGTGTGGCTGCCACCAGATTCTATGTGACTCAATTAATCCCTTGTCTGCAGTGGCCACCTTCCCTGAAACTCTCAAGGTCCTGCCATTCCCCAGAGAAACGCAAACTCTAATCTATCACCTTCCCAGAAGACCAGTTGCCCTTAACGCGGGCTGGCCCCAAACCCTGGCTTAGGCTGTGCCTTGAGCCCTTTCTGCCAGCTGCACAAAGCCTTTTTCCTTGGGAACCTTGGAGATCTTTAGAGCAATCCAACCCTCTTCCTCTCAGGCCTGTGCGTGTGCGTGTGCGTGTGCGTGTGTGTGTGTGTGAGAGAGAGATGTGTGATGTAGTCTCACGTGATGCCGAATCCTGCCCTCCAGAGTCGGATCAGAGGACAGGGTGGCTCCTGCTCACTTCCCTTGACTGCCCAGCCTTCCTCTGCTGGGCCTCAGACACTGTGCAGCCTGAGCACTGACTGATGGATT
>CM053765.1:5020793-5065042 GCA_028658305.1 Pachyuromys duprasi
GTCAGTGACCTTGAGGGGCAAGGGCTGAGCAGGTAAGTAAAGAGACTCCACTGGCTGCGAGGGACAGCGACTGAGAAAACTCTGTTGTGTGTGCTCTTCCTGCTGCTGGACCCTCGTGGGGGCGGCAGGGCAAGAGGGATCACCTCTCCACCCCAGTGTGCGCTGCCTGACCTTCCTGGCCTCTCATTCCAAGCTGGTATGAGTTGGTGTGCCTCTAACTCCCTCACTCAAGGGTCCTTTGGCTCAGCACTGGTCAAGAGCCAGCTCCTCCCTTAGTCTCCAGCGGTGTAACATCCGCAGTGAGCAGAGATCTGTGTCTGAAGTTGCCCACACCCAGGTCTGAAAAGCATAGCCGCAGACAGTGGTGTGGGCGGGGCTGGCGTGTGTGAGAGCCCTGCTCTGCTGACTGGACCACCTGGACAGCTGAGCAAGAAAGGGCTGCTGACATAGCTTGGTGCGGCATCATAGCCAGCCTGTTTCCATAAGGGCTCCCCGGCCAGATCATGCCTGGTAGAGAACAGCTATTTGTGTATGTGTGTGTGTGTGTGTTGTGCACATATGTTGGGATGTGGGGTTGTAAGCAGAATTCAGAGCCAGGAGCCTGATGCTCAGGCTTGTGGAAGGCCTGGCTGGGCAAGAGTGGAGTGTGGTCCAGGGCAGGTAAAGTGGGTATAAGTCATACATGGCCAGAGGCTGACAAGAGGCTCTGACTCGGCCCTCCCAGTCTGAGTTGGCCCTGTGATTCCTATGCTATCCTCCTAGACTCTGAAAAACCGGTGATCTTTACTGCACTAGTCAAGTAGAGACTTCTAAGGCCTCTAAGAGGCGGCCAGGTGGCAGCAGAACAGATACCACAGAGACCAGGCAGATCTGTTGGACTGCGTCAGGTACTGCTTCCCTGGGGCTGATGAGGTTTCTTGGGCCTGAGAATTCTTCTGCAGTTTTCCTCTGTCATCCTTGACTCCTCCATACCACTGACCATCCTCCTGTGCCGGGAGGATCCCATTGACTTGTTGAGAGACTGAGATAGCTCGCTTTCGGAGAGGAGGCTTCTGGAGAAGAGGGTGGAAAGGGGGCTCTAGTAATTTGTGTAGGGGACTGCACAAGCATCTGCCTGAGCGCCTGTGTCCCGTGGGGGAGGTGAACTCCAGGAGCAACCTGGTGAAAGAGCAAAAAGCAAAGAGGTGTAAGGCGGGTGGCTTAAAACCATCCACCTTCTCCCAACCAGGTTCAGAACACTCAAAGGGGCAGTGTTCAGCAGAGATCTCAGGAGAGCTTGGGCTTCACAGCTGACTCCATGCTGGTGCCAGGAAAGGCTACTCTGGGCCTCTTCCAAAGCATCAAACCAACTCTCAGAGATCAGCATCCTTTAGTAGACACAGCTGCTGCCAGGCAAAGCCCAACACGCTTCCAAGGAATGTAGGTCAATCCAGAGCCCAGCTCCGTGTGCCTCCAGAGCACTGCCCAGCATCCAACCAAATACCAGATAACAAAGACATAAGAAGACATGACGTGAAACAGGGGAGAGGTCAGGTACCGGAGGCACACCAGAAATGACAGAGGTGGTAAAAAAAAAAAAAAGGCAGACAAGAGCAGTAAGACACTGGTTACAAATGTGTTGATAGTTAAAGAAAACAATGGAAAGAGTGAGGAGAATCAGCAGATGTGGAAACGACAAATAGAAACTGCAGTGATGGCAGCCACTGGTCCACAATGCGGTCGGGACTGCAGCAGTGGGTCAGGCTAACAATCCATGTGGGCCTTGCAAGGCCCCGGCCTGGTGGCACAACTTGGCCCACTGCTCGTTTCTTATAGATAAAGCTTTATTGCAGTTCAGCCGCATTCCTCAGCTTTTGTTGTCACCGCAGGACATCAGAGGCGAGCAGGAAGAAAGGCTGGCGTGTTCCTGCCGGCCCGGCTGAGCCTTGCCCCGAAGTCTTGACCTCGTCATCTCTTTACACTATGAACCGTGAGTAAGTGTCTCATCTATCAAAGATAATGCGAGGGCTACATTCCCAGTGGTGGCCAGACTTGTTCCAAATCATCAGAACACGACTCCTGAAAGGTGAAATTGTAACCGTGGCTTACAGCTTGGGCGTGAGGGAAATGGAGAAGAGCATACATGTGGAAAGGCAGGCTACTCAGAGATGCTCTCCAAGGCTTAGGCTGGGTTCCTTGCACCCCAAGGCTTACTTCAGTTGTGGGGGGCTCTTCTTCTGTCTCATCCTCTGCCCCGTGGTCAGAGCAAGCTGGCCTCAGGTTGCTGTTGAGACGTGGGAAGACGGAGGCTTAGATCCAGAGGGGTGGGCTGAGGGCTCAACTTGAACCGGGAGCCCTCACATGGGAGGGGTAGCTGGCCTTTCCTTTCCAGGGCAGCTGCTGCCTCCTCTCCTCGTACTTTCTTTTGCCAGTTTTTTAGCTGACATCTATAATTTGGAAAGCCATAAAAATGAATATAGATGAAATATTAGAGGGCGGCAGTACGAAGAAAGCGGGAACAAAGAGGTTCTCGCTGCTTTAAACAGGTCTTAAAACTGCTTTCATCTACGTGTGCGCCTCAGCCCAGTGAAATTGATTCATTGACCAAATTGGCCATTTAGATTCAAAAGGCTCAGCTTTCTGAGCACAGCCCCCTCTTCTCCAGATTTATGGGGCCGCAGAGAAGCACCCCAGTGTCTCGGATTCTTTTTTAGGATGATCTACAGTGAGGCAACAGGCCCCCTTTTTATAGAGAGCACACATTTGCTGGCCAGTGCAGCCTGAAGGGGGTGCTGTGCCAGAGGGCACCTTGTAGCGTCAGCCAGGACACCCTGAGCTGCTGTCCTAGTCAGTCTGAAGCCACCATCTCTGTTGGGATGGGGACTGAGGAGCATGGCCAAGGCAGAAGGAGCAGACCCCATGGGGAGGCAGTGAGCCCACACGAAAGAATTACAGGAAGCCAGAGAGCAATGGCCAGAGCAGCGCGAGCGTGGGTGGAGTGGGTGTGTGTGCAAGAGTGGCTGCTTCTTTCTGTTGACAGGCAGCTGTGAACTGGCCCCTGTGGGAACTACCTCACAGACGATGCCCTTCTAGCCGCCTAGAACCAAGACATTACCAAGATGGAAGGTAGGGCAGGGAGGAGGCGGGGGAACGGGTCCCTCAGAGCTCTGCTCTGGAGCACTCAGTTTAAAAGTCGCCGGGATGAGCCACAGGTGTGGTAAAAATGAGGGGAACTCTGGGATAGGGCTCAGCGGGAGACTACGACTCAGGCTGTCTCAGCTCAGCCTAAGACTACGGTCAAGTTCAGGTGAGTTGAGTCGGCTAGAGACAAAACCCGACAGAGTTACCTAGTCTCAGCGTGCATAGCGCAGCTGTCCTCATGCTGGGCAGTCTGGCTGTGACTGACCACGATGTACGGTGCTACCCTGTGAGGGGGCTTACACCTCCCTTCTAGATCACTCTTCTTGGCTGCCCAGGAGCAGTTGTAGTCACGGCACATCTGCTGTAGCCCTCCTACTCCTGGACTAGATCTGGATGCCTGGGGCCCTGTACCTGGCACTGCCTGGCACGCATCAAGCTTGACCACACCCATTTAGGTGCCCCTGCCCCAACACCAGAGCAGCCCTTTGTCCCTGGAGGTTTTGGGTCAGTGAGACACTTGTAGCAACCAAGGGCCCATCAGGGGAGGGTTGGAGTTACACACAGGGCAGGAGGCAGGCCGGGGTTGTTTATTTCCAGGCATTCTGGCCAGTAACAGAGGCAGCAGGAGCATGTAGGAGCTGAAAATCACAGGTCCTACCATGATCAACAGAAAGAAACAGATGGGGCTCCGCTAGCCCTGGACCCCTGGTCTCCAGACCCTTTCACAGGCCTGCAGGAAAGGTCAGCCATATCCGGCCAGACCCCTGATGGAGACCATAGTCCGCAGGGGTCACACTTCCTTTTCTCATGGCCACTGTGGGTTGAGATGGAACCTCCAGGCCCTGCCCCCACGTTGCTCCATTTTCATTATTTTATCTTATATTTTGTAACTTTAATTACATATTAAGTGACATACTAAAAAAACCATCGTTAAAATTTAAGCCTTTGTAATACCGTTTTATTACATTTTGATGACTTTATAACTATGATACTTTATTATTCCTTCTATGTTATTCTATGAAGGCACAGTGAGATTTTTAATATCTAATTACGGCACTGGGTGATCATTAAACCAGATGCATGGTGAGCTCCAGCCTGGGTCCCCAGATTATTGGTGCATGTAGGGCAAGGCTTTCTGTGTGGGCCAGGCTGGGGGGTACACATGGGCGTTCTGTTGTGTCTGGAAAGCCAGGAGGTATAATTAGCACCAGACCATCTTTCGGAGGAGCTTTGGAAGGCCGGGGAGAGGTGGACATGGCCAATGATCTGGCTGTCTTGGTGGTGGCTCTGGGTGGCCCAGCCTCTGATGTCACTGCTCCTGCAAAGCCCCACCTTCAGGCGACCACTCCCTGCAGAGATGGCCAGCCTGCTAACCTCCATCAGGAGTCTGGAGGAGTCCTCCTTGCATGTATGGGAAGCATCTCCTCCCAGATTCCCCCAGCATTTCTGGCCTACCTCAGTCTCTCTCGACTGGGCCCGAACAGTCTTAACATCATTAGAATTGGGGGCAGCTGGAGTGGGGAGACCCACAGGCTAGTGCAGGAGCAGAGAGGAACAGGAAGGGGCAGGCATTTGGGCTGTCTGGGTAGACCACAGGCTGGGGGTTCTCTGCCCTCTGTGTTCTCCAGACAGAGACTCTTAGGGTGGCTGTCACACGTGGCCTTCCTGGGAGGTTGTACCATATACAGGAAGATTCTCTGAAACTTCTCTCATCTCTGGAACTGCAGGAGGGCCCCTTAGAGCACAGGGACAGCCCTGGGCCTTGTTGGTAGAGAGTGCTTGGGCCCCTGGTGCTGCCCACAAGGCCTGGTCTGTGCATCTGTGACCACCTGCCCCCTTCTCCTCTGCCCCCACCCCCCACAGGCTCCAGCGCGGCAAACTCTTCTCGTTTGCCCTCTCCTCTGCCTGCTTTCAGCCTCAGTCTCTCTGTAGACCTCAAGGTCCGAGAGATCTCCTGCCCCCTCTAAGCCTGAGACCCACCAGCGACTACTCCATTATCTCTGCTACTGTTGGACCTGGGGTCAGCTGTAAGGGCAAGCCACTACGCAGCTGATACCCCTGCTCCTAAGGACCACAATGCCACCTGTTGCTGAGCTGATCCCCATACTCTTCCCACCTAAAGCACAGCAGCCTGGGCCTTCTGGACTGATGTGCCCTTGGGTCCCCATTATAGACCCAGGGGACTCAGTTCCTGGGGTCCAGGCATGAATGCACCACACTGCCTATCTGGGGGGCTCCCTGGAAGCAGATGCTGGTGGTGGCCCCCGGGCCACACTGCAGCCCTAGCAGCTCTTCTGACCATCCCTTGCATAGTACAGAAGCAAGAGCCCAGGCTGCGCTTGTCCATGGCTCTTTGAGAAGTATGGTTGAGAACAAGAGGCTTCTGTGTGGGTGCAGGGTGGGTAGGCTGCACTTGGCCTCCAGAAGGCAGGCTAGAGAGGGGCTTTCTCTGGGCTGTTGCCCACCTGGTGAGTCAAAGGTAAGATTCACCTCAGCAGAGAGCCGGGCGGGCACTTGAGAAGCCTCATCGACAGGGCAGTCCAGCGCCTTGGGAAACAGTCTTCTCCCAGGCACACAGTGGCGGCATCGGGCTCATTCTGCAATCCTACGACTCAGTAGCTGTGCTCAGGCCCTGGCAGGGTTTGATCATCCTAGAAATTATATTGCTTGCCGGTCCCATGTGAGGGAAACTCAATTACACAGAATTGGGGGCAATCAGCATTTCATTGGCTGCGCAGACGTGGGGTCCCTGAGCCGAGGCCAGCCTGCAGATGGGGGGACGCCGACAAGCAGGGTGAGGCCCGACTGCCTCGATCCTGTGCCTCTCACCTGTGACTCGCCGGAGGATGCTTACACACCATCAAGCTGATGCCAGTGACCTCTTCCTGAGGAGAATGCTGCCTCCACCACACAGCACCACAGAGAGGACCAAGGACATAGCATGCACCACAGGTGTCCTGGGGCCGAGGCTGGGGGAAACTAGGGCCACTCCAGGTACAGACATGTCTGTCTTTCCCGGGATATCCAGCAGGACTGGCCAGCCCAGAATGTGGGGCTCTGGCCTGGCATGAGATGGCAGCTTTCCCATGCTGATACCCCTACCCCAAACCATGTAGTAAGGATGTGATGTTTCCCAGACAGATGGGAGACTCAGCCCCTCAGCCTTCCAAGAGAGTGAGCAGCTGTAGCTGTGGCCACCTGCAGGCCCTCAGGGAAGGGTCAGTCTGGCTCTCTTCTTGCCTGCCTCTTCCCGTAGCAGCAGCTCTGTTCCTCTGTCTGCTGCTGCGGTAAAGCTATACCGCAGGCTACAGTCCAGCAAATGCTCCTGGTGAGGGAGGGCAGAGCCAACCATGAGCACCCCATTGGCAGCTTTCCCTTATGTACCCAGCAGCATCTCTCCGCCTGCACCCTCAGGCAGCACTGTCCCGTCCTGGCTCCAGCTCCCTGCTCATTCACCATCCGTCTGTGTGGACAGGACTGTTGCAGGCCTTCCCTCTGAAAGGACAGTGTCATCCGTGAGGTGGCCTGTGTGAGTGGCGGTGTTCTCAGTGTCTCAGCCCACACTTTCGTATGGGTCAGCTCTCTGTTCCTTCCTTGCTGGATGCTGATGTGGGCTGCTCACTGACTCCAATGGGGGTACACACTGGAGCCCCCAGCCCCCACCAGGAGGATCCTCACCTCCTGCTTGCATGGCCCAGTGGGTGTGGCGGGGGACCCTCCTATGAGCTTCCTGGCTGCATTCATGTCCTCTTGGAGAAATTCATCCACGCTTGCTGTATTTACTTTTCTAGGTGTTTTTGTGGCTCTCGGGAGTTTTTTGTGGCTCTAAGCGACAATCTCAGGAAGTGTGCATTGCTGACAAGGTACCATTAGGGACCCTCCCCTGTGTGGGCTGCTGTCCTTGGAGAGTAAGGACCCTCCTCATTGTCATCTTTTCTTTGTCCTTTGTCCCTCTTTGCGCCCTGTCCGCTCAGGCCTCCCTCCCCTAGATCAGCCTCCCTTCTCTGGGGGCTTGCTCTTGAGTCAGCAATCACGGTGTCTCCCCCTCTGCGGAGCCTGGGGAGCGTGGGGACCGCTGCACACTGCGTGAGGGTGCCCTCTACTTCAACCATGTGCAACAAACAGCTTCCTTGCGGTGCAACAAACAGCTTCCTTGCGGGTCTCCTGGCATAGGGTTTTAAGGTTCTTTCTCCTGTGAGCAAATGCCAGAACCAGAAACTTCCTTCTTCCGTTCAGCAGCAGCTTTCTCCCTGGAGTGAGTCCTTGGCTGTTAAAAGCTGAGCTGTCACAGTCTGGGATGGACAGTTTTTAGCCATCAACCTAGAATGACCCGGGAAGGGAGTCTCAGTGAAGGACTGTTGGGATCAGGTGTGGGAGGGCCTTCTACGGAAGATAGCCTTGATTAGTGAGGAGGTCGGCCCACTGTGACGGGTGCCATTCCCTGGGCAAAGGACCCTGGGCTGTGTCAGAGGGGAGAAAGTGGCCTGAGCACCAGCAGGCACGTATCGATTCTCTGCTACTGCAACATGGATGGAACCTGGGACTGTGAACCAAATAAGCCCTTTCTCCCTTAAATTGCTTTTGTCTGGGCATTTTATCCCAGCAACAGGGAAGGAAATTAAGACACCTTAAGATCACAGGTTGAAGTCTAAACCTCAGGGTCTTAGCACATGACTGCATTTGGACCAAGGACCTTTAAAGAGGCAGTAAAAATAAAGTCACCAGGTGTCTCGACCCACTGGACAGTTGTCCTTATAGGGCAACAGGACACCAGACACGGAGAGGTGAGCCTGTGAGGCAAGGAAGAGGGCAGGCGAGTGGCTGGAGAGGACTGTACCTGGCCGTGCCTGACTTCAGGCCTCTGCAACTGTGGGCAGGGAATGCCAGCTGCACAAATTTGCAGGCTGGGTACTTCTCAAGCAGCAAAATGCAGGGCAGGGCCTAGGGCTTGGAGCTTGTGATCTGAGATGGCTTCTCTCTGGCGGTGCTGGAGTGCTGCTTTCTAGGATCACTGAGAGGCCCAGTTCCCTGCCAGCATCCCTGTGCCTGCTGGTCCCTCTCCTCCGGAGCAGTGTATCACTCTGTCAGTTTGCCAAGGTGGGTTTCCAGCGAGAGCCCCTCCCACATCCATCTGTACTTCCCCGGTTACTGGAGACTGCAAGCTCTTACAATGAAGTCACACATACCATCCCAGGTTTTCTTGTAGTATTTTAAATTGTATTTTATCATTATGGTTCTTTTTTCTTAAGCCTTATTTATTTTATTTGATGTGTGTGGATGCTTTGCCTGTGTGTGTGTCTGTGCACCTTGTGAGTGCCTGGTCCCTAAGGGAGTAAAAAGAGGGTGCTGGTCCCCTGGAGCTGGAGACACAGATGATTGTGGGCTGCCGTGTGGGTGCTGGGAACTGAACCCGGCTCTTCCGAAAGGTCAGCCTGAGCTAGCCCCTGAGCTATCTCTCCAGCTGCTATTCTGTTATTCTTAATCATGTGCTTTTGTATGTGCCTGAGTGTCGGTATGTGCACACGGCTGCAGGTGCCCAAGGAGGCTAGATGTGTTGGATCTCCGGGCCCTGGAGTTAGAGGCAATTGTGAGCCACTGAGTGTGGGTGTTGGGAACCAAACTCAGGTCTTCTGCAAGAGCAGTATGTGCTCTTTACTCTTGAGCCACTGTTTTATTGTACTTTATTTTATGTGAATTTTAATGTCCACTTAGAGTTTATATCAAAGACACAAGTGGTTCTACTTTTGTTCCTTTTGGAGGGAACTGGCCATTATCACCTTATTTATTAATGTAATAAAGTCCACAGTCCAGTATCAACTTCCTGTCTATCTCCAGCCTTCCAGCCCGTCCCACACCTGGCCCAAGCTTCTCTCTGCTGTCAGCTTTCCTGTTCAGGGCCACTGGCTCCTGAGTGTCCCTCCTCCTGTATGAACCTCACGCATGCCAATAAGACACAAACTGTCCCAGAGCTCTGCTGGGCCTCTGCAGGACTGCTAGGAAAATCAACATTTTTGTCATGAAAGTGCTAGCCAGGAAGACCTTATGCCAGTCTAGGGCTCTTAAATAAGATTTTTTTTGTCATTTTTTTCATTCTAATTGTGTCAGCTTAGCAATTACCTGGAAACCACACAGGCTGCTCAGGTTACTCAAGCAGAGGGAGTTTAGAGCAGAGCTGGTGACAGCTTGGGGAAGGGAGGGCCACCTTGGGTGGGAAGGCCGGAAGCAAGAGGTCACTTCTGCTCCAAGCTGGGCTAGAGGGGTTACAGCTGTGGCCAGAGCTCCTCAGCCCTGCCAGGGGTCAAGGAGAAGGGGGCTCAGACTGAGAGCTGCAGCCACCAAGAATCCCCAGCCACTGCGGTGAAGCTGGGAAGGTGGGGGGCGGGGAGCGGGAAGAGAGGGAGAGGGAGGGAGCTTCCCCTTCCTTGCCTTCATTCCTTCCCATTGGCTGAGGGGTGGGTGGGGACCTGACACAGAGCAGAGTGGGGAGTCTAGGGAGACTTTTCCAAGTACAGACAGAGGTCAGGCACACTGTTCCAGCTCTGTCAATCATGACCCAGTAGTTTATGATTTTCTGTGCACAGGCTCATTTTCCTTCATTTCTGTACTCTTATTATTTGAAACAGATGATGTATTGATTTCTGTATAATTATATGACACTCTCTCAACCTACCATACTTTTTTATTAATTCTATTTTTAAATACACTATCCGGATTTGTAAGAAAGCAAGGTTTTGAGGTCTGGGTGCAGCTCAGTGGCAGGGTGCTTGCCTGGAGAGCATCGTGCTCTGAGTCTGATGATTCCTAACACCACAAAACAATAAAGAAAAAAAAAGCTGCCAATTTTGTTGCTTTCAATTTTCAGGTTTTGTTTTCTTGTCTGTCCATGCCTGTCAGGACCCTGAATGCCAGATCAAATTATATCCATGGTATCCCTGACTAATTCTGATTTTCACTGAGTTAGTGCAGTGTTTTGTGAGTGGGGTTTGTTTTGGCCAAGTGGATCGAGTATTCTCTAGAGGCAGCTGGTGGCAGCTACAGGGTTAGTTGACTCCCTTCTGTGAGCTGGTGGAAGGAGGCAGCGACCTAGGGGCTCAGATGTCTTTCCACAGACAAGACAAGGTCTGCAAGGGTCTAAGTCCCTCCTCCTCCAGCATGACACCAAAGCAGAAGGGTCAGGTAATGGCTGTGCCCTGCCACTGTGGCCTCCCAGCAGCGGGACCTCACAGAGCTGTGGCTCTGTGAAGGCAGGCCACAGTGGCAGGAAACAGAGGAGCCGGACCGCTGTTCTATTCCCTCTAGGAGTATCTTCCAGCTCTACAAAGGACTGGCCGCATGATGCGGTCAAGCCGTGGGCCCAGGGCCTTGAGGAGACAGATCAAGCCTGTGGGGGTGCCTCCTGCTGCTTCCCTGTGGTGCCTCCCTGGGCTCCAAAGGCCTTTAACTCAGCAGTCCTATTAGGGCTGTTTGATTCAAGCTGTTTTTGAGGAACTGAACGTTGAGTTTGTCGAAGGCCTTTTTCTGCATTTAAGGATGGGATCAATTATGATTTGTATGCAAATATCTCCACAGGTTGCTGTGTTAGAGCCCTTGGTTCCTACCTGATGGGAGTGTTTGGGGAGATTGTGGTTCCTTTAGGAGGTGGGGCCTAGCTAGAGAGAGTAGGCTACAGGAGTGGGCTGGGTGGGGTAGGTTGGGGGGCTGAGGAGGTCAAGCCTTGTGGGTCATGGCCCTGCTGGCAGCCGTCAATGCTGTCACCCAGCCATCACCTCCATTTCCTGTTCTTCTGAGATATAAACAAGCTTCCTCTAAGCTTCTGATCTCCGAGAACTCTGCGTGCCCCCGCCACCCATGGAACCCCTGACCCTCTCCGTCCTTTAAGTTGCTCCTTTCAGCTCTTTCATCAGAGCAGTGAGAAAAGTAACCAATACAGCCAGAAACAGGTCATTAAGAAGCCAAGTCCCCAGGTGCAGAAACACCCTTACGTCGTCTTTGTGTCTCTGAATTCTATTTGCTGCTTTTAAAAAATTTGATCCTTTAAAGTTCTTTCTTTTTATACACAATTCAATTTACAGTTATCTTTTCCTGTTATGTTCCAATTAATTATATAATTAATATTTCCCTGGTTTCATAACTTATCCTATAATTTTTTTAATGTCCAAAATTCAGATCCTAGAATTTTCAAAATAATTTTGGAATTATTTAAACTATTATAAGGATAAATTCTAACTCTGGCTATGCTGACTAAAAAAAACCCAAAAAAACCAAAAAAGGTGTAACTGAGACATGCTGTACCGCTGCATGCTCTATCCCCTTAAAGCATATCAATTCATGTTTTCTGATATCCACAAGATTGGGTGGCAAGCCCGTGATCTAACTTATGAACACTTGTGCTCATTTATAAAGGAAACCCTGTCTACTGTGCTCAGCGCGGTTCCTCCCGACCCAGCTCTCTAGCGCCTCATTTTCCTGATGGCTTCTTTCTCTTAGCACGGGAATGAGGCTCACTCTGAAGCGCTGCATGGACAAACACCTCCTTTTCCACTGCCACACAGTCACCATTGCATAGATGTAATATCTTCTACCCACACCCCCGCCCCCAGGAGGACCGGCAGATGAAAATTTGGGCTGTTTCCATGTAAATCTTCCTACAGAAGAGGCAGCGATGAGACTTTACAAGTCAATGAGTCAGTGGACGCTTCCTTTTCTCTTGAGCATGTGTGTGCTTAGGAGTGGGATTATCAGGTCCTATCTGTGTTTGGAGTTTAAAAACCACCAGGCTGTCTTCCTCAGTGACTTTGGGGCTCTGCAGTTTCACCACCATGCCTTGGGGTCCCAGTCTGTGTGCTCCTCGGCTGTGCCTGCTGTTCTTAGGCTGCCAGAGTCCAGCCATCCCTGGAAGTGTGGCAAGGAGCCTCATTGTGAGTTTGATTTGTGTGTCCCTAGTGAGCAACAGCATGGAGCAGCTTTTCATATGCTGCTGCTTGTACATTTTCTTTGAATTGTGTTATCTGTCTTTTGCCATCGGGTTAGGAATGTGTGTGTGCTGTGCATGTGTGTGTTATGGACACAAGTGCTTTAACCACATTGCTGATTTGTGTGTATTGAGTCGTGTTCTTTAGGGATGCTCTCTCTCTCTCTCTCTCTCTCTCTCTCCTATGACGTTGTTGATAGCATATAACTTTAAATTCTGACGTAGTTCACTTACTTTTCCTTTATGGCCTTGGTCAGATCTAAGAAGCTACTGTCTAAGCCCAAGGTCAGGGTGATTTATTTCCATCTTTCAGCTTTATATCCTGCACTCAGGTCTTGGGTCTGCATTTGGTTCTGGAGCTCATGGAGAGGTAGCGTTCCCTGTCTGTTCTCCCACGTGGACACCCTGTGCCGACGCCCCCCCTCTGCCGCGCTGGGTTGTCTTGTGGGACACCAGCTGACTATGTCTGGAAGTGTTAGGTTTTGGCTCCTCAGTTACATCCCACAGATCTGGACCTGTGTCGTGCCCCAACTGTGGTATTTTTTGTGTTAAGATTTGAAACCAGAAACCCCAAGTCTTCCCATTTTATTCTTATTTGGTGCCCTCGCCTCGATATTCTTATCGCCCACAGTTTTCACAGGAATGTCGGAATCAGCTGGCAGCGAAGCCAGCTGGGTGGTGGTTACCGATCATGCTGGCGTTGTAGAACAACCTGAGGAGCCACGGTCCTGGCAATGTTAAGCTGAGCTAGGAACCCTCCTGTCTTCCGTTAGCTCTCACTCTCTTCAATTTCTCTCAACAGTGTCTATAATTCCCAGGGCACAGCTCTTACCTTCCATGTCTTATATTTATGTCTAAGTATTTTATTTTTTGATGCTATTCTAAATGAAAATTTTCTTGATTTAATTTTCATATTGTCCATTGCTCTTCGCGTATGAAGCTCACAGCCTGCATTGCCAGGCCACTCACACGCAGTGCTAATAGAATTCCCTGTGAGCAGATTCCTTGGGACTTCCGATGTACAAAATAATATGATAGGAAAATAGAGACACTCAACTTGTTATTTTCCAGCCTGAATGTCTTTCATTTCATTTTCTCACCTGATTCCCTGGCCATACTGTCCAGCACCATGCTTAATGGGAGGGGCAGCACCCTGGCTCGTTCCTGATCTCAAGGGAGGAAGGCAGGAGTTAGCTGTGGCTTTTGGTAGATGCCTTTATTAGATGCTGAATTTCCTTTTATTCCTAGAGCTGAATGTTTTTAAAAACTGCCTTTCTGGGTCTATTTAGACAGCCACACACTTCTGCCCTTTATTCTACCCTGTGTCTCCTGGTGAGCAGCAGGCATCCTAAGGTGAGCCCTCTTTGGTCATGGTACAGGATCTTTTTTATATGTTGCTGGCATTTTTGTTTCTTAGTTTATATTTACAAGGTACCTCACTGGCGATTCTGGCCTGTTTGTTTTTCTTCCTTTGACTTGGTCCGGGTTTCCTTACAGGGCTTGCAGTGGGTTAGGAAGTGTTCCTTCCTCTCTCAGTGTTGATCAGGGGAGAGACTTGACTACTCTTTTGAACGCCTGTGAGAATTTTCCCCCAGTGAATCCAGGATCTGGATGCTTTTCATAGGAAGTGGGTTGCCTTTGTTCTTGTTTGTTCTTTGAGATATAGACTCATTATGAAGTCCTGTCAAGGTTGCAACTCACTATGCAGACCAGGCTGATCTCAAACTTACGGTGATCTGCCTGCCTCTGCCTCCCGAGAGCTGTATTAAAGATGTATGCCACCAGCACCTGGCTATGTGGGTTTGGTATTGTTTTAAACATCTGATTCAATCTCTTATTGTAAGTCTGTCAAGATTTTCCTAGTTTTTCTTGAACCAGTTCTGGCTAGTTTTCTCTTTCCATAAGTTCCCCCACCTCCCCAAGTTCTCTGTGCTGTTGCTACATACCTGCTGGTGAGTCCCCTCAACAACACCACTCCCACAGACTCAGGGGCCCCAGCCCCTCTCTCCTCCGTGGACTGCACAGCTCAAGACTTATTACTTTTGTTCATTTTTTCAAAGAACCAGACTTGTATTCACAGGAGAGAAACTTTGGGTGTTGACTTTACTGGTTTTCATTCTCTCTGTTACCCCTCTCTCATTTTTATTACTGCCTTCCTTCTGTTTGCTTTGGGATTGGCTTGTTCTTCTTTTCTAGTCTGACAAGGTGGAAGAATAGGTTATTGGTGTGCGAGCTTCTTTTCCCGCGGTTTCTCTCTGAGTGTTCCTCCATCAGCGCCTGCGCGCCATGTTTTTTTATTTTCACTCCTGTAAACGAACTCTGTAACTTTTTTGTAAGGTTTCCTCTTTGGTGTCCTGCTATTTAGGAATGTTTTCCTAATTTCTGTGTGAATTTTACATTTCCCTTTAGCATTGATTTATTATTGAATTTCCATTGAAGAATGGACAGAGACAATACTTCAGATCACTTAACCCTTTTCAAATTTGTTGAGTTCTCTTTTCTTATTCAGCACACAGTCTAGCCTGCCTGAAGAATTTTGCGTATTTTCTGGGGTCGTGGGGGGGATGCACAGTCCACTGCTACTTGGGGTGGTATTTTATTAAAATCAGTGGGGTGTCATATTACAGATGTATTCCCTTATTTAAAATGCGCGAGACTAGAAGTATTCAGCTTGAGGTCTTTCATATTTTGGAATATTCACACAGACTTTATTAGCTAAGCATCTTTAATCCACAATCTAAAATCCTCCAGAGTTTCTCGATCATTTGCATAATTGCCTCCCTTTATTCTTGCACGTGCTCTGCGGTCCCGCCTGCACTCTGTGGCACTCCCTGCAGAGTCTCCGGAAAGCAGCTTTGCTGGCAACAGGTGGCCTCTGTCTCACCTTCAGCTTCATGATGAGTGTGTGTAGGATTTTTACTTGACAGATTTTCCTTTTAACACTTTGAACATGTCATCCTGTGGCCATCTGGCTTCCATGGCTTCTTATGATGCTCCTCCATAGCCTTATTGGGTCTCTCTGGGTGTGGTGGCTTCTCTCTTGGTGCCTCCACACTTTCCTGTTCGTCTTTGTCCCCCGTGTTCAGCGCACAGTGTGCCTGGCCATGCCCCCCTTTATTCTGCTTGAATCCTGAGCCCAGACAAAGGCTGTCAGTCTAATGCTTTCATCCAAGCTGAGGTATTTTCAGTCTTCATTTCTTCAAGTGCCTTTCCTCTTTCTTTCTCCCACTTCCTGTCACCTCAGCTCCCATGGGCTGCATGCTGAGGGTGCCCATCATTTGTTGGCAGCCCTGTTTTAGATTTTTCTGTATCTTCTATACATTGCTTAGCCACTATTGACTTATTGCTCACTAATTATCTTTTGCCTACTCGGATATTCTACAAGTGCCACCCAGGGCATTTCCCCTTTGTTTAGTGAGTCCGCCTACTTAGAAGTTTCCAATGTCACTATGGTCATGGCTTTTATACCTCATGCCTTGCTTTTGGCTTTCACACCCTCCTTCACCAACAACAGGGACCAGACATTCCTAGGCTGAACAGGGGTTGCTCAAAAGGACCCAGCATCTTGCAGTGTCTGAAATGGTGACATATTTAAACCTCATAATGAGCAGATCACACCAGTGGGATTTGCTGGCCACCAAAAGTGCTCCCAGAAGCCAAGCTAGAATTGTCAAACAACTAAATGAAGTGGCACAGAGCTCTAATGCAATACATGAAATAGATGTTTGTCAAATGTCTGCGAGTCCATTCATGCTGATGCGTATGGCAGAAGAGACACAGATGGAAAGAGACACAAGTGTTCCATGCAGAAGTCCACATGTCCTTCCCACTCGCTGGACACCCCTTCCAAAGGCTGCAGAAGGCCCACGGGAGAGGGGGCATGTCCACTGCAGAAATCCAACAAGCTGGCCTCTTTGTGGAGTGGCCTTACCCTGAGGTAGGAGGAGCAGCACTTACCTCTGTCTGTCCTGCCCTGAGCCACATCTCATTAGCAGCACACTCAAATCCCCCTGTTTCTTGTCTTTGAAAGCTTGGGCTTATCTTCCAGGACCTGCATCTGTTTCTCATAGTTTCCCTCTCCTTACGCTTCCCTGCTTCACATTTTTACAGCACAGTCTACCGACTTGAGCGTGGTCTGCTGCTCCTATTCTCTTTCTTCAGTAAGGAAGTCTGCGTCATTGTGCTTCTCCTTGGGGACTTATTGCAGTCTCCCCTTTTGTCCAGCTTCTCCTCTGGGTCCCACAGAAGCTCCGAGCACCTTTGATTGTCACTGAGCAATTTTCTCTTCATTCTGCCCCTTGCCCCTGCCCCTGTCTTTCCTGGCTGACTGTGACCCAGAGCTGTTCATCACACCACCTGCCAACAGCTGATGTATAGGTGGCAAAGGCCGTGTGGCCTTTCCAGCCACGACTGTGGTACAGAAGTGGGCATGGTGCATCTCGCGTTTCCTAGCAGGGGCTGCATATTCAGGCTTTTTCCTGATGTCCCAAGTTCCAGGCAGTAAGGTAGGCTGGGTATGTGTGTGTGTGTGTGCATCATGATGTGTGTGTGGAAATCAGAAGACAACTTCCAGGAATCGCTTTGCTTCTTCTACCACATGGGCACGTGGGTGCCAGGGATGAAACTCAGACTGTCTGATTTTGAGGCAAGCACATTTTTTTAGTTGAGTGGTCTTGCTGGCCCTGGGGGCTACTTTTGATGGAAAATTCTGGGGTGGGAGAGTCTCTAGCAGCACATACGTAGTGTTGGCTCCATTATTGCCCAAGGGAGTTTGTCCACCAAACTGGGTGTAGGTCACACCCAAAGCCAGCAGGCATCAGAGGCAGGACCCAGCCAGGCTGGCCGGCTGCACTGTGGGAAATGTGTGGTAGAACCATTTTCCTGGGAAGGTAGACATGAGGACCCTGGCCTTCACTGTCATTCCAGCAACAGATCCCAGCAGAAAACAAGGATCATTTTGGAACTTGCAGGTGGAATTGAACACTATCTTCTACAGTACAGATTCTGAGAGGAACCATCCTCTCAGAACTACTCACACATGGAACCCTCGCCTGGCACGGGACCCCACTGTCCAGCCTCAGGCTGAGATGCAAGGCCAGAAGAGTCGGAGGTAGAGTTGATGGTTCTAAAGGCTGGTTCTCACTACGTTCTGAGGGTCCAGTCAAGGTCACAAGACAAGAAGACAGGAGTAGGATCAGAAAAGAAGAGATGCAGTTTGCTATTTTTGGGAGCAGGTAAGATGGTTTTCATTTAAAACAACCCTAAGAAACTTTGCAATTAGAATGACTAAGTTTTTATTTAAGAGGTAGGAACACCATCGCATTGATTCTCAGCAGTCAACACTAACTAGGGAACATAACACGAAAAGATTGTTATTCCTACTGGCAAGAAACCTCTGGGTATTTAGGAATAAAGAGCATACAAGTATGGAACACCTCAATGAGGAAACAAACTTTTCTGGTAGGCCGTTGAGGAAGTCTTTCTAGCGGGATGGTCACACCATGAGTAGGAAAGCTCAATTTCATGTGTGTACTGATACGAAACTTAAATGAAGTCTCATTTTAAATCCTAGCGGTTTCCCCTGCCAGGAGGCTGGTGGCTTCCTCTGGAATGCCGGGGGACCAAGAAAAGCTTGTAGAGAAGCCAGAAGAGGCAGCTGTGCTCACCCCATGGATAGGCTTCCCTGAGGGGACCCGTAAGATCAAAGGCCGACAGCTCACCGCACAGGCCCAGCCGCACACAGAGGGTGGTACTCAACACGGCTCCTCCCAAAACACAGGGCTCTGTGGAATAGCTGCTCACTGCTCCAGCAGCAAGAAAAATTCTCCACACTGATACTGGAACTGACAGGAAGAGAGTCCAGATGGGTCCAAGTCCCATGTTTGAAATGCAAAGCACTAAAAATATTTAGACAGCACTTTGGTGAAATGAAAATTACGTCAACATACAGAAGAGCAAGATGCAGCCAGACTGATAAAGGTGACTATGCCATAGCTAATCGCCTCCATCCACGTGGCAACAGATAGCTAAATGTGAAACCACGAGCCACGCACTGCAGTTGGAGCATATAAAGAGCATACACAAGCTGATAACATAAATAGCAGAACAATGGAAAAGTTGATAGGATCCTGCAGTTAACAGAAGAGGAAACCCAATGACCAAGTAACAGGAAGAGCGCCCTCTCCCTATCAACCAGGGAAGTGCTGTTAATACAGCCTTCGCCATGGTCAGGCTCAGGGAGACAGAGCACCCCACAGAGACCTTGGTGGTAATGGGTGGGTTCGTGCTCGGCCACACCGAAAGGAATGTTTGCTGTTCATGTGGCCTCTTCTAGCAAAGCTGGAACAGTGCTTGTCCCTCTCCCTTCCAGACACAGTACAAAGCGACCTCCAGGAGTGAGCGCAGAAGAGCATGTGACCACGGAGCCCATCAGGCAGAAGGGGACTGCCCACGGTTGCCACTAGTGACCATGGTCTGGCATATCGACATCGTGCAGATGACGGCAGCAAGGGTGCCGGCAACTACTCCTGCAGACTCAGGGGGATGCCGCCTGTGCCAGCCTTTGCTACATCCACATGGCACACTACTGCAGAGGTCTCAGAGGAGAATGAAAGGCTGTGGGGGAGAGAGAAACAAGGCTCATTTTATTTCTAATGTTTCACTCCTTAAAACAATTACCTGAAGCAAATATGCTGAAGTGCTAACATGTGTCAAGTCTGGGATAAAATTACACATGATCCTACACAAAGGGTTCTAAATGTTTGCACTATCCCATAATGAAACACTGTTACAAAGGACATAGATTCTGAATAAAAAAACACACAGAAGAAATATAAGAAAACAAAAGATGCTCCCATAGCAGAATGGATGAAAAATGAGCCTGCAGGGCTAGGAAAAAAATAGAAGAGAAAAAACAAGCCATTTCACGAATGGGAGCAAAGGACCCTGGGAATACAACATCAAGGACGTTCATTCATTCAAAAAATAATAATTGAACACCTGCTGAGAGCCCAGCCCTGGGGACTCAAGAGGTCTCTTCCTTCCTAGAGCTGACAGTGATTACGAAGGGGGACAGACTGTCAGCAAGAAGCGCAGGAAGAATCAGGAAGAGGTGAAGGCAGGCGGGGGAGCGACCTGGCCAGGCTGCAGAGCTATGCTCAAGAGCTGGAGGACACTCCATGCTGGATTAGGAAGCCCCGATTCAAGGTAGTGTGTGGGGGTGAGGGAGTGGAGGGGGGACTTGGCATGCTTGGGGAGAGGAAGGAGAGCCAAGGCGAGGGAGGAGCCTCCTGAACCCCTGCAGGTAGAACATGGCTCATGGGGTCCCATTGGAGTTAGGACAGAGTGTATCTCTCTATGCTGGAGTGGAGACTAAGGGCCAGACCTGGACTTATGGTGGAGGCCAGAGAAAACACTGAAGGCTAGGGAAGCTGAAGCTCGCACAGGCCAGGACAGCTTCGGGCAGTTGCATTTATTTATTTTACTGATGTGCATAAATGCGTTGCCTGTATGTATGTATGTGCACCGGATGTGTGCCTGGTGCCTGTGGTAGCCTAGGAAGGTGTTGGATCCCTGGCACTGGAGTACGGGTAGTTGTTAGCTGCCATGTGGGTGCTGGGAACCGAACCTGTATCCGCTGCAAGAGCAGCAGGTGATCTTAACTGCTGAGCCATCTCTCTAGCCCCAAGCTTAAAGCACGTATAGACAGGATGAACTTTCTGCTTCCTCCCCCAGGACAAAATGGAAAGGAAAGGAGAGGGGAGGGGGAAAAAGAGGAGAGAGGAAGGGAAGGGAAAGGAGAGGGGTGGGGCGGTCAGGGGAGGGGAAAAGAGGAGATTAGAAGGGAGGGGAGGGAAGGGAAAGGGAGAAAAGAGAATAAGAAGCAGATGAAAAGCTGCAGCCCTGGTGGTCCAGGTGGGTTCAGAGTCTCTCTCAGGGACTAGAACCGACATAGGAACCAACTCTTATCCCTCAGGCCAAGACTGGAAGGGATGTTGGAAGGTCCAGGGGACTGAGCCTGGGTTGCTCCGATGTCTATGTGACTGCTGTGAACCCGTATTTTCAGCACAGCAAAGAGGTGAGAGGGAGTTAAAAAAGAATCTACCCCAGGCTCTGCTGGCCCTGCAAAAGTCAGTCTCCCATGTGCCCAAGTCATGGCACCTGGGATGGAGCAGGGAGTCTCAGGCACCTGTGCTGCTCTCTCCCCTAAACTCAGAGAAGAACCAATGGGGGGCGGGGAGGACGAGAGTGATGCCTCATAGTCCAAGGATACAAGAGAGGAAGACAGTCCTTAACAGAAACCCAGCCTGTGGTCAGTAAGGTGCCCTCACTATGGTATATTCAACCAAGCTGCGGCAAGAGTCGTGTGTGTGTGTGTGTGTGTGTGTGTGTGTGTGTAGACGGGGGATGTCTAAGTCACACATACTGAATTGGATGCTTTGTGTCTTATATCCGAACAAGGTCTCATGATGTAGCTTCGGCTACTCTCAAACTTGAAATCCTCCTCTTGCAGCTTCTGTATGGCTACGCCTGGTGCTAGAGTTTGGTTCCTGATGGGAACCAGGTGAGATGGTCCATCGCTCCCAGACTGAACACTGAGATGAAAGGACACAAGCAGGACACAATTCCAGGTAGAATTTCTTTCAAGCCCACTGGTCGAAAGTGCCACGCGTGGGAGAACTCAGCCACTCAAGGCCAAAGGACAGAGGCCCCGCGTCCCCCGTGTCACACGTTCATTGCTCTTCCCAGCTGGGAAGGCTCTACTCCGAGGTGAGCCGCATGGAGCTTGCTCAGAGTTCTCAGCCAGCATTCCCGCCCTGGACACCAACTGCTATTTATTTATTTGTTAATTAATTAGTTAATTAATTAATTTAATGTAAATGGGAGTCCCACCTGAATGTACTTATGGGCACTTGTACCATGTGTACACCTGGTGCCCACAGAGGCCTGAGGTCAGATTCCCTGGAACTACAGTGGCAGATGGCTATGATGCCTACCGTGTGGGCGCTGGGAATTGAACCTGGGTCCTTGCAAGAGCAACAAGCATTCTTAGTCACAGAGCCATCTCTCCAGACCCCCTGCTGCTCTTTTGATCTGTACCCCAAGCACATTCTTCCTCTGCCCCAGCTCCTGTGCTCACCTACCCCACCACCTGGCTTACGACATCTTTACATAGGTGTCTTGAGATGAGGTCTCAGTATGTAGTTCAGGTTGGCTGGGAAGTCAAGATCCTGAGGACTGTGCTTATGCAAGTGTGTGCCGCATGGCTGTGAGCGCAGGTGTAAGCAGACTTGGAGCGTTTTGGCAGCCTGGTGTGGGCGCCTCCACTGTTGTCCCGTGGGTCTTCTGCTCCTTCACCCAGGTCACCTGTGCTCCCTGCTGGGAAGGCCTGACAGCAGCCTCAGCTCTAGTGGCTGACAGGTGTGTCATGTGGATGACAGGGAGCATTCAAGGGCCATGCTGGCTGAGAACGCTCAGACACACACACAGTGCGTAGCCACACCCATGGTTTTACAGAGCAGAACTCCTGACTCACAGGTTCAGCTCTGCTGACCAGCAGGGCAAAGCCTCCTCGGCCTGTGTCTCCTTCCTGCTCTGAGTGTGGCAGTCTCAGCTCTGAAGTCCCCGCCTCACTGTCCCTCCTGCTTGGCGTTCCGATTTCAATCAACCCTGTTAACCCGTTTCCAGTTCAATTCAATTCAGCCCCTGACTCCCATTCTCTCTCAATCCACTTTTAGTTTAACTCAATTCCGTGTCACGCAGTTCAAGTCAAAATTCAGTTTCTATTTTGTTTAATCTGTGTTTGTGGAGCAGCGCCACGCTTGCGCTGCTTGCCTTGCTTTCTGGAGCTGCTGACAGGGCCTGGCCTGGCCTGGCAAGATGCCATCCAGAGATGTGGGCTATGGTCGAGTATTGGGCAGGAGGCCCGGGAGCATCATGGGATGTGGTAGAGGGGTTAGCACCAGTGTGGTGTGCGTTCTGACCTCTGCTTCTGCTTAGGACACACTGTGGTGACTCCCTGAGGCCATCCGCAGTGCCCAGTCCTGTGGGTTATGGCCGCCTGGGCCTTTGGAAATAGGATTTAACGCTGAGCCGTTTTCCCTCTGCATCCCTCTCTATGGTCCTCAGTGCTCTTGTGCACATCAGAAACTTCTAAGGAGGGAAATGAGTAGACAGTTTTTTTTTTCTTTAGAAGTACCCTTCTGGTCGTGGGGATGAGCTGGCTGACCAAGGCCAGGACACCCGACTTGTTGTCAGCTGCTGCTTGTGGGCGGATGGGCGTCCTGTTCTGCTCTCAGCACAGGGAGGTTGTGTCCAGACAGCCCAGCTCCGGCGCCCCTGGGCAGCGGTGCCAGGTTCCATCACCAGGCGTGCTCGCTGCCCCGAGAAGCTTTGTGCCCTCCACCACTCAGGGCAGTTCGCCATGCTGTGCCTTAGGGAGTGTGCACACATGAATCCTGTCTCTGGACAGGATGAAGAGGCAGAACATCCCCCTTGAACTCTGCATCCATGCCTGTCAGTGTCCTATGTGTCTGCTGGGAAGCCGAGTCTGTCGGAAGCAAAGCTCTCCTGGGATGCGGCAGGCAGGATGCAGGGCATCTTGAGAGAAGCTGGGAGGTGAATCCTTACCTTTCTCCACCTAGGTGTGGGCTGATCTTTGTCCTGCTACACAGAGGCACCCCAAAAGTACGTCTCAGGCTCTGGGGCAGGAGTGGTGTGTATGGGAAATTTGAGGGTGCAAGTTCAATTCATCATTATTTATGAACCAACATGAGGCAGTTTATTACTCTGATCACTCACTAATCATCTCCCATAAATGCAGGGACCGACAAAATCCCACCGAATCAATAAAGTGGTAAGTTCTGTGTCTAAATCACGGCACCCGGTGCTCTTGAGTAAACCTTTTGGTAATTTACAAAGGCTGTTGAATTTTATAGTAAGTGTTTTTCAAACCAAGCTGGATTCTAAACAATAATGACTTTTTAATGTGGCTCTGTGATTACATTGTCATAGTGAAATACGGGGGTCTCTGACTGCATCCGAAATGAGCCCGGTGTGAATTACTCCCAGGCCTGGGCCAGAGCGGCCCAGGTAAAGCAATCTTCATAAATCACCCTCCAATCCGGGTGGCCTGGCAGGCGAGGCCTGATGCCAATTTTTGCAACTCAAATTTCAACGGACAATTTGTAAACAAGTGCTTCCATTTGTTCTAAAGCAGTGGCCATGGCCAGGCACCCCGCAGTGCTGGCAGCAGCCTGTCTACTGTTGGCCCCTACCCTGGGTAGGACCAGGACGGTAGCCACTGGACTCCACAAGTGGAAATGAAGGGAAGAGAACTGAGCCAAGCACAAGATACATATTGGGTGCTCAGTGGTCCAAGTGGCTAGTAGCATTGAAAAATAGTTCTCTTGCCTAGGGAGGGCCTGCTGGCCAGTGCTGGTGCCCAGCGTGGGCTTCACTCTTCCACACGCATGAGGATGCTCCCTCCAAGGTTGTGGTGACCCAGCCTTCTGGCAGAAAGGCTCCAATGTTCAGGGCAGGAAGGGCTTCCAAAAGCCGCGTGCCAGCTACGCTATACGCACTGTGACACTCCTGTAATCCCAGAGCTACCAGGGAGGAGATGAGCTTGGTCCACCTTTGAGTCCGTGTAGTGACTTCTGTGGCCTGAAGGAGCTGGGCTGGATGCAACTGTGGCTTGCTGGGTCCCTGAATCAATCCTGGTCCCTCCACCCCGACCCTTACAGGTCCCTTCTCAGACTGAGCTCTAGCATTGGGTGGGTGTGTTTCCCCAGGTTCAGACCACTCCCAAGATGGTGCATTGGTGGGTAAGTGGAGACTGGTGATTCTCCACCGGGGCTCCCTCTACTGGCCTTCCCTCCT
Organism: Pachyuromys duprasi; assembly: GCA_028658305.1. Lineage (NCBI taxonomy): Eukaryota > Metazoa > Chordata > Mammalia > Rodentia > Muridae > Pachyuromys > Pachyuromys duprasi. The sequence goes on from CM053765.1 coordinate 5,044,765, forward strand.
GCTCCAGGCAGGGTAGACCCAGACTTCTCTCTTTGGAGACCCAGACCCCTACGGAAAGGAAGCACCCAAGTTCCTGGAGATGGCTCTGCCGAGTATGGAAGTTTCCAGGACGGTACCTGCCTCCTTGGCATGTCTGAAGCTTGTCTCTCAGAGCAGAGACCAATGTCAGGTCTCCCTCTGAGTCTCAGAGGTGAGTCGGAAGCAGGGGCACACTCCTGTGGGCGGAGGCAGGTACCCTAGGGAGCAGAGCTGGCATGTCACCCCTCTGACACCCCCCCCCAGTGTTTTCCTATGAGATGAAGTCTTCCAAGGCACTTCTATCTAATTCCCATTTAGTAGAGAGGGAAAGAGGCCTAAGAGAGAACCTGCTTGGGTCAGGAGGAACACCAAGTTCCTACCAGCGCCTCGGTCCTCAGGGGCTCCCGCCTGGCCTCAGGGTGAGCACATCAGACTTGGCAGGATGGCTGAGGAAATGAAATGAGTTAATGAACTACAGATGGTTAGGCCAATGGAAGGGACTGTTGCTAAATTCCTTCAGTATTTAACAAAAGCATTTGTTTGCAGCTGGGGGCCTTTTCAGCGAGGAAAGGGATTTGCAAAGAAGCTGAGCTCTGAAACTTATGTCCCTTCTTCATAAAAAGAGAGGGAGAAGCAAGGAGCTGAAACTGCCTCCTGTCAAGACACAAGACTCCATTTAAGTTCTGTAACATAGGACTCCAATGTCTGGAAGGTCCCCGGGGAGAATAAATCCAGTCCTTTAAGGGAAGAATCGCTGTGCTGAGTATATCATGTCAAAAATTAACATATGAACTTCAAATCCGTGCACCAATTCAAAATCTGATTTAACAAACTGCTCTTATTAAAGTCAATTGGCTAGCATTCCATTATCAAAACAAATGAAATCTTTCCCGTCTATGAGATAAATAATTTTCTCCCCACACCTAAGCGGGAGGCATTAACTTAACGGGTAATGATCTAAATTATGTATTAAACTCAATTACTTTTTATTACCACTTTCCAATTAGGGGACCCTGATTGACTGCTAGGCAAGGAGACTTCTCCTGGGCTGTACCTGGGCCCCCGGGCCTTGGAGCTGGCTCCACCGGCCTATTCACCCTCAGCTTAATTGAGTGTGTCTCTGCCTTGCTCCAGAGAGAGCGTGAGGTGTAGTTTCTAACGGTGAATAAACGCGACGGCATGATTACCAGCTAAATTACCCATCGCAGGAACCGCTTCGGCAACTGCTCCTGAAAACACAGCACTGGGCTGGGATCAAGATGCCGACCAGGGTCGCCTCCGGCAAACTGTTCCAAACCTACTGCTGCTGCTACAGGGAACGTTTTGATGTACTCAAGTACCACAGCCGCCCACTTAGCTAGCGCTTCACTTCCTGTGGCTTCAGTTAGGGGAGGTCAGTCTTGGTTTGACAACAAACAAATGGAAAATTCCAGAAAGTGAACAAGAAATTCCAGAAACGATACACTTTCAAGAATAGTCCAATGAAACCTCATCATTTCATATCACCCACTTGGGCTGGAGAGATGACTTGGTGGTTAAGGGCACTGGCTGCTCTTCCAGAGGATCCAGGTTCAAATCCCAGCAACCACAGAGCAGCTCGCAACTGTGTGTAACTCCAAGCTCTGACACCCACACACAGACGTACATGCAGGCAGAACACCAATGCACATAAAATAAAGGTAAATAAAATCTAAGAAAAAGATGAAAGGAAAAAAGAAGAAACAGTCGTCAAATCTCCTATCACCCACCTGGCATGCGGCCATCCATCAGTCCAGTGAATCTGCGCTGTCGATACATGCACCCTGCCGGTAGTCACAGCTGGATTGTCGGACGGACGGCCACAACATCCCAGACTGTGTTCAAGTCACTTGTTTTATTCAGTGTAGGAATGGTAACCCTGGCAGTTTGGACGGCCTGACACTGTCACGAACCCTGCCATTCACCTTGCTTCACCTCATCACATAGCACATGTCACTCACTTGTTATTTATCTCACAGACGGGAGAGATTGCATTTGTTTTGATAACGGAATGCAAGAAGAGGAATGCAGACAGCGGAAGATCAGCCATGGCCATGCTCCATGTCATAGTGCGTGCAACTGTTCTGTTATTACTATTTCTAGTTTATAAATTATACTCTATAAGGAAAAACACAGTAAGTATAGGATTTGGTGCTCGCTGCTGTTTCTGGCACTTGCTGAGTATTCAAGTACAAAATAACCCTAAGATGAAGAGGTTCTCTCCAGAAGAACACTTTGTATCAACATGCTTGCAAACAGGGACAGGATTCCCACATTACACAGCAGATGTTCCAGACTTTCATTCCTCAAAGATTTGCAAAGCATCATTAGACAGGCACCAAACAAAACACAGAAACCCTGGCACGGTGGAGCTGAGTGTATGGGTGGGAGGGGAGCCAGGGTGACAACTGGCTTGGTGAATAGTCAGTGTCTTAGTGAGGGCTTCTGTCCCTGTGAAGAGACGCAGTGGCCACAGCAACTATTAGAACTGACTGGGGCTGGCTCACAGCTCAGAGGTTTAGCCCATTGTCATCATGGCGGGAAGCGTGGTGGCACACAGGCAGACGTGGTGCTGGAGAAGGAACTGAGAATTCTGTGTCTAGATTGGCAGGCAGCAGGAAGAAGGTGAGACACCAGGCCTGACTTGAGCATATGAAACCTCAAAGCCTGCCTCCAGTGACACACTTCCTCCACCAAGGCCACACCTCCTAACAGGGCCACTCCCTATCAGCCTATGGGGGGGGGGCGTTTTCATTCAAAGCATCACAATGAATATGCCAAAACTGTGCATTTGATAGTGGGTGGTGCCTTGGGAGAAGGTAGCAGAATGGGAATAAGGTTGGCTGGGAACCAGAGTATGTGTTTCCACTCAAGGGGTCAGGCAGGCCCCTTTGAGAAGATGGTTGGGGAAGGCTGGAGACAGGTCCTGCTGATATTAGAGGGCAAGGAGCCAGAGATCAGTGCCAGGGTGCCAAGCACTTATTTCACTGTGGGGGCAGCTGCAAGCAGGCTGGCCCCCTCTGGGCCTCAGACTGGTCCTTGCTGGCCCTGCTCTCCCCCTTGTTTCCTCCTTGACAACAAAAAGATGCAAGTCTGGAAGGAGTGGCGATTAGCTCAGTCTATGGAGGCTTCTGTGGAAAAGGGTTTGAGAACACAGAGAAATGCCTATGAGGAGTGGGGTGCCCCACGCTGGGCCATGCTCTGAGGAGAGGGGTGCCCCATGCTGGGCCGTGCTCTGAGGAGTGGAGTGCTCCACACTGAGCACCTGCTCTGCTCCAGAGGCCTGGGTAGGATGGAACTTGGTCTTGCTCATCCACTAAGCCTATGGGAGGTTTGGGAGGACCAACATCCAGAAGCCCTACTTGACCCTTCATGTATACAGCAGAGGGCTCCCAAGAACAAGGAAAGGGAACTGAGCTTTGCTGGGCACTGTCCTGATGTGTTTGAGCTGGGGCGAGGCTGGCTGAGCATCACTGGAGTACATCTCTGCATAGCCAGCCATTATGGACTGCAGCAATGGACAGTCCTACCAGGGTAAGCTCCTACTACTACTCCAGGAACGCTGAGCTGGGTGGGGTGGTGAGAACAGCTGGAGGGGTATTCTAAATGTCCACTCCAGCTAGCCTCCACTCCAGCTAGCCTCCACTCCAGCTAGCCTCCACTCCAGCTAGCCTCCACTCCAGCTAGCCCTCAGCAGCGCCTCTCCTGACCTCTCACAGTGCCAAGCCACTCTTCATGACGCTTCAGGCCGCCACGCCCAGCGTCCAGCTGTCAGCCTGAGACACGGCCTTGGTGCTCTCCGGACACCCTGTGTCCTGACGCTGAGAACACGCTTCCCGGAGAGAAGCCTCAGAGATGGTGGCCTCACCTGAATTTCTCAGCCTCACCTCACCAACATCGATTGTGAAGTGAGTTTCACCTCTGAAGATTCTTAGTTCAAATAAATCGCACGAATGGCCCCAGAGTTTTTGAGGACTTCTCAGACTTCTCTCTTAAACCTCACAAGCCAGGCTTCCACCCTCTCTCTGCCTTGCTCATGGCTTTATCTTCTAAGTTTCCACAACAGCTCTTTAAGCTCCGAGCACTCACTGGCTTTTCCAACCCCCCAATCCTCCCCCACCCCGCCCTCACAGCAGCCAGAGGTATAAATGCCACAATCGGGGCGTCACGGCTACACCCCACTCTCTGGTCCAGTCTCTGTCCTAGTTTGGTTCCTGTTGCTATGGCAGACACATGACCAAAAGCAGCCAGGGGAGGAAAGGGTTAATTCAAATGGCTTATACATCTCAGCCTCAGGAAGTGAGGGCAGAAACTCAAGCAGGAGCAGAAGGCAGGAACCATGGCAGAATGATGCCAGCTGGCTTGCTCCCAACGGATTTACTTATAAAGTCTAGGATCACATGCCCTGGGTTGGCACGGCCCACAGTGGTTTGCCCTTCATACCAATTGTCAGTCAGGAAAATGCCAGTCTGCTAGATGGCAACTCCTCAGCGGAGGGCCCTTCTTCCCAGGTGACTCCCAGTTCATGCAAAGATGTCAAAAAAACTGGTCCAATCTTCTTTTCTAGCCCCTTAGCTAGCCTTGGTCCGTCCAGAGATGGTGCGTGCCCATAGGCTGGATGCTGGATGCTGAACGAAGACAGCCCAAGTGCTGCAGTTGCTGGTCTGAAGAACACGGCCTGGGGAACCCAAGTTTCCTTTCTGGAAGGAGATGGGATGGGACCCTCAAGTTCAGAACCCCAAGCTCTCGCGATGATAAGGGAAGAGCTCTGGCTGCAGTAGTCAGTGAAAATTGCCTTGGAGTCACAACTTGATGGCAGCAAGGGCCTCAGCCGGGGGTCTGTGCCCTCTTCCTCTGTGGAAGCCTGGGCCTCGATGCCCGTGCCAGATGCCTGGAGGTGCCAAGCCACAGCCACCGCCCTGTCTCGCACGGACCTGGAATTTGCTTTTTGTTTGTGTGATGAATTCTTCGGATGTTCAAGAAAGAAATTAATTTTACTTATTCCTCCAAGCGGTCATTAGAAAAGCTTTTAATGAACACAGTAAAAACCAACTAATTATCGCAATGGCATTTCACTCTAAATAAAATTGACAGGGACCAAGAATATGATGCATATAATTCTCCTTAGTTTATTAAAACCCATTTATCACATTTTATCCTAGAGGAAACTGATCATATTAGTCTGTGGTAATTTAGCTAATATTTTCTCAGTGCATCTAATATTTAAGGGGAGTTGCTGAAATTAAAGCCATTGTGCATTGTGTGGCAATGGCCTGCATTCTGATTACTCTTCCCGTCGAGGGATGGACGCAGACAGATACTTCTACTGCTTTGTGCCTTCCAGTCTGGGCTTCCAGTTAGAAAACTTCCCTCCCAACGGCTGGAATCGCTGACTGTCGATACCAGCATGTGTGGAACTAGGCTGGGGCCCAGACACAGCCCATGTCTTACACACACACCCCACCCCACCCCTTGTGCCTCCCAGCAGACAACTAAAAAGCTTGTTTCTGATGTTTTTTTTTTTTTTTTTAAACTTGGAAGTTACATGCTTTAGGTTGGAAGCAGCTTTTCATTGCCCATTTTGCCCTCAATCGTCTGTGAGTTCAGGCCATCCAGTGTAACTGGCTTCAGGAGATGGAATATTGCTAAATGCAGGTTGCTTTGTGGGCTTTTGGAACGGGCAGCTACTGGACAGTCACTTGCGAACTGTCACCCTCCCACTCACAGACATGCCTCATCCTCCCAACCTCCCTACAAGGGTGGTGATTGTAAGTGCAGATTTGTCTGGGCTAAGGATACCCAAATTCTTAGATGTCTTTATATCTGGACATAAGAGTGGGCATTCCGCTTCACATGGTTTAGTGAGGTGATCAGGCTGTGGGTGAGACCCGAGTGATGGCAACCTGCTCTGGCCCTGTGCTCACATGACAGGGTTCTTTGGCTCAGTGAGGGTCCCATGAACACCTTGGCCACTGAGCCTTCTTTGCTCTTCCCCTCGCCAAGTCTCTGGGTGCCTGTGCTGCCTCCCAGGGCCTCTGTTCGTTCCCTGACTTAGAAACACTCAGCTCCGTGTCCCCGCCTCTCCCTGGTCGGAGCTGCGTGTTACGCTTTGCTATCCATCTTCTCCGCCTTTTGCGGGACACTGGGGCAGCCAGAGGATATTCCCAGGACAGGCAGGCATCGCTGCCTCCCAGGCCCTGAGCATTGCTCAGCTGTCCTACCGTGTTAAAGAACATCTGGCCTTCACTGTAGGACAGGGCAGTTCTCATCTAATGGTGCTCCCCAGCCCCAAGTCCTCCTCCAGGCGTCTCCTTCCCGTATAGGAAAGCCCACATCTCAGCTGGGAGAGCCACAGCTCACTTCACCACCTCCTGTGAGTACAAGGACACGACCACACACTGGGAAAGCCGCTTGCCTTGCCTGGCTGCCCGTGACCAGCTCTTCTCCCTCTGTGGGCTCTGTCCACGTGACTCCCATATATGCCTTCACCAGGTTCATCTCTAAAGGTGCATCGGACAGAGCCCTTCCTGGCCTCACTGGTCTGTCTGACCAGTCTCTCCCTTCCTACCCAGTCCCAGGCCCTTCCCTCCACTCCTGCCCACTTCCTGCCCATCTGACATCTGCTAGAGTAAGACTTCTCCAAAAGCCACAGCTGGTGGGCTCTGTCTCCACCACCAAGCCCCACGTCTCCTTCAGCCCGGCTCTTCTTTAAGTTTCCCCACCCCACAGTGGGGTTCACCTGCACCCCTGGCCTCCATGCCCTGGCTCACCTGACCAGTCTACCCCCCCTTCTCTGGAGCAGCTCTCCAGGGCTCATCCTGGATCTTGTTCTGGTCGTACCCTCCACCCCAGCTTCCATCTCTGACACTCAACTTCTATGCTTCAGCTTCCTTCCTTGGTGAGCTCGCAACCTGTAGTCTAGCAGCCTATTTTAATTTCTTTTTATTGTCTCAGTCTGTTAAATTACACCCACAACACATAGACGGGAGCCCAGGGTACACTGCCCACTGTGCGGCTCCGGTGCGGCCCCTCCCTCCGGCGTGAACTGCTGTCTTCTTCACCGTGGCCGGCGCTCTCGGGCACGTAGGAAGGGAGATACACAGTTTTGTCTGGCGATTTTGCCTTTGCACAAATGGAACCATGCATATTTCATGGGCTGTCTGCAGCTTGCTTTTTATATTTAACACAGTGTCTCGGGAGCTTTCCATGTTGGCACACGTAGCCCGACCTCATTTTTTTTTTTTGAAAGCTGTAGATTCTTCCCTCTTAAGGGTGACACTGCTGTGTAGCAAGCTCCCTCGCTAGGAAAAAAATGGCCTTGTTTTTCCTTCTCTCCTTTAATCATTTTCGCCTACTACCCAAGCGCAGACATGTCTCATAATCAGGACTCCCACCGGCTATGCAAGCCAACTCTGTCTTTGCTTATGTCTCTGTCATTGTAAGAAATCATCAGCTCTTACCTTTTCCTCCCAGTCTTAGGGAAGAAAAGTAATATCTCATGGCTGCTTTCAACAGTGTCCCCCTGATTAATGGTGAAGTCAGCATTGTTTCTTGCGATTGTCTGTCTTCAGGTGACTTTCTTTACCACATAGCATGTTCCCGTGTTTGTGACTTCTACCTTAGCCTGGCCCAGCGGCAGCCCGTCTCCCGACTCCCAGCCCCGACTGCACTGCTGCCTGCCTCCCCAGCATGCCGACTGCTCAGACAAGCAACCTCCTTGTCACCTGCAACTTGTGTCTTGTCTGCAAGCCCAGTTGTCATCACTCTCCTTTGTCACAAGCTAATGTTTGCAAGTGTTCTCTTTTCCCGGGGAGTTTCACTCAGCCTGTCGATTCCACGGGAGGTACGATTACGGCTTGCTTGGGATTTCACTTCGAGGAGAGATCGCTTTGGGAGATGGTGGCATTTCACAGCGTTTTCTCGTGGAAGAACCGGGCATCTTTGCCCACCTGCGAGGATCTTCCTTCGTGTTGGCAGGAAAGTTTATGCCCATCCTCAGCGGGGGTTCAGAGCCCGCCTTTGACTGCATCCCTGGGCTCTCACTGGTTTTTTGTTGCACTTGCGGATCTCTAGACGGGATTAGATTGTCAGTGAAGCACAGCATCTTGTCTTCTGGTACCAGTAGCTTTTCAAACATACTGTGCTGACCCTGATTCCCACGAGGAATGGAAATGGGCATGTGGGTATCACCATGTTGCTCCAACTTTAACAGGGACCTTAGATGCTGCTCAGAGCACAGCTTCCTCTGCGTCTACATCCTGAGTCCCCAGGCCAGCTGGGATGAGGAGTTACCAAATGCCACTCTTTCTGCTTTTTCTCCCTGGATGAATTACAGCATTACCTCGGTGGACTCCAAACATCAGACACCTGTTGAGTTTCTGTGCAAATCCTCCTTGCTCCAGTTCCAGCTCCTCCAGGCTGATCCTGCTTTCCCTAGCTCATATCACCTTCCTGGAGATGGCTCTGTGTCTGCAGGTAAAGGGACATCCCTGCTCTGTTCACTGTGTCCGGGTGCCTTTTCCAAGTATAAGTTCATATTTTCTATTATGTGTACATATCCACTCACAATAGCTTATGGGTTCAAAAGTTTACACAAGTGGCAAAGGAAGTGCAACTTCCTTTTTTCATGCGTCATCGGCTTTCTTAGAGATGTCCATGTTCGTTGATGGCAATGAGACTTGCTTTAGCTGACTGTAGAAGAATATTCCCCTGGGTCAAGAAGGCATGGATGGTGTCCTCTCCCTCCCCACCAGGCACCTCTCAGCCCGCCCCTTCTGCCTGACTGGCAGCAGAGCCTGATGCCCAGATGCCCTGTTTGGTCCCTGGAGACTGCTAGTGCAGGCCTTCAGTGTTGCCCTCTGGATGGAAGCGATGGCTGGGAGGGAGGCGTCTTGGACTCTTGGGGTTCATGCGGACAGAGCTCTGAACAGTTCTTGGCAGGTTACAAGTGCTTGGTAAACATCCTGTGAGTATGGTGTGCGGTCATGATTAAGTAGTGACAGGTGTTCCAATGGTAATGCCAATTTACCCTCCAGCCAGCACTTCTCAGCGCTTCCGTTTCCACAACTTCACGGCAACACTGGGTGAGATCAGATTTACTAATTCTTTATACTCTAATGGGTGAGAAATGGCGCCTTGTTGTTTTAATTTGTGCTTCTCTGAGTTACTCCTGAAGCTAAACATGTTTTCACGTATTTATTACACACTGTCCTCTCCCTGTATTTATTGTTTCTTATCATTTCCTCATTTTTCCATCGGCTGCTTGCTGTTTTCTTATTGATTTTCAGGAATTATTTATGTATCTAGGTAGTGATACTTTATTGGTTAGATGGGCTGTAAATACATCCTCACAGACTGAGGCCTGTATTTTTTTCTTTGTTGATGGTGTCTTTTGCCGAACAGAACTTTAAATTTTCATGTGTCTGTGCGCCAGTCTCTCCCTTATGTTTCGTGGTGGCCACGTAAACCTGAACGTTATCTCCTGCAGCCCCCCGGCCTCACGTTCAGGCTTCGACCCACCTGTGCTTTGTTTGAGTTTACGGTGTGAAGCGGGTTTGCTTTCCTGTGCCAGTGCTGTGGACCTAGCGCCTCCCCCTTCCTTTACAGGGAGCCCATGCTCAGCACGCCACACTCTCGGGCACTGATGGCCGCGTGCTGGCCCTGCCTTCAGCTTCTGTGCCTCCTGCGTCCTCGTTCTCTCACAGACTATATAACCTGCCAAGTGCTGCTCAGAGCTGTGTTCACACGGACCTCAGGAGCCAACAATGCCCCCTTCCAAGCTGGTATCCCTTCTACAGGGTCTTGCCATCCAGAAGGGAAGACCCCAACTTTGTCTTCAAGCTTATCTTGGCTATTTTTGAACGAGTGTTATTCGAATAATCTGTGAGGGAAGATACAGCCAACCACGCCGGTTAAGCCAGTTAGGTGTATATAGGAGTTGCCAGCCTTTAATTGTGGCTGGCAACCAGGAGTTGGCCAATGCCTCAGTCCTTTCATGCTGAACCTCACTCAGGGGTACAGAATTTTTAAAGGCAAAACCCGAAAAGACCATAATTTTCACCAAAGTTAGATGAGGGTCAGGGTAACCTTAAAAATATTCATTCTTGGCAGAGCACAGACATTATTTCAGATATAACATGACAATTATTTTTGACATACCTTCTTTAGTAATTTTAGTTTAAAATATATAAGTATTATATAAGTATTGTAGAAATATTATTTTGGTTACTACGTCTAGCCATGGTCAAGGTCATGGAAATCTCATACGTGTTGCCAAGGTGGAAGGGTAGAGAACTGAGAGCAAAGCAAACACAAAATGGAGTCAGAACAAGGGGCCTTACATTGGGCACTTCATTATGATATATTCATTTTGCAAACTAGCTTGAACACTTAGTTAAGAGGTATATTAGAGGCACATTTTGTCATTATATCAACTGAAAGGTAATTTGCATCATTGTTGACTCTTTCTATCCATGAATATGGTATGGCTGTTCATGTATTAACATCTTCCTTCAAGCCCTCCAACAAAGTTCAGCTGTTCCTGCTAGAAGGGCCTTCCGAGCCAACATTGCTATGATGCAACCTTGGAAGCAGTGGTTTATTTTTACTGCTGGCTTCTTATTTTATCATCATTACTATATCTTAGTTTCACTATTATTTTCTTATGCTGAATTTATTTTCGTCAGCTCATTGGACTCCAGCTAATTTTGTTTTTAGTGGATTACACTGAAACTTCCATATACCTTGAGATGAGGCTGGGGTTACTAAGAATGCTGGCTGCTCTTGCTGAGGACCTGGGTTCAGTTCTCAGAATCTACATAATGGCTCACAACAATCTGTAACTCCAGTACCAAGGAATCTAACGCCCTTTCTGGCCTCTGCAAGCACCAGGCATGTACATGGTGCACAAACCTACACGCAGGCAGAACACTTGTACACATAAGATAAAAATAAACAAATCCCTTTAAAAGCTAGCCTGAGAAGAGCAAGCTTTTGTGTTGCCCTTTCTTTTTTCCTGACACGGCTTTCTGCCAGGCTCTCCAGCACATTGAAGGAAGAGAGCGGAGCTGGTGGGAAGGAAATGTAAGGAAATGTAACCTGTGTTCTCAGGCTGTCCCCCAGGCCCCATGTGCTCGGGTCCAGCCTTTTTATGCTGCTGTTATCAGCCCCCAGCGTTCACCCCCAGCCTCCTCGCCCCTCTGGATTTATTCATAGCAGCTGCATCGCCTCGTTCACTCTGGCTTCACCTTGTTCGTGTGTTCAGTTTTGTTTCCTTTTGGCCAACGTAGACCTCCCAGCAATGCATTATGCGGAACTCTCAGGATGCTTGGGATCCTCATCACGCTTGGGATGTTCTGTTGCGCTGTGTGTGGCCTTGACTATATTTGTGAACACATTTGTGTCTGCCTCATCACAGTGTCTTTGTAGCTGTGACTTCTCTTTTAGTTTGCTTTTACATTTATCTTTTTAAAATCTGTACTTTAGTGACAGCATTTTTAAAGTAGCGTTATTAAACACTACTTTATGTGACATAAAAACAAATGGTGTATTGTGTGTGTGTGTGTGAGTGTGTGTACACAGCTACACGTGTGTGCTCACACGTGTGTGAACTGGTATGCTTGCTCATGGATGGGTACAGAAGCCAGAAGTCAACAATGATGTCTGTTACTCTCCATTTTGCTTTTTTGAGACACAGTCTCTCCCTGAGCCTGCAGCTCACTGTCATTTCTAGATGGCGTGGTTGACCAGTGCTCCTGTAATCTGCCAGCTTCCATCCACCAGCCCTGGGGTAACAGATCTGCACCACCTTGCCCAGTTCTTATGTGGGCGGTAGGCATCCAGACTCAGTTCCCCATGCTGGCACAAGAGGCACTACCCAGTTCTCTGCCCTGCATATGTGGAAAGTATAAAATATAATGCATTTGTACTGTTTGATCCGTGAAGTCATTACTACCATGGCAGAAACAGGCACACCCGTCTTCCCAACATCTCCCTTCTCCTAATCCCTCTCTTCCTGCTTCTCTCTCCTTGGCTTTGTCCCTAGGGAACCACCGCCAAGTTGTTAGTCACTCAAGGTTGGTTTGCATTCTCCATAATTTATACAAACAGAAGCATACACAAAGTATATTTTACTACTTGAGGTGTGGAGGGGGTGGGGTCTAGCTTCTTTCCCTTAGAGAATTATTCTGAACCGTCCGTGTTTATGAACAGAGAATGTGCACAATGTGCTAACACATTCACCAGCTGAAACATTTGGGTTGTTTCCAGTTTTGGTATATTTCGCTCAAAGTTGTATAAAAATCCATACACAGTTTGTTTGGAGACAGTTCTGTGGCCTAGAAGCAGAAGGGAAGTACTGCAGACTGGGCAAGAACCCAGCATTATTTACCAAAGAATTGTGCTCTCACTGTTGGATAGTCTTTGTACTTTCTTGTCACAGATCAATTGACCATGTATATTTGAATCTATTTCTGAATTCTCTGTTTTGTCAATATTTTAGACTCCAAGTGTTGATGTTCACCAAAAACAAGTATGACAGCATTTAGGTTGTGATCCACTGATCTGCGAATAAACTTGGAGAGGCAATTTCAAGTTTCCTATCTATGAACATGGTCCATATCCCATTTCATTTGGTCTTCTTTTCCTATCTCACACTGCATTTTTTTAGGTTTTAAAATATATATTATTTTAATCAACTCTTTGAGAATTCCATGCATGCATATAATGTATTTTGATACTATTCACTCCCACCCCTTCCTAACTCTTCCCAGATCTACCCCAAAGCCCCTCCATTTTCTGCCTTCTTTGTTTTTTATAATCCACTGAGTTCTTTTTTTTGTTCTTAATGTACAAATATCACATGTCTTTTGTTCAAGTTATGACTAAACATCTATTATGTTAGTGGCCTATAAATGTTTTAAAATGTCTGCTTCTTCTTATTGTTTTAAGTATAGAAAATGCTGTTGGCCTGTGTGTTATTGGTACACTGTGCCACTTTACTTACCAATTCCAGTAGGCTTTTTTTTTCTTATTCTTGATCAGTCCTTTGGGAATTTCCTACAACATGTTTTGATCATATTCATCTCTCCCCACCCCTCCCAAATCCACCCCATCCCTTACCTACCCAACTATTTTTTTTTTATTTTAAGACAACCCCATCAAATCCAATTTGCTCTGTCTATATTCTCTTGGATATGTGGTTGTTCCTGAAGTATGATGGCTCAGGGACTAACTGTTCTATCAAACAAAACTGACTTGCCCTTCCCGACAGTTAATTGCCAATATGTCCTTAGCTAGGATGGAATTTCACAAGCACCCCCTGCTTCTAGGCTAAGATTTGCTCTGCTTGAGCTTTTGAAGGCCTAGTGTGCATGCTTTCATGAGTTTATATATCTGGAGAGTGCAGAGACCGTTGTGGAAGAGAAATGAAGACAGAGTGTGTGAGGCCGTGGTGGCCGACTTCACTCCTAGCAGTTTCTACTCATGGATTCTATGACCCTTCTACACAGGTGAGAAGGGTCACTCACTTTCTCTGGAGATGACATTCCTTACTCCCCTTGCCTTATTCATCAAGCAGAACCTTCCAGAACAATGGTTGGAACGTCTTTGATTTGCCCTCAGTCTTGGGGCAATGCAGGGCTTTAAATTTGTTTTGTTTTTGTAGCTGGCCTTGACCAGATAAAGCAGTTTTCAAGTTCATTAGGGGCATTTTATTATGACTCAAAGTTGCATTTTTATCGAATATCTTTTCTATTGAATTTTTTTTTCAGTTCATTACTGTGGTGGGGTTGATTGGATTCTAAAGCAAGTCTGCCTTGCGAGGGCAAAGCTGCTGAGTCATGATTAGAGTTAGCCAATCAAAGTCCCTAAAATTCTGGTAATTGGATTTGCATCTTTGTTTATGAGGCCTGTCGTTCTGAGTCTTTATCTGCCTCAGCAGCAGGGCAGTACTGCGAGCCCGGATGGGGCATGCCTTCCTGTTCTGTTGTCTGGGGCTTATGCAGCTTTGTCCTACTTCCTACTTCCGCTAGATACAGTGCGCTTCAACATTGGAGCCCTCTGGCTTTGAAGTCCACTTTACACAAGGCTTTTACTCACAAATTAAGTTCTGCTGACAGATATAGACAATTACCGACATTAAGCCAATCGATTTCTTTTTGCTGAACTTGACCAATTGGTGCATTTCATCTGAGTTGTTGAACTTATGAACAAGTGTTGGTGATAACTGTTATCTTGTGGAGTGTTTGGTGATGTGCACCTCTTCCTGGCATTGATAATGCATGCCGTCTTTCTTCCTTTGACCAGGTGGGCTGGCTGCTTAAGTTTTTAAATGGCTGCTTTAAGACAACCATCTTTTTGCTGCTTTGATTTTTGTGACTTTTCTTTCATTGATTCATAATAATTATTATTATTACCTTATAATTATTATTAATTATTTGGGTTTTTTCTGCATAGCCCTGGCTATTCTGTAACTCACTCTGTACACCAGGCTGGCCTTGAACTCACAGAGATTCTTCCTCTTCCTCTTCCTCTTCCTCTTCTTCTTCTTCTTTGGATTCAACTTGTCCGTCTTTTCCCAGTGTCTAAAGCTGCACACTCAGGCTGTTGTCTTGAGACCTCTCTGTATGAGCTTGTTGTGGTCTGGATGTGGTTAGCTTCTCAAAGGCTCATCTGCCAGAAGCCTTGTCCTGACGCCATGGTGCTGAATGACAGTGGACAGAGGAGGAGACCAGTGCGGTATCAGTGAGTCATTGGGGCAGCACCTTTGGAAGGATTAGTGTAATTCTCCCTGGGTAGGTTCTCCTGACCTTGTGCCTTCTTGTCTCACCATACCGTTGCTGCCTATGTTCAGGCTATGATGCTATTTGCCAGGAAGCTCTTTATCAGAGGTCTTCAAACAAATGGAGCTGCCTGGTAGTGAATTGTCAATCTCCAAAATAAACTATATACATATATATACATATAAGTGTGCGCATATATATACACACGTGTATATATGCACCTCACACACATATATACATATACATGTTTACATATACAAATATATATGTATGTTTTATATGCAAATATATGTGTGTGAGAAGCATATGTACGTGTGTGCACATATATGTATAGTTTATTTTGTATATGTATACATATATGTGTGTATATGTGTGTGAGATGCATGTGTACACATGTATACCTACACATACATGCATATAGCTATATTATACACACATATTAATATATGATGTTACATATGTGCATAAAAAGTTCCCAGCCTCAGGTATTTTGTTATAGCAATGGAAACTGGGCTGATACATCACCTAGATTTCCCTTCAAGCATATACGAGCTCCACCACCTCGATCTATGTTGTGTTTTCATTTTCACTCAGCTCAAAAAACTTCCCATTTTCCCTTTGATTTCTTATCGTGAGTCATGAAGAATATGTTATTCCATTTCCAAATATTTTGACCCTCTAGATGCCTTTCTGTGGTTGATTTCTCATCTACTTCCACTGAGAACATGACTGGTATAGATTCACCTTGCATATTCACGGGAGTTGTCCTATGGTCCATCTTGGTAAGTGTTCTGGGAGCTCTTGAGACTGCATATTCTTCCGCTGCTGGGTGGAGTGGTCAGTCTGTGCCTGAGGTCAAGCTGCTTGGTGGTCCCTGTTTCCAATCTACTCCTCTAGAAACTGCTGAGAGCCGAGGCTGAAATCTGCCCAGAGCTGAGGTCGTATCTGCACTTGGTTGTAATCCGTTCACCCCGTCTGCATCTTCAATCCTGCTTGCTCCATGCATGCTCATTTGGGGTGACACATCCTGGCCCTCCATGGCTGTGAAGCGCTCCTCTGTCCTGTGGTTTCTCACAGGCTGCTTTGGTGTTCATGTGCATTAGCATCACATCCCCCAGCTTCTGGAGCACGTGGGCTCTTCAGGGAGCGCGAGGGGGTGGGGTGGGTGGAGGAGGCTGCCCCGGAAGGCCATCCCTGGCTTTAGCTGCAAGGTTTCCTCTTTTGTTGACTCGGTGGCTATGCCTTCCACCTTGTCTGCATCCTGCTTCCCCATCTGACCTTTCTGTTCTTGTTTTTATCCTATCTTCTTCATATCTCTCTCTTTTCATTTGGGTCGCGTATTTGTTATAGTTTTTATTTTCCTTGCTGGCTAGCTGTCTACATGTCGTTCTGTGTGTTCTTGTTTAGAGTTTGCAGGATTTCCCAGTAGCCCGAGCACTCTACCTGCAAGGATGTTTCCCTTCTGTGGAGAGTGTGGAAAGCGTGGAACCCTGCAGTGCACTTCTGCTTTTCCCATCACAGGCCTCAGTTCATGCTGTCAGGCATTTCGCTATAAACCCCACAGCCATGCTATCACACCTCTCTGGCCTGTTATCAGTATTAAAGAACCTTACTATAGGTGAACCCTTTTTCTTTAAAGATTATTTTTATTTTCTGTATATGAGCTTTTCTTGAATGTATGTATGTGTACCATGTGTGGCCTGGTGCCCGAGGAGGCCAGAAGAGGGCGTCATATCCCCTGGAACTAGAATTACAGACGTTGATGAGCTGCTGTCTGAGCGCTGGAATCTGAACCCGGCCCTGGAAGACAGCAGAGCTCTTAAGCATGGAGCCATCTCTCCAGCCATATTGTGAGTACACTTACTGTTTCTGGTGCTTTTTGTTCATTTGTATAGACCCAGATTTCTGTATTCAGTTTTATTATTTCTTCTGCCTGGGGGCTTCATTTAGCATTCCTTAGAATGCAAGTCTTTTTGAATGAATATATACAATCATTAAATATATTAAATTCATTAAATATATCATGAATCTATAATTATATTATATGTTTATATAATTATGTTATATATATATAATATATTTATGTATACCTGAAAACATCTTGCTTTTGCCTTAGTTTTTGAAAGATATTCTTTCTGAGTATAGAATTCCAGACTGAGTTTCCATTTACCCTTGACCCCATCCCCCACTCTACATTTTAAAGATGTTTTCACTACTATTAAGAAATTTATCATCATTTATGTATATTTTTCGAATCAGCAATATATTTTTAAAAATTTAAATACATTAATTTTTTGTGGTGCTGGGCATTGAACTTTGCATTTACTAGGCAAGTCCTCTATCACTGAGTCATGCTCCTGGTCAGTGATTTTTGTCTATGTCTACTTTTAATGTTTCCCTTTTGCTGAGGTTTGAATGAGAATGGCCCCCACCCCAGGCTCATATATTTGAATCTTTGCTCCCTAGTTGGTGAAACTGTTTGGGAAGGATTAAGCGGCGTGGCCTTGTTGGAGGAGGTATGTCACTGGGGTGGGGGGTTGAGGCTTCAAAGATTCATGGCATTTCCCCCTCCTTCCTTCCGCCTCTCTCCCTCCCCCTCTCCCTCCCCTCGTCTCTGTCTCAGGCTCCTGCTACTGCTCTAGTACCGTGGCTGCTGCCTGCTGCCAGGCTTCCTGCCACGATGGTCATAGACTCTTGTATCTCCAGAACCGTAAGCCCCAAACAAACCCTTGTAGAAGCTGCCTCGTCATGTGTCACAGCAATAGAAAAGTAACTAACACCACCCCAGACCTCTGGTTATGAGTAACCAGGGTGCACACACCTGCTTCATGCTTCTCTTCTTGGGGCTTTCCAGCTTTCTGGGAAAATGTCAGCCACTTGGGTTTTCAAGGCCCTCACCCCAAGGAAGTCCGTACTCACGTGAACTCCCACAGGTCACCTTTGTCCTCTGGGTTCCACGGTGGAAACTTCGTGTGTTGGCACCCTTCCAGTCACTAATCTCTTCTTCTGCAGCACCTGTCTGACAGCCTGGGCACACTCACCGTCACTGTAAGAGCGGTGCTCGTGTCGTTTGTACCAGGCCTTCTGAGCTCCTTCCATGTTCTTCTGTGTTCACCTCTTACCGCCTTCTTTATGGACAGCATTTGTCTGTGACCGTGTGGTGATCCTGGTCCTTTTCTGTGGACTGGCTTTCCTTCTCATTTGTTCTGTATGCTCCTGTTTCTTCGCAGGATGCTGGGCCCTGTGATTCTTACGGTAGTGGATGGTCATTTTCATTTATTACTCTTTATTTTATTTTATTTTTGCAGCTTGTGTGTAAGCTCTGACAGCTGGGACAAGAGCAGCCTTTCAATCAGGCTAATTCTGTTCCTGTGCTGACACAGCTCTGAGCTCTTGGACTCATGGCTGTGCCATCTGCACTCTGCAGGGGTGGGCTCACGCCCCAGGGCTGAGCGGTCCTTCACCCGGTCGGTCACTACAGCAGGGCTCCAGAGCCAGCCGCCCTCCTCTGCTGCGTCGCCTACGCTCTGGATTCTCTCTTCCTATGCGTGCACACACCATTCCACTGGGCAGCTTCCCTTTCTGCATGTTTGTCCCGAATACTCAAGCACTGTCTCAACTCCGGGAGCAACTGCTCCCTGAGGATCCCACAGCAGCAAGCCAGGGCATCATCTCCCTTCCCTGGACTCACGCTCCTGAGCTTCCTGATGCTTCTGAACCGCGTTGCCAGGATGGACCAGCGAGGCCACTCTGCCACTGTGTCATGGCTGGAAGCAGAGTCTGTGCCGCATTTTATTTATGTGGAATGTCACTTACTGGTTTTCAATTTCTCAGCTTAGCCAAAAGACAAACCATAGGAGGTTTAACTGCATCACAAAACAGTTAGCTACCGTAGGCCAAACCAGTGTGGAGCAGGAGGCTGGCTAGCATGTCTCAGGTACTGAGCAGGATCTCAACGGTAAGAAACAGGTTAAGTATTTGTGCTTTTCCTATTCTACAAAATGAAGAGTGTTTTTCTTTTTAATTTTAATTTTTTTACAATTTATTCATTATATATCCCGATTGAAGCCCTCTCCCTCAACTCCTCCCAGTCCCACCCTCCCTCCTTCTTCCCCCATCCCCTTGGCCTAGTCCACTGAAAGGGGAGTTCTCCTCCTCTGCCATCTGCTCACAGCTTATCAAGTCTCATCAGGACTGCCTAGATCCTCTTCCTCTGTGGTCTGACAAGACCTCATTGCCAGGGGCAAGTGATCAAAGAGCAGGCAATCGAGTTCATGACAGAGACAACCCCTGCTCCCCTCACTCGGGGACCCACATAGAGACTGAGCTGCCAATCAGCTACATCTGAGCACGAGGTCTAGGTCCTCTCCAGGCATGGTCCTTGGTCGGTACATCAGTCTCTGGAGGACCACCTGGCCTCAGATCCTTTAGCTTTTTTGGTCTCCTTGTGGGGCTCCTGGCCCCTCCATGTCCTTATTTTTTTTAAACTATAAAAAACTCACAAACTGGGAAGTAAAGGCTGGGTTTCTTCTTCTAAGTTTCTTAGGATGGCTTTAAAAAATGAGCAGAGTGGAACTGGCCACTCAGGCCAGCTGTGCCCGTGATCCAAAGATTCCTGGTACAGAAGTGGCTGGGGGCATGAATGGTTGGCCAGAGCAAGAGAGTTCGGAGGAAGTGACCTAGCCATTACCTACATCCTAGCTGGCTGGCACCAGGAGCCTTCCCACCCTGTCCTATGGCTCCTATTTTATCATTGAAACTGCTTCTCAGGGTGATAGCTGAGTCACTTAGCTGCTAGACCCCAAGAGAATCTGCAAGCCCAGTGTCCTGGGGTGCAGGACCCCAAGGAGCTAGGAGAGCTCTGAGGATCCAAGTCCTTCGTTTCTTGTCTAGGAATGGTCAAGTCCAAAGTGGGAGAGTAAGTGACTGTCACAAATAGAGTGGCAGAAGCTGGCTCTCTAGCCCAGGATCAAGATTTCCTCCAAATATTTGCCCCAGAGAAGGAAGGATGCTACATTGGCACAATAAATAAATAAATAAAGTGGGATGTGTTGGCTCTTTTAAAAAATATTTTTATTTTAATTTTTATTAATTACACTTTATTCACTTTGTACCCCCCCATAGCTTCCTCCCTCCTCCTCTCCCAACCCCACCCTCCCTCCCCCTTCTCCACACATGCCCCTCCCCAAGACCACTGATAGGGGAGGTCTTCTTCTCCTTCCTTCTGTTCCTAGTCTATCAGGTCTCATCAGGAGTGGCTGCATTGTCCTCCTCTGTGGCCTGGTATGGCTGCTCCCCGCTCAGGGGAAGGTGATCAAAGAGCAGGCCAATCAGTTCATGTCAGAGACAGTCCCTGTTCCAGTTACTATGGAACCCACGTGGACATTGAACTGTCATGGGCTACATCTGAGCAGGGGTTCTAGGTTATCTCCATTAATGGTTCTTCCTTGGAGTATAAGTCC
>CM053765.1:5065542-5121259 GCA_028658305.1 Pachyuromys duprasi
CAGTTTTATTACTGTTGCTCTATAGTACAACTTCAGATCAGGGATGGAGATACCTCCTGAAGATATTTTATTATAGAGGATTGTTTTAGCAATTCTGGGTTTCCTGTTATTCCATATGAAGTTGAGATTTTTTTCTTTCAAAGTCTGTAAAGAATTGTGTCGGTAATTTGATGGGAATTGCATTGAATCTGCAGATTGCTTTTGGTAAGATGGCAATTTTTACTATGTTAATCCTGCTAAGCCATGAGTATGGGAGATCTTTCCATCTTCTGATATCTTCTTCTAACTCTTTCTTCAGAGACTGGAAATTTTTTTTATACAAGTCTTTGACTTTCTTGGTTAGGTTCACACCAAGGTACTTTATGTCCTTTGTGGCTATTGTGAAAGGTGTTGTTTCCCTAATGTCTTTCTCATCCCTTTTGTCTTTGGTGTATAGGAGGGCTTCTGATTTTTTTTGAGTTGATTTTGTATCCAGCCACTTTACTGAAGGTGTTTATCAGTTGAAGGAGTTCTCTGGTTGAATTTTTGGGGTCGCTCATGTATACTATCATATTATCTGCAAATAGTGATACTTTGACTTCTTCCTTTCCGATTTGTATCCCTTTGCTCTCCTTTAGTTGTCTTATTGCTCTAGCTAGGACTTCAAGTACTATGTTGAAGAGATATAGAGACACAGGACAGACACAGTTATAGGTGTCTTGAGGAGATGAGGTGCCCTGAGGAGGTGAGGTGTCCTGAGGAGATGAGGTGTCCCGAGGAGATGAGGTACCCTGGAAAAGTGAGGCATGGTAAATCTGCCCCCAGAGGGTTTTCTTGGGCCAGGTCAGACTACCTGGTTCCTATCAGAGATGCCCTGAGACATGTTAGGGCTGGGTCTCAGTGTCCTATGCCCAGACTTGCTCACTGGCAACAACCCTTTCTCGAGAACTGATCAGGCTCCTGGAGAGCTGCATCAGCTGTGTTGTGGGCACGGGCTGGCAAGGAGTAACGAGCAGCCCTTTGCCCCAGGCCCGAGGATGCACAGGCCTCTGCACTGCTGGCAGGAAGCCAGTGCTGGGGCGCTTCCATCTGGGGCGGGCTCGCACTGCAGGGGACAAACAATTGCATCAAGCCGGTGATTGGGCTCCTGCATGCTGACCTCAGCAGAAGCAGGGTCCTCGGGGACTTGTTTCATCCTGGCCCTGCAGGTTGTGTGTGATTCCTGAGTAGCAATTGCCCAAATTTACATACCCATGTAAGCGGTAGCAGCCCTCACCAAGACTCCGTGTCTGGTCCTTGCCAGGTCCCCACCTTCTCCTGTACTCTAGGAGGGCAGCAGGAGACATGGGGAGGGAGGGCACTCATCCTTCAACATCCTGCTGCTCATCTCACTCACTCACTCATTCACTCACTCACTCACTCATTCATTCACTCATTCACTCACTCACTCACTCATTCACTCACTCACTCACTCACTCATTCACTCACTCACTCACTCATTCATTCACTCACTCATTCATTCATTCATTCACTCACTCATTCACTCACTCACTCACTCATTCATTCATTCACTCACTCACTCACTCATTCACTCGCTCATTCACTCACTCATTCATTCATTCACTCACTCACTCACTCATTCACTCACTCACTCATTCATTCACTCATTCACTCACTCACTCACTCATTCACTCACTCACTCACTCACTCATTCACTCACTCATTCACTCACTCACTCACTCATTCATTCATTCACTCACTCATTCACTCACTCACTCACTCATTCACTCACTCACTCATTCATTCACTCACTCATTCATTCACTCACTCATTCACTCACTCACTTACTCACTCACTCACTCCATAGCCATTCTCAGTGCTGTGGGCGTCCTGGGCAGGGAGAGACAAGTCCTGTGCCTGCTCTTGGAGGAGGAGGCAGGCTCCAGGACTCTATTTCCCTGAAGCCACACAGTTAGAAGGCTCGTGTCATCTTGGAACCCCAGACATGTCCATAACCTTGCCTGAACTTTCGAACTTTGCATCAAGTTGTGCCAAGTACAAGGTGAATAAGTAGTTCCCAGGAGGCTCCGGGGAGGAGCCAGCCTGGCTTTCCAGTGGTTAGTGAGGCTGCTAGAGAGGCTAAGCATGGAGGAAGGAGCCAGCAGGCATTTCTGTGAAAGGATGCTTCCCAGCAAGATCTCACACAGCAGCTCTTGGGTTGGATGGGGCCTCAGGTTAGTCCATTTTCTGTCCCTATAGCAAAATGCCCAAGGCTGGATGCTTTGTGAAGAAAAGAGATTACAGCTCTAGAGCTCACAGCTCTAGAGGCTCAGAGGCATAAGGCTGACATCATCTCCAACCTTGGACACATGGATGGCTTCGCAATGCTGTTTTTAAGCAGCCCTATCTCGAGAACTGTCAAGGGCCCCAGGAGAATCGCATTGGGCGCTTCCAAGGGACCCCTGATCACCCAAAAACTTCTACTTATAGGTTCCATCCCTCCCAGCTCCACACAGTGGGGACTGTGCTCCCAGAATATAGATGTTGGGGGGGCCAAACCAGATCCAAGCCATAGCAAGCCTGCTCCTCTTCTGGCAGGAGCCTGGCCACACCCTAGGCAGCAGGTGGTGCCTGGCCCCTGGGGTCTGCAGAGGGCAATAGTGCTCTTGGAAAGAGCAGGCTGGGTACGGAGAGCAGAGGAGAGCTCAGGGGCCATGGCTGCGTCCTGGGAAAGCGCAGGACAATAGAGCCCACTTTACATTGTGTTAAACTGCCATTTCTCATGGAGACGCGCACTCAGAGATGAAAAAAGCTTCCATGTGAGTAGGGGCCTTTGTGGAGAGCAGAAAGGCTCCATTTGCAGCCTGAGTGGATTCCCAGGGCATTGATGGCTCCAGGCTATGCTTAGTGGGATGGGCTTCAGCAAATGGCTCCTCGTTTTCATGTGAAGCAAGCTGTTGATAATGTGCCCTGTTTTCTGTAATTAAAACCTGAATGGCAGGTCCTTGGGCATTCGGTATGGCAGGAGCTGAAGCTGGGGTGCTGGGCTTGGCTATGTCAGGATGTGGAGTCTTCATGGTGGACAGCGGGAGCTGCCAGCCACTGCCATTCTGCTACCTGGCCACCACCTGCTAGTCCATGCAGGCATCAGTGAGCTCCAGGCCTCCATCTCCAGGTGCTGCTCCTGCATCCAGCCCAAACTGCCTGACGTACCCACTCAGCTCATGCTTGCCCTCCACCATGGAGGCCCTTCTTCAGAAAGCCCTCCCACCCACCTGTCCATCAGCTCTCCCCCATGGCTGCCCCAACCTTGCTGATCACCTGGGCTCTTCAACCTGTAAAAGGCTGGGTTGTCTGCTTGTCAGTTTGGGTTGCCAGACTCAGCACTTCCCCCAGACGGTGGAAAACAGTCCTGGGCCAATGAAAGGTAGGATGGGGCTTGGGGCAGGGGAAGGAAAAGGAGGATAGGATCCTGGCCCAGCCCCATCATGGATTTTTGAGTGGTGTGAATGAGATCTTTTCTGGTATCCATCCATGCCTCGATTTCCCTATCTGTCACTGAAACCACGTGTCCTCAGATAGAGGTATACCAGTGTGCAAATCTAGGCAACTCTGCTTAGAATCCCACTTCCCATATTTGCTGTGCTTACGTCCTGGGGCTGCTGCAGACAAGAGCTGCAGTTGGGGCAGTTTGAGCCACAGAAATGCATTCTGTCTGGAAGGGGGAGGAGCAAGGTCAAGGGCCAGGCAACGCCCTCTGAAGTGTTGAGGTTCAGTCCATCTGAGCCGCTGGCCTCATTTCTGTGGGTTGTAGCCATCTATCTTTGATGCTTCTCAGCTCATAGAAACACTTTCCCAAGCCGACCTCCAGCTGGGACCCTTCAGTCAGCCTCCCTTCTGGGCATGTCCATAGAGAAACCATCACACAGGAGACGCCACCCTGTTTTCTGTGACTTCATGCTAGTTTAACATAGCTAGCTCCATCTGTAATGGGCCTATTTCCCAGTAAGGTAACATTCTGAGGGGACTATACTTTAGGTTGTCATCATTTGGTTTTTTGGGGGGACAACATTCAACTCTGAGCATCTGGAGATGAGGTAAGGTCTAGGCTTCAGGCTTAGTCCTCCCTCCCTATGCGCCAGTCTGGTCAGGGTAGTCTAAGTTTTCCCACCCAGAGAATCTTCCTGCTCTTTCCCCGAAGCTGCGGGAGCTCTGTTCTCCTCGGTATGCACAGAGCCCATTTATGCTGACACTCCGGCTGGCCAGACAGGTAGCTGGTGACCCCTCCACAGCCATGGCTTCACAGTAAGGTGCTCTGTAACGAAAGGCTTCCTGGGGTTGACTGTCTGCAGGGGTTGTGCTAGCGGGCCACCGCCCTGGCGAGTGAGTGCTACCATCAAGGGTCCTGGGTTAGAAAGAGGGGAACACAGGGGCCCACCAGGCAGCTGATGGTGACTCCTGTTGCAAGATTGGCAGGCTGGATGGATTGGAAAGGTCACACCCCTGAGACCCAGGAAATCTGCAAGTTACAGGTTAGGGTGGGAGGTAGCTTGCAGGGCAGCGGCTCCTAGCTGAGGGTCTCTCATTGGCTGATGGATGAGTGGCCCCGCCTCTGCTGCTTCCACTTCAACAGTCTAGCTGCGTCTGCTGAGCCCCGCCCCAAGGCCAGGGAGACCAGAGGATCATGGGAGTTTGTTATACAGAGGCAAAGCCCACCAAGCTATCAGTCCGGTGCAGCCATAACTGAAGTTGTGCCCATTTCTTGCACTTAACTCCCCAAAGCAGGGAGTAGCAGGCCCGGGATAAAGTTCCAGGGAGAGTGGAGAGGCATCCCAGGCGCATGGTTCCTTGCGTTGGTCCACCAGAACCTGCCAACACACCCAGAGCCTTGCACTCTTACACACATGTTCACAGCCCTCACTAGACCAGGGTCAGGACTTCTGCTCTCTGACACTTCCCTAAGGTAAGACCGCCAGTCAGAGACACTCTCTCAGCTCCTGCCTCAGTGCCCATGGCCCAGCCTCCAGCCTCTTTTCCCCAATTCCCACCTAGTTCTCCAGCCCTCAGTCCCCCACCCGACCCTTACACTCCCAGGCCCCAGTCCTTAAAAGGGCTTCTTGGACGCTCAAGGAAATCCACTGGAATCCACCTCTCAGGTCACACAGACTCCGTGTAAGTACTGCCAATCAATGGCCTAAGTTTCCCACCTATTGCCTATCTCAGAGGGTGGGGTTCCTACCCCTTTCCCTGGTGTGCCGACTCTCCTTTTCAGGTTCCCTGATCACTATATTCTTGCACCCAACACCGGCTGATTGGCAAGTCTTCCCTTCTGGGAAGGGAACACACCGCGGCACCTCTCTGATTCACTGGGGAGCACAGGTAATCCCCAACCTGGGTCTTCACAACTCTGATTGGTCCTTCTTGTTGACCTTCAGTCAGGACTGTCCCCTTGGGTGAGATCCTCTCCAGCACACTGAAAATCCTGGTACCAGGTAAACCGTGTCTGTGATGGGCAGCTGTGCTCTTGGTCTCTGACCAGCACCATGAACTGCTGGAACAGATTACACCAATTTCCTTGAGTCAAACCTTGCTCTTGGGATGTCTTGATGGGTCACTGACTCCCCTCTCCCATGGAAATAGTCCATTCGCCCGATCCTCCAGATTCTCCTCTGGGATGTCTTCTGGAGAATTTTAGATTCCTACCTAGTGTCCACTTTAAGGGCTTCTAAGTTTACACACCTCTGCAACCAAACTTGGCGGTATTCCTTAGATGACAGATCCAAAGTGAGACCTTTTTAATTACTGTGCTAGGGGATAAATAGAGGTTCCCTGTGTTCTAGTTTTTCCCCTTTCACATCAAACCTTCCGTCTCTGCTCACTCTCCCAAAAGTTTTAAAAGCACAACCAAAAGGAATTTTTTCCTTAACCTACCTAACTTTGTCTTCTGCCCATGTACATATTCCAGTATCCAGTCAAGCCCATGTACTTTCTACATCCTTGGCAAGGCCAAAGCTACTGTCTCGCAGACTTCGTCAAGCTGGACCCGCACTTTCCCTCCCAGCCATGGATGTTCTCACAGACCCTGGACAGCATCAAAACAACCTGATCTTCCTGGAGTTGGCCAACACTTCAGCCTTTTGCCCCTGCCCCACAGTGCCAGCAGGAAGCCAAAGATAATAGATTTCTTCACCCGTGATCCACTCATTATCAACAAAAGGCTAAAATGGTGTGTGCTATGGGCCCTGGACAAACAGCTCCAGGCTCTCCCAGCATTCCTCAGTCCCTATCTGCTGCTGGGCATGGCTTGCAAACCCCCGCCCTCTCCTCTAAACTGCCTAGGGCAGGAGCTTCATCCTTACCATGTCATCTGGACATTTTGGTGCTCTTCTTTCCTCTCTCTCTGTTACCCTGCTTGCATGGCAATCAAGAGCTGCTTCCAGTGAACCTGCATTTCTATGCTTTAACTTGCCTTGCATGAGAAGCAGTCCAATGTCCTCATTCCCACCTTGCTACCCCTCCCTAGATCCCCCACGTTTTTTTTTTTAATTATAGAGGAAGAGAGGAATGTTAGTTCACAAGTTAATGCACTAGCCCACCCCTAGGTTGCTGTCATCATTGGTGCCATCTTCAGGGGTCAGGGATAAAGGGACCCCCCCCCCCTCTCTCTCTCTCTCTCTCTCCTTTCTTGCTCTCTCTGCTTTTGTTTCTCTGTCAGGGCATCCCCTTCCCCCATCTCTGTCTATCGCCTTTCTGCCGTCATGGCTCACTCAGACCCTAACTCTCTTCCATTTCCTTTTCCCTGAATTAACTCTTTCATATCAGATCTGTTGTATGTGGCATCATTTTTTAAATATATCATAACAAATACAGCCTGCAGGGAATGCAGGGAATGCAAGGCCTGCACCATGCAACAGCACAGAGGGCTCCCAGCACCCAGAGCTTAGGGATCCCACATGCAGGAGCCAGCAGGGTAGTGAGCTGGAGTGGTGACTGCAGCCAGGAAGAGAAAGGACCGCTGGGTCAGTAATGCGTGAGTCTACCTGGGTGGGGTCATCCAAATCCGCTGATGTGAGGACTCATGGCTGGTCAGATTCGTAGTTTCCTGACCCTTGATGGAGATGTGTACACTGTGATGATGGCGTGTGGCCATGATGGACATTCACTGGATAGCAATCCCAGACATTGCCTGAGGGCTGCCTCCTGCGCCGTCACCCTGGTCCAACAGCACACCCCGGTGGAAGGGCGCTCTGCACACACCTGACCAGGAGTCCCACACTGTGAGCAAGGCAAGGCTGAGGATGTTACCAAGAACTGTCTGAAAGGATGGGGCGACAGAATGTTACCCAGACAAGACCCTGAAACAGAAAATAGACATCAGGGAAAACTAGAAAATCTGAACCAACTGTGGCCTTTGTTAATAGCATGCATTCGTACAGCTGAGATGCCGATATGGGAAACAGCGTGAGAACTTCATGAGCTTGCCTGGCAGCTCTCTAGACCCCACACTGTCTGAAACTACATTACTATGCTTGCAGGCCAGAGAAAAGCCCACAGTGTCTGCTGGCCTTTGTTGCTGGCTATGAAGGAAGAGGCGACTGAATCATACTAGCTGCTTTTATGGTTTTTGAAATTTGCATATAAACATGGGTTTCTGCTCATGGGCAGAACCCAACAAGACAGTGCTTGGGAATCCATCTGCCAGGCTTGTACCACACCCAAGGGTCTTGTTGAGACAGGTGATGTGACTCCTCCCAACACACTTTGACTTCCGCTCCCTGACCCTGGAGTGGTTCCCATTCTACAGACAGAACCACCAGGGCTTGGCCAGGATGAGGCTGGGCAGTCACCTCAAGAGATTCTGAGGCCCCTGCAGGGGAGGGGTGAGCTATGTTTCCATCCCATTCGATGGTTCTGTCAGGTCTCCTCTTGGGGTTGCTAAATGAATGACTACTTCATGCAGTGTCTCAAGTTCTGGGTGGGAGGGGAAGGAGGTCCCTCATTTGTTCCCTTGTGGTCCAAATCTGTTCTTGACTTCAGGGAAGAGAAAGGGCCTTAAGAATATAGGAAGAATGAAAGAAGGACTCCGCAGGGCCCAATGAGCCATTGTCTATACTGTTCTCTCTAATGTGAGAGGTAGTTTCATGGTACAATTACTCTAGGCTATAAACAAAGAAATGAAGGCTGGAGAAGGAAAAGGTAGGCCCCCATGGAAACCTTAGGTCTCCTCTGCCGTCATCCAGGCCCACAGCTACACACCTGGCTTAAAGGTTGGCCAGTGGTTATTCTAGGAGGAACAGAACAGATGCCTTGTGGAGGACTTCCTGTAGGAGGAGGGCTTTGGGGGTGAGTGTGAAGGAAGGGAGCCCTCACAGGGGCATTCAGGGCCATGAGGAACGGAATCCACGGTCACAGCCTGCCTCATGATCTGCAGGGAGACAGTGACTTTGGCTGCTTAGTTACTTGGATAGTGACACAGAGGTGCAGCCCTGGCTTGTCAGACTCAGAGAGACTGTGTGTCCCAGAAGCCTCAGTGACATGGCCCATGTGGCTGGATTCCACCGATACCGTGATGTCCTCGGAGAGCCCATCCAGTTCCTGGGGTGGTCACACTCACACAGGCCAGGCGACTCCCAAGTTCCCACTGAGCTGGGTGCATTCCTCATTTGCGCTGGTAAACTGAGGTACTGAAAGCTAAGTGGGGAGGGGGGGTGGAGCAGGAGGGGGTCTCAGAGGGCTTTGCCCCAACAGGCTTGGCTGCTCCCTATTGATCCCACGGGGCAGAGGAGCAGAGACCTGAGGTGCTGAGTGATGGCGGGTTTGTCCCCAGGCGGGACTGCTGTCTCCAGACGTCAGGAAAAAGTGGCAGGGCTTGAGCACGAGGGGCCAGGCATCTTGAGCATCCAGGACTCATGACAGCCAACAACCTCGAGTGACTGACTTCTGCCAGCCACCTGAAGACCCTGAGAAAAGGTCTCTCTCCGGAGGTTCAGCTGAGAATGCAGGGTGGGTGCGGTGTGAGAGACACTTGGCAGGGACCAGTGCCTCTGTCCTGACCCGAAAAGCCGAGATGGGTGCTGCTTAGACCACCAGCTGATAGCGGCTTGTTATGCAGCCATTGGAAATTAACGTTCACCTTTGCCCCCATTTCCCCCACACCATCACAGGCTGTGTGCTCACATAAATGACAAATGTGATCATGCAGGTGTGTGCACACAGACACCCACAGGCACACACAGGACTGGTGCCTGAGTACAGACACCCCTGCACCAACTTTGAAGCCGGTAGAGCTGCAAACATACAGACTTACGTAGAGATGCCACCAAGGCAAAGCATGCAGGAGCAAAGGCTCAGGAAGGCTCTGGAATCCCAGAATTGCAGAAGGCCTTTCCCTCATGCCACAGGTTAGGTCATGAGTCCCCAGGGCCAGGTGCTTCTGGAACTGGAGCTCTGCGGCCCACAGCACGGGGCAGGACTGGACCCCTTCCAAGCCTGTATCCCCAACTCATCCTGGCTCCATGCAGGACTAAATTGAGTGAGCTGGAAAGTTTGTGGGACAGGAGGGTTGGTTTCTCTCTGTCTCTGTAGGTTCTAGGTGCCCGCATGACCACCTGAGGGCTGATTCTCAGAGCATAGCCCCTGGACCCAGGGAGAGCCACACTCCACGTGTACACACCCGTGCCTGCTGCCTACTGCCTACAGAGCCCACACCACCTTTGAGACTATAAGGACCCAGGTGGCTGAGTCTTTTCTTAGACCTGGCTGAGGGAGTCAGATACCGGGAAGAGGCCTCAGCTTGACCCTTGGGAGGGATGGGGCGCTGGCATGCAAGGTGGCTGAGGAGGATGTGGCAAGGAGGGGACCTAGCAAAGGGAGCTGAGGTCCATGAGGGCAAAGTTGCTCACCTATGGGCATGCGCAGTCCCCACAAGGAGCAGTCTCCTGCGTGTCTTGCTCCAGTGAGGAGGAAAATGAGAGCAGGCTCCTCCCTCCCTCCAGCTTCTGGGAGGCGGGATGAGCCACAGCTTAGAAACCCACCCCAAACTTGCCTGCCCTTTAATCTCCTGTCTGAAAGCTCTTAAATATTTAAACAACGCTTTTTGGGCTGTGTTCTGATGCTCCAGGTGGGGGCCAGACAGACAGAAGGCAAGTGGGACTAGTGGCCAGACCGTGTGTGTGCGCACGTGCACAGTCCCATCTCACCTAGCCACCTTCCCCCCCAAGCCCAGCTGTGGTCCAGGAGCTTTCTGGACACCAGCTGCCTGCCACCTCTGCCCAAAGCTGCCATAGCCTGCCCGAGTACACGAGGTCCCAGCAGAAGAGAGTTCTGACATGGCCTTCCCTTGTCCTCTGCTTTGCCCCTCTCTAGGGTCTCTCCGACAGCTCCTACCTCCCCTGGACCCTCTCCCAGCACACCTTCGTTGAAGCCCTGGGTCACCTGACAGTGTAAATATACACAATGTTGTGTGCTTAAGCACAAAAGAGAACTCAATAAACTGTGGTGAGTCATTAACAAGGGGAAAGTGCAGAAGGAGCTCCCACACGATACTGTGTTGAACTCTGTAACTGTTATCAGTCTTTGAGGTCTTACATCTGCTCTGAGTATTGCCTTCTCCCCAGGCCCAGGATTGGTCTGCCCTTGGCTGCCTTGCTAACAGGGACCACTCTCAAACCTCTTGGCTGGACCCAAGAGTTCTCAAGAGGCAGTAGGTGATGGACAGCTGTGAAGAGGGGGCAGGTATTTGTGCAGCAAGGCAGGAGCCTGGAAGCCTCTTCTAGGAAGATGAGGGTGCAGGGGCTGCAGAACTGTAGCTGGAGTGTTTGTCTGAGAGGCCTTGGGGCAGGGCCTGCTTTGTAGGACCGTGGACAGGATAGATTCATGTGTTAGGGGCAGAGAGAGACGCCTGCACTGGGTACTATCTGAAGACATCTATGGCTGTGGGTCCCCAGCTATCCTCCTGGGCCATGCTTGACACAGCCTCTCCTCCAACTTGCTGCTGCCCACAGTACCTGCCTCACTGAGCCTCACAGAGCTGGACCATGTGAGGTGCTGGGAAGCAGTGCTTTGCTGAAGTCTCAGTTACCATCCTGGGGCTCTGAGAAAGCACCTGCAGGATTTGGGGGAGCATTATCAGGTGTGCCTGTGGAGGCCAAGGATGGCTTCTCAGCTGAGCCAGTCATCACCTCAGGAAAACACCAGGTCACCACTATCCATCAAGCGAGGCTGAGATTAACGCTCTCCAGAGCCAGACTCTGTGAGAGGAGACTCCAGCTGGGAAATGTGTGTGGTGTCACCTGGCAAAGAGTGCACTACTGCTTTTGAAGAGTATTCAGTCAAGGTGGGGTGGTGTTTGCCCAGGCCTACAAAAGAGGCCATGCCACCATGCTGGATGCTCTCTGAGGAATGGCAGGACAGCTGGAGTCAGAGGGAGTGTTTCCCTCAGGGCTGACAGCAAGGCCATTGGGCAGGCACAGGGGACCATTTATAGCTGGGTAGGCCTAAGCACCAGGCAGACCTACCATGAGGGCAGAACATGCCAATCTCAGCTCTTCTGATTCTGTCTTCCCCTTAGTCAATTGACCCAGCTTTGATAATGACGTCAGCCATGTGACAGCTGGCTACTTTGGTCCAGCATCCACATTTGGCACACCAGGAACGGGGATGTTCTGTCCTGGGGACCCTTGCCTGCTCATCGGTCTGCTAACCTGGCAGCCGAGGTCTGTGCATTAATAGAGTCACCGGATGCCTTTCACAAGCCTCGGGAGCTCCACAGAAGGCTGCTGAGTCCCCCCAGGCAGCCGAATCCACTCACTCAATAAAATTTTATGGAGTCTTAGCCTGGTCCTTGAGCAGGACCTGGAAGGACACTGTAGCTCTTTGCCCTCCCACCAGCCGTGGGAGAGAATGTCCTCTGTTCTTCCTCCCATGAGGCATCTCTGCTTCAGCAGTCAGCTCCACTCCCCAGCTCTCCCGGGGATCCTGGCAGTTAACTTAGGCAGCTGTCCTGGCTGAGGAGCACCTTGACAGAGCTGTCCTGCTGTTGTCGCTGAGAGGGGCCTGGTGCTCGCCCGATGCTTTCCAGCGAGCTCACTGTTCTCTCACTAGGGCCGTGTTGTCAGTGAATCCAGTAAAATAACAATAGTATACCCCGAAGCCTGCCAACAGCTGCATCCAGCGGGCACAGACCTAATCATCTGATTTGGGACCACAGAGGAAAAGAACGTTGAGTCTGAGTCTGGGCCCCCGAGTCCCTGGCAAAACCATTTCCACCGGAGAGATGAGAGTGGGGTGGCAGGTGGCCAGCCACCAGGTCTCTAGGCGGAGCTCCAAATGGGCAGAGCCCATGTCTAAGAAGTAAGCGTCAGGTCACGGAGGGTGAGCTTGGGAGATGTACTGCCTTCCGTGGTCCTGACCAAGCACAGGGAGGTGATCTGTCACACTTTCAGCCAGTCCTGAGTAGTGTAAGCCTCTGCCGTGCATGTCTGAGGCCTAGAGTGCACTGCTGCTCTGTGGGAAGATGCCTCCATACCCAGGGCGTGTGGACGTGTCTAGGATCTGGCTCCAGGCTTAGTGTGCTCAGGAGCCGTGGCGTGATTGGCTGATGGTGGTATAGCCTTTGAGAGACGGCTAGGAGGGAGCAGTCAGTGTCCACATCAGCTGGAAACTGAGGTGCTGGGGTGATCCCTTGGGAAATAAGGCTTCCTCTAGGAACTGGTCATAGCCTCAAACAACAGCCACGTCCAAGCTTTTCCTCTAAGTGTCTCTGGGAAGGGCAAACACCAAGAAACAGTTATAGCTGCTTGTAGCCAACTCCCTGCAACAAGCTTCCGCAGAGTGGGGCTGAGGTCCCGCTCAGCCCAGAGCCCTCTTGCCCTGTTGCTCAGGCCAGAGCCTGCAGCCAGCGAGCCCATGTCTGAGACCTCGAGCCCTCCCCTGCGTCTTCCTCAGTTCACCCAAAGCCCAGAGCGAGGGGCAGTCCCTCCACTCATGTGGCATTCCTCTCCGGCATCCTCACCCTCCTGCCTTCCCAGTTCTGCCTCATTTCTTGGTCCTCGAGGCAGCTGTCAAGTGTGCAGCTCAGAGCATAGGGTTCTGCAGGGGACTTCTGCGTGTATTAGGCCCCGCTCTAAAAGTCTGAATTGTGGCTCATACCATCTATAAAACATCTATTATTTTCCTCAACCCTGGAAGCTGCTACTTAAAAAAAAAAAAAGCTACCTATGAAAGAGAGATCCATACTGTTTGGGGTAGGAGATGGAGGGGGAAAGGAGAGAAAGGGGCGGGGAGAAAGAGATAGGGACAGAGCATAATGAGAAGGAAGAACAGGAAAAAGATGGCGACACAAGGTACCTCAGTGGCTCACCTGGATCTCCAGCTGACCTCCTGAATATCCATCACCTTAATTAAAAAAACAGAACCCCTTGTCACATCTGAGGTCCTGTAGTCTCCCAGCTTCTAGTAATCCCAGCCCCGAGTGACCACATGTCTGGTCTCCATCATCAGGAGCTAGTTTGGTCTATTTGAGGACTTCATGCAGGTGGCCACCACGTGTGCCTTTGTTCCTGGCTCCTTTTGATCAACAGACTAATTGTGAGGCCGGGCAGCCACTGGGTGGATCTGAACTCCACCAAGTCTCGGTGCTCTGTGGTGTTCCCTGCACTCCTGCTGGCCCACGCCTGGGTTCTTTCCGCCTTCTGCCAGTACGGAAGGCTGCTGGAGACACCCGCACAAGTCTTCACAGACTCCTGTAATTCTTTCTCTTGGGCAATGGGGAGGTATCTAGGAGCAGCTTGCCTGAGTTACTAATCTCATGGTTTCTTTTTTGCTTCTGTCTGAAACTTCTGTATCGCTGACAGCAGGATTTCCAGGCAGAGGTGCCCAGCCCAGCACATTTGGGCGAACACAGCCCCAAATAAAATCATAAACTTACTTAAAACATGTGGCTTTTGTTTTTGTACCGCAGTGTCACGATCTCAGGCGAGGAGATCAAAGAAGCCAGTGCAAACTGATCGCAAGCCGCACAGCTGTTTTCCAAAGGGCCCCTCCCAGCGTGGCGCTCCTGCATGGGGTGCCTGCTCTGCTCTTCGCCAGCTATGTTGGCATCTTTTGTTTCTGTTCGCAAGGACCCTTGAGGGTGACAAGCAGCATCTCGCATCACTGTGGTTACTGCTGTAAGCTCCTCATGGCTTCTGGTGTCGACCAGCTTTGTGTGGGGAAGTCTCAGACGATACTGTGGTGTGCATTGTTCCTGTGCTTTCGCTCCTGGTTTGCAGGTCATCGTTATCCTGGCTGGGAAGGCTGTGGGTTGCAGACATCTCCTCAATTCTGCCTGCTGGGGACGAGAAGCGTTTTTTTTTGTTTGGTTGGTTGGTTTTTCTGTCTCAGATCAAGACACTGCTTCCAAGCTGGGAAGGTGGCTCCATGCAGTGGACAAAGCTCCTGCCGGAAGAGTGTGAGGACTGGAATTCAGATCCTAAGAACCCACACCAAAGCTGAGACAGTGTGGGGTCTCAGCTGTAATCCCTGTGCTCAGTGAGGCAGGATCCCCAAGCAAGCAGAGAAAAGCTTCTAGTAAATCAAGAAACTTAATAAATACAGCAATTGAGAAGGACACCCAAGAGCAACCTTAGGCCTCCAATGACCCGAACACACACGCACACGCACACGCACAAACACACATCATGCTTGTCACTCACACACATTAGCATACCATGCACATATACATTTAAAGAAAAATTAAACTCTCCCTTTATGTAACTATTTCTTCAAATTGAAACATTCTCTTCTGGAGGGAGGGAGGAAAGAGACTCATGGGATTCTAGAAGTATACAAAACCTAGAAGGCTCAGGAAGCTCCTGAAACTTGGAAGCTTCACCAGGCCCCTCTCTGGTTCCAGAAGCAGCAAACACTTGCTAAGCAGACTCTTCAGGAGGCCACCTGCATGTAATCTATGCAGAAAGCCCCAGATATGCAGATTTCTGAGTCTTCACCCAAGGTGAGATGGACATTTTGGTTTATATACAGAATCTGTCTTAGAACAGCTGCTGTGCAGAACTTGTTTTCACTCCACATTTGGCTGAGCATCACTGGTGACCAGCTTTCCACTCCACACTGAGAGGCTAGAGCACCTCTCTCAAGACCAACTGCTTGTATGAATGTGGGTCTATTTCTGCACTACAATTTTGTTCCATCCAACAGTGTCTATGCTTGAGTCTAAACAATCTGTGCTGGATTCTGAAGCTTTAGATTACATTCTGATATTGGATGATTTCCTACAACTCTGTTCTCTTTCAGATTCCTACTTTGAGGTTCTTTGTATTTCCAGGTAAAATTTAAGACCAACCTGAAAGTTTCTACACAAACATGCCCTGCAGCTTTGATTAAGTGACATTGAATCTGAAGTTCAATTAGTGGGAAATTGACTCCTCACCAGCATTGGCTCTGTAACAGTATTGATCTGTTGCCATGCCAACCTCACCTTCTGTAATACCTCCTGTTTATTTACATCTTCAAGTTCTCTCGTAATGACTTTTAAAATAATAAAAGCTCCTTTAATTTACAGATCCATCAGAGATTGTGATAAATTCCTAACATTTAATTTTCAACGTTATTATAATTGTTTGTTGAATTTCATGTTTCTGTTGTTTTCTCCAAACAAACTGAGGAGTGGAATCTTCTGTAGTGATGTTGAATTCAGCATCTCTGAAACCGACTTCTTACTTCTAATAAGTGTCTCATGGATTCCTTAGGATTTTCTACATAAAAAGCCATATCAGACAAGAGAGGAGAATGGGATGAATATGATCAAAGTACATCATATACACAAATAAAAATCTGAATGTGTCATTGGAGAGATGGATCAGCAATGGACACCAACTGCTCTTGCAGAGGACCCAGGTCTGGTTCCCAGCACCCAAATGGCAACTCACAACACAGGCAACTCCAGTTCCCAGGAATCCGGCACCTTGTGGGAAAAATACCATTTCCTCCACTGAGTTGCCTTTGACCAGAGTGTTTTATGACAGCAACAGAAAAGCAACTAATGGTGCCCTTACTGGGTTTTGCCAACATGGGAAGTAGACGTGGGAGTGCCCACCCTGTTTTCTGAAGAGCGTGCACATGCTTGCTGCTGACTTTATAGCATACTGGATAGAGCTGTGAGGAGACACATCAGCCTTTTCTTTGGGGGAACGCTTGCAATTATAAATTCAATTATTAAACTACCTATGTGGGATGGAGGTACGGCTCAGTGGAAGAGAACCTGCCCAGCACAGGCAAAGCCCTGACTCCATCCCCATTACCACAAGCAAATATCTGTCTGGCCATATCTGTCTTTTAATGAGAATGCCTCCAATGTTGCCCTGAGGTTCCTTGTCTTAATTCACTGTTTTGAAGTCTGTAGTCTACTTCCCGCATCCCCTTCATGCTCCTCTGTTCTTCTCCTGCTTTCTTTAGAGTTAACTGTTTTATTTCCCTGTCAGTGTAATCTCCTCATGTGCACTGTGTGTGATGGTGCGCATGAGTGTGTGTGTAAACCGCCACTCTGTACGCTGTGTGTGAAGGTGCCCATGAGTGTGTATGTAAACTGCCACTCCCTGTCTGTGCAAGTATAGCCACAGATTATTCATCTATGTGTGTTTATCATTTGTCATCAGTGCAAACTATAGGGTTGTTTTTTGCTTTAAATAATATAGTTTTTAAAAACTGAAAAAGGAAAAAAAAACAATCCATTATATTTACTGTTACTTTAGTCAGTTTTGATCTTATTAATTCTTTGCCGAGACACAGGGCTGGAAGTGGCTTGGTAGATGCAGTGCTTTCTACATAAGTAAGCATGAGGGCATGAACCCATGTTACAGCAGGGTACGGTAACATGCATTTGTCATCCAAGTGCTCTTATGGTGAGGTGGGAAGCAGAGACTAGAGAATTCCCAGAAGCCCAGAGACAAGCTAGCCGGTTGTATGCAAAAATTAAAACAACTCTCCTCAAACAAGGTGGAAGGCAAAGACCAATGCCCAAGGTTATCTCCTGAGCGCCACACATGCGCTATGCCGTGCACGCACACGCCCACCCACAGTCTCTCTCTCTCTCTCTCTTTCTCTCTCTCTCTCAAACACACACACACAATATAAAAATATATACTAGACATCCTTTGGAGTTTTTCCTGTCAATCAGGAGGTCCACTATGTATATGATTCATGCCTTTTTACCAAGCAAGACTTGTGTCAGCTCACTTCCCTGAAAGTACCTTGATTTTGTCTCTATTCTAACAGATATCTTTGCTGGGTATAAAATCCTAGATGGACTTCTGTCTTCTGCCCTTGAAGACGTTGATCTTCCCAGGACCCATCAGTTCCCTGTGCCTTCTGTTCTTTCTCTCTGCTTAGTCCCAAGAATTACCCTTAGTGTTTTCTTTTTCGCAGTTTGTGTGGTTTTCTTGGGTTTTATTATGCTGGAAATTCTCTAAGCTTCTTTTTTATTGATCTTTTTCATCAGGTCCAGAATTTTTATCATTAAAAACAAAACCATCATTTTCCCCGATTCTGTCTTCATCATCTATGATGGTAACTCTTGACTGTCAACCATTCAGGATGAAGATCACCATGGAAACACACCTCTGGAAGTGTCTGTGAGGGTGTTTCCAGAAAGGTTTAACTTCATAGGGAAGACACACTTTGAAAGTGGCCATTGTTCCGTGGGCTAGGATCCCAGACTGAATAAGCTGAGCCCTGGCGTTTGTCTGTCTCTGCTTCCTGGTTGCAGATGCAATGAGACAGCCACCTCCATCTGCACCTTCCTCAGCATGATAGGCCAGACCCTCAAGCCACGATGAAATTAAACCTGTTCTCTTCAATCACTCTTGTGAGTCACTTTGTCACCGCAATGAGAAAAGCAAGGGAACCCTGCCCTCGGACACTAACTGCTTCATCAGCCCACCCTGCCCCACCTGTCACATGTGCCAGCCACCAAATACATCAGATCATTCTTACAAACTCAAGTTTGCTGGACCTCTGTGTTCTCCATTCTGTGTTGGTATAATGTTCCTTTGGACTGTATACACCTTACCCTTGTTCATTCAAATGCTGGATATTGTATTGTGATACTTATTATCTAAGCATCCTGTCTCAACTCTGCAAACAGGCCAAAATAAAGCAACTAGACACAATGTTAAGCAGGGAAGGAGCCAGAGGGCAGGAAATGAGTGGGAGGAGAGAGTTGGAGAAGAGCTAGGAGAAAACAGAGCTGGAGGAGAGATCTTGGAACAGTGTGGAGAGAATGAACCAGACCTAAGATTTTACAAACAGCAAGTATAATGTGGGAAATCTAAATGTTAGGAAACTATGAGCGTTTGGAAGTTTAGGAGGGAGTAACTATTGCCCAGCATTGTGTTCTAGGTTAACTAAATAAACCCAGTCTCTGTGTGGTGATTTGGTTATACAGCTGTTTAGGATTAACAGCAAGCTTTACCAGAAGATAGATCAATAGTAAATATTAATAGCATTTTACAACAGCTCTGGTGTGCGCCGAGTGCAGTTCTGATCTCGGCTGCGCTGTCGGCCATCTTTTGCATCTTGCACCGAGTGCAGTGTTGATCTCCGCTGCGCTGTCAGCCATCTTTTGCATCTTGTGCCGAGTGCAGTGTTGATCTCCGCTGCGCTGTCGGCCATCTTTTGCATCTCCATTTAGCTCTTTTGCGGACTTTTCACTCTCCTGTGGGAACTGCAGTGGGTTTAACCGTTAAGGCTATGGTTTCCTTCTCGGTCTTTAAACACACTCCTCACATTGCTGTTATCATGCTTCTTCCTGTCTTTACAATGTCCTGGGCTCCTTCAGGATGGCTTCCCCTCCATGGTCCCTGGAGGTGCCGTGTTTCCTACATAGCATTGTTTGGCAGTGATGTCTCACTTCCATCTTCTGAATGGTCATGCTTTCTACGTTTGAACTTTAAATCCTGTGCCCCCATGGGACTTAACTCCAACAGCTGCTAGACCATTTCCTCTTCTCAGCTGAGGTTCAGCAGTTATGTGGTCAGTGCTCCAAGGCATTAAAGAGCCTTTACCAAAGGATAGCGTATTCTTAGAAATGTTGTTTTTAATTTCCGGCATAATATATACATTTATTCAGACGCTTTATTAGGACCTATTGAAGTG
Source organism: Pachyuromys duprasi (assembly GCA_028658305.1). NCBI lineage: Eukaryota > Metazoa > Chordata > Mammalia > Rodentia > Muridae > Pachyuromys > Pachyuromys duprasi. The sequence goes on from CM053765.1 coordinate 5,084,671, forward strand.
CTGTGTTATAAATGAACACATTGCATTATATTAACCACCTTTCCTGTTTTCAATAACCGTGTTTTATTTCTTCCTTGCCATGCTAATTGTCTGCAGACTGTTGGCTGGACACACAGTTGGGTTTTAATTGCTGGTGTTTCTGGTTGGAATTTGCATGCATTTGAATGTTCTCTGGATGAACTGTCCGGAGCCCATTCCCCAGGGCCCTCCTTCCAGGAAGTTTCCAGGTAGATTTTGTTGTTACTGTTGTTCAGACAAACCAGGTTGGGAACCCTGCAGCTGGATCCCTCTTTCTGGACCCACAGTGCACACCAGCATGCGACAGTCTGTAGAACTTGGATTGAAAATGATGCTCACTCCCTGTGATATCTCTGCAAGCTGAGACAGTAGGAGGTTCTTTTTTCACAGTGTGTTTTGCTGCTGCTTGAAGAACACTCAGTGGATCACAATACATGGTCAGCTTTTGGTTTCAAGTTTTCCTTTCTCTTACAAAATTAATTAGACAGTTTTCCAAGTCAAAAAAAATTAAGCTCCATTCAGAGAATGGAACATAGCTCAGTTCAAATGGAACATAGCTCAGTGTTTGTTGAGCATGCATAAAGCTCTGGATTTGACCCTGTGTGTGGCCTACACTGGATGTGATACTGTGTCCCTGCAAGCCAAGCACTCAGGGGCTAGAGACAAGAGGACTAACAATTGAAGACCATTGCTGGATCTCCAGCAAGCTCAGGGCCAGCCTGGGCTACAAGACACTTGTCTCAAAACAACAAAATGAGAACATCATCTCGGAAGTAATCACCCTCATGAGTTTACTGCTCCTCAGCGAGAGCCTGAGTCCAGAAACTCTTTGGGAGGTAATTTTTTTCTACTTAAAAAAATTTATTTTCCAGCAATAAGGGTTTATTCATGCTGCTCAGTTTTTTTTGGATGCCAACTTATACAATTTATGTGCTTTTATTCAGATTTATTAGCATACAACCATGCAAGTAATTCCTTGCTCATTTCCTAAATTGCCTTTTTCGTGTCTTATGCAATTTAACATTTTGTTTAATGGCTGCTTCTTGTAGTAACTGGATTAGCCAGGGTCTGTTTGCTGTTGGGCTCCTCATATAGTTAGCTCTCAATTTATTTATCAGGTCTCAGCTTTGTTTTTCCTAATTTCTGTTATCTGTTCTCCTCTGGACTTCTTTAGAACTGCATTTAAAAGCCCTCATTGACTTGAAAACCGTGACTTTTTTTCCTGTTTGATGATGAACGCCTTTGAAGACAGGGTTTCATCTCTGAGGGGAATTCTAGAGAAACTCAGTTTTTTATTTTCATTATTTTTCTAATAGTCTAGAGTTTAAATATTACTTCTCTTTCCATTCTCCCTCACATGTTTGTAGGAATACTTTTTAATTACCAGTTGGGAAGGATTTTTAACTTAGACTTTTGTTAATAATTTATAATTTTGCTGCTTTGAGATGAAAGGCGCACACTTACCTCTTTGTACATATTAAAGTTATGTATACAGTATATACATTCATTTGCCTAAGAAATATGATTTTAATTATCTAAACAAATACAAACGTATGTAAACATACACTATTCCTGAAAATCATCTCTACAGCCAAACTAGCTTACATGAGGTAACCTACAACCAGCAGAAAGGCACTACTTACAGCCAGGAAGGCTCTGGGTCTAAGACCCCAGCAGGTTCCCCGTGCGTTGACCCACCGCTCTGCAACCTGAGCAGGAGACAGAGGGCTGGGAGCTCACGCCAGCCTGCCCATAAGAACGCTAATCTTGCAGACGAAGCCCTCAGGCCTTTCTCTGCCTGAAGGCCTGCCTCTGAAGATGGTTGCATTAGTGGATCCTGACACACGAATTTCAGAAGGGACACCCCCATTCAGACCTCGCACTGTGAGGGTACTCTTTGGGACACTGTTGTGTGCGCTTGCAATTTTGACATGTTCACAGTTAATCTGCTGAGTGGATGGCATTGAACCCTGGTTTCTTTGCTCACAAACACTGCTGGCATGACTAGCCTTCTTAGTTTAGTCACATCTGCTTTACTCTTCTCAGCAGCCACTCAGCATCGTGTGGTATGAGCAAACAGAAACTGGTTCTTTCTCCCTGTGTGTGGACAGTTCAGCTGTTTAGTTTCTTGTTGCTTCTGTTGTGAACAGTGCTGTCATGAGCATCCTTACATACGTCTCCCTGCCTTCCCCTTCTGGGCTCTCTTAGCCAACTCTCTATGAAATACATCTGGTAAATGAAAACCCATAAACATGAACCTCACAGGATATTCAGGAGATGAGAATCTGGAGGCTTCTGCACAGCCTCTCTTGTGCCTCCCTCCACTGGGCACCATGCCCCCTCCAGCGCAAGACGCAGGCGCAGGCAGTCACGGCTTCAGCCCCAAAGTCCAGCTCTCTTTGCCGCCTGTAAGCTCAGGTGGAGGAAGTGTTCACGTGGATCCTCTCAGGTTGGGGTGGGGAGGAGGGAGTTTCATTCGGGGCTTTGGAGATCCGACTGTGTTCTGTGTGTTGGTAGCCCACCCTGGTGTGGATCTTCTGTATTCGTCGTGTGAATGTTCACAAATTGCAGGTTCACGTTACAATTGGCAGGCATTTACTTCGGTGCTGTGAACAGTGTTCCTCCGACATTCCTGCTGCCATTTCTGTTGGGTCTACACCTCAGAGTGTAAGTGCTGTGTGAAGTGCTAACAGGCCCTGACAAACATTTTCTCACAGTTTCACTCCAATGTACATGCCAGCCATAGGTGCGCGCCATTTGGTTGTTCATTCTGATGAGTATTGTGCCTTGTAGGTGCCTATTTCAATAATGTGCATTTTCTGATCTCTGAGGGCATAAGGCTGTGATGTAGGTAGATCCCCAGCTTCCTGGGGCACATCCACACTGATTTCCAGTGTGGCCATTCCAGTTTTCCCTCACACCGGCAGTAAACAAGGCCCCTTTGTCCCTGCCCCCTCTACAGCACCGACTGTCACTTGTCTTGTTGATCGTGGCCCTTCTGACTGAGGTGAAATCTCAAAGCAGTTTTAATTTTCATTTCTCTGATGGCTAAGGATGTTGAACATTTTAAAAATGTTTCTAAGCCATTGTGCGCTATCTTTTGAGAATTTTCTGTTAAAAGTTCAGCACTGTATTTTTAATTGGGATATTTGTTTTCTTAATGTTGAGCTTTTTATTTCTCTTTTAATTCTAGATACTAACCTTCTGTCAGATGTGTATTGGATAAAGACCTTCCCCCATTCTGTAGATTGCCATATAAAGATGTTCCAGCTTCACAAGGTCCCATTTATTAGTTGTTGATCTTAGGGCCTACGCTAATGGTGTTCTGTTCAGAAAGTCTCTTCCTGTGCCAATGACTTCAAGCCTATTTCCCACTTTCTCTTTTATCATAACTGGTCTTATGTTAAGGTCCTTGCTCCATTTTGAGTTGAAATTTTTTGTGTGTGCAGGATGATAGATATGGATTTATTCTCATTCTTCTGCATACATCCAATCTAGTTTGGCCAGCATCAATTGTTAAAGATGCTGTCTTTTCCCCGGTGTGAATTTTTGACTTCTTTGTCAAAAGTCAGGTGTCTGTAGGTGTGTGGATTTGTTTTTGTATCTTCAGTTCCATTCCCTTAATCAATATATCTGTTTTCATGTCCATGCCATGCTGGTTTTAGTACTAGAGCTCTGTGGTGGAGCTGGAAATAAGAGGTAGTAATATTTTCAGCACTTCTGTTATTACAATTATAGAATCCTGAGCTTTCCACGTTTCTATATAAAGCTGAAGATTGCTTTTCAATTCCTGTGAATAATTATGTTGAAATTTTTATGGGGATTGCATTGGATCTGTACATTGCTTTTGTTAGAATGGCAATTTTTCACAGTATCAATCCAGCAAATCCCTGAGTATTTGGCAATCTTTCCATCTTCTGGTGTCTTCTTCAGTTTCTTTCTTCAATGACTTAAAATTTTTATTACTCACTTGCTTTGTTAGAATTTCCTCAAGATATTTTGACATTACTGTGAAAGATACTGTTCCTGATTTCTTTCTCAGTCTGTTTTCCATTTGTATACAGGAAGGCTACTGATTGTGTGTGTATTTTGTTTCCTGCTACTTTGTCAAAAGTGTTTTCCAGCTGTAATAGTTTCCTGGTGGACTTTTAAGGATCACTTATGTATACTATCATACTATCTGCAAATAAAGATACTTTGACTTCTTCCCTTCCTGTTTGCTCCTTTAGTCTTAATGCTATGACTTCAAGTACGGGTTGAATAGGCATGGTGAGAGTAAAATCCTTGTATTTTTCCTGGTTTTAGTTGAAATGCTTTGAGTTTTTCTCCATTTAAGATAATGATGTCTGTGAAGTCGGTGTAAATTGCCTGTGTTATGTTGAGGTATGTTCCTTGTATCCCTAGGTTTTTTTTTTTTTTGACTTCTATCAAGAAGAGATAATAAATCTTGTCAAAAGCCTTTTTAGCAACTAGTGAGACCATGTGGTTTTTGTCTTTCGGTCTGTTTATCTGGTGGACTGTTGAGCTATCTCTGCATCTCTGGGATGAAACCAACATGATCATGGTGGATGATCTTTTTCTTGTGTTCTTGAATTTGCCTTGCAAGTATTTTATTGAGAATCTATGTCTATGTCATAAGGGATATTGGTCTGTATTTTCTTTCTTTGTTGGGTCTTTGTGTGATTTTGGTGTCAGGGTAATAGTGGCTTCATAGGAAGAATTAAGAAATATTTCCCTAGCTTCTGCTCTGTGGAATAAATTAAAGAGTATGTGTCTTCCTCTTTGGCGGTTGGGTAGAATTCGGCACTGATTCCATCTGGTCCTGAACTTTTTTTGGTTGGGTGAATTACAGCTTCTATTTCACTACAGGTTATGGGTCTGTCAAGTTGCTTATTTCATCTTATTGTAAGTTTTATAGGACATATTTATCAAGAAATGATCCACTTATTTTAGATTTTTCAGTTTGATGGAGTGCAGATTTTTAAAGTATGTCCTTCTGATTCTCTGAATTTCCTTGGTGACTTTTATAATGTCTCCCTCTTCATGCCTAATTTTATTAACTAGGATCTTCTTTATCTGTGTTTTGGTTAATTGTGTAAAGGTCTGTCAATCTTATTGACTTTCTCAAAGAGCCCCTCTTTATCTCTCTGATTCTCTATATATTTTTGTTGCTGTTTCTCTTTTGTTGGTTTCAGCCTTGAGTTTATTTCTTTTCATCTACTGCTTTGAGTGTATTATTTCTTCTTGTTTTTTCAGTTTTCAAGTGTGTCATTAAGTTATTGCTATGAGATATTTCTCCAGGTTGTTTTTGTAGGCACTTAAGGACTTGCCTCTTTGAATTGAGATTTGGGTATACTGTATTTTTGTTGTTTTTAGTTTCCATCTTGGTTTTTTTTTTTTCTTGACTTAATTTCATTCTGAAGTGAGTTGTTCAGTTTCCCTGAGTTTGTATACTTTCTGTCATTTCTGTTGTTGCTAATATCCAGCGTTAATTTTTGGTGGTTATATAGGATACAAGGTGCTATTTCAATTTTCCTGTATCTACTAAGACTAGCTTTGTGCCCTAGTATCTGGTCAGTTTTGAAGTGAGTTCCGTGGGCTGCTGAGGGTGAAGTGTGTCCATCAGTGTTTGGTGGGATGGTCTGTAGATGTGCTGGCTTCCTTCCATTTCCAGCCCTGCTGAACCAGCACTTCTCCATGTAACTTTTGTCTGGATGACCTGTTGGTATGAGTGGGGTGTGGACATGTTAGGTCAATGTGTGATTCTATCTGTAGCAGTGTTTCCTTCATGAACTTGGGTACCCTTATGTTAGGTGCATAAATTTTTAGAAGTATAATATCCTCTTGGATTTTTTTCCTTTGATGAGTACATACTGTCCCTCCTTATCTCTTCTGATTAGTTTTGATTTGAAGTCTTTTTTGTTAGATATTAAAATGGCTACACCTGCTTGCTTCTTGGGTCTAATTGCTTGAAATACCTTCCCCCTCCATGTTTTAACTGTAAGGTGACATCTTTTCTTGATGGTGAAGTGTGTTTCTTGAGAGCAGCAGAAATACGGATCTCATTTTCTAATCCAGTACATTAGTCTGTGCGTTTTATTGGGAATTGAGACCATTAATACTGAGTTATTAACGAACCTCTTGGGTGTGGTTAAGCTCTTCAGGTTGAAGCTGTTTTTCTAGTGCCTTCTGAAGAGTTGGACTGGTAGACAGAAATTGCTGCAATGTGTTTGTATCGTGATCTGTTTTCTGTTCTCCCTCTATTGTGATTGATTGATACTTTGTAGGAGCAGTATCCTGGACTGGCATTTATGGTCTGGCAGAATTTGTAGAACACCCACACAGGCTCTTCTGGCTTTCAGGATCTCCACTGAGAAGTTGAATATTCATCTGAGGAGTCTGCCTTTATATGTCACTGGCCTTTTTACCTTGCAGATTTTACTCTCCTTTTGCTCTCTATACCTGGTGTTTTGATTATTATGTGTCATGGAGAATTTCTTTTTAAGTCCTGTCTATTTGACCTTCAGCATTCTTCTTGTACCTTCAGAGGAACCTTCTTCTTTAGACTGGGAAATTGTTCTTCTATGAGTTTGTTAAAGATATTTTCTGTGCCTTTAACCTGGGTTTCTTCCCCTTATTCACCTTACCCTGTACCTATTATTTGTAAGTTTGGCCTTGTCATAGTGTCCCTGATGTCTTTGATGTTTTGTGCTTGTATTTTTTTATTTAATATTTTCTTTCACTGAGCTACCCATATTTTCTACCTTGTTTTCAACACCTGAAATTCTCTCTTCTATGTCTTTTAATTTGTTGGTGCAATCTGAGGTTTTTGTTTCACACCCTGAGTTTTTTATTTCTAGCTTTATTTTCAGTTTTGGTTTTCTTTAGTGAATCTATTTCTTTGTTAAATTCTACTTTAATGTAGAATTGTTTTCATTATTTAATTCAACTTTTTTTCACTGTCTTCACAAGGCATTTATTTATACCCTCTTTTTAGCCTTGACATATATCTAATGGCTATTTTGAAGTTCTTGTCTTGTGCTTTGGCCAAACTGCTTTTCTCTGGGCACATTGGAATAGGGTTGCTGGCTCGGGGAGCCGGAGGGAGCATACTGTCTTGTGTGTTCATGTTTGATTTGTACCTGGATCTAAGCATCTGGAGTTATGATATTTGGGGTGTTTCTTGCTGTAGATGTCTGGGCTCATCTTTGTTGGTGAGTATTCTGTTTCTTTAATTGCTGTTGCTCAATCTGGGTCCTACCCAAGGGTGGTGGTGGTTGGGTCTTTGGGAGAGAGGAGCTCAACAGGTCAACAGGAAATGGAGATGAGCTAGAAGTAAATGCTGAAAGGGACCACTACAAAGAACTAGGAGGTCCCTGAGTCTGGACCAAGCAGCCAAGCCTGAAATTGATTTTGTAAAGTCAGAGGTAAAGGGCAAAGCATGTCTTTAAAGGCGACTGTTTCACGGACCTAGCAGCATGTGTGGAAAATCCACCACAGCTTACTTCTCCAGCTTCCGTGAGAAAATAGTGACACCAGCAAGATAAGAAAGGAAAGTTTCTTCTGGCTCGCAGGGTGTGGTGCAGCCTGGCATGGCAAGAAGGGCACTGCAGCAGGGGATGAGGCCGCTGCTCACACTGACCCATGGTCAGGAGGCAGAGAAAGACCAACACAGGTGCTCAGCTCACTTTCTCCTTTCGTTCAGTTCAGGGCTTGAACCCTTGAACAGTGCCACCCACATTTATGGTGGGTTTCCCCTCCTGGGCTAGACTTTTCTGGGGAGGCCCTCACAGACATGCCCAGAGCTTCTATGGCTTTGTTTCTTTTAGAACAACCCTTTCATTTTCAATGTGGAGCTTGACACCCCCTCCCTCATTTTCCCCCAGCTTTTTGTATTTTTAATGCCTTTGTAAACAATAGGTTCAAACTATTCGCTTCCCAGATGCTGTCTGTTGCTACTGATTATGGTTCTGGCTGTAGACTTCAAGTCAGGCCAGGGCTTTTCCACAGGCTCACTGGGTGTCTTGTTTCCACGTTTCCTATGTGTTCGCTTGAGTACGTTTACTGAAAAACCACACCGTCAAATGGAAATAAACACGGACCATGCGCACTCTGAGGATCAGGGTGGGGCTGGCCTCCTGGCAGGAGCTAGACCTATTCAATTCTCTCTGCTCCAGGAGTGTTTGCATAAAACATTTATTAACTATTGCAGAAAACAGACTGATATAACGGAGATTTGAGGTTTCTTGGTGGGAATCATTTCAGTAGCAGACACTATTTAAAAAACATTATAGTAATCGTATTCAGTATTGTCTGACAATTTTGATAAGCTCTGGTGTTGGATGAAGAGGGAATGTGCCTGTTTAAGTTATCAACTTTATTAGCATGTCATCATCCTAATGCCTTTGTAAAAAAAAATAATCTCTGGGATCATTTGTATGTTTTTTTCTTTTTTCCTTGATCACATTGGTTAGAGAAACAGATATTTCATGAACCCTTTTAAAGAAGCGAAATCCAGCAGCAGGATTTCCCTCACACATGGTCAGCTCCATTTCACTGACTCCTAGTTCTGTCTCATCATTCCCTTTCTTCACCAACTTCAAGACCTAGGAACTTAGGCTGTTGCTGTCCATCCTCTTCAGACTTAACTGCCCCTCTGTGCGCCTCTCAGTTCCCGAAGCATCACGGCTTTAGATGATGCAGGCTGGAGCCTTCCAATCCCTTTGCACCCTCCTCTGTGCCTTGAGTCACAGGTATCAGGCGTTTCCTAGCAGGCGCACCCATTCTGCTTATGTTCATGTTGCTGTATGGAGCTGGATTTCATGATGGCCGGAGCCCACCCTGGCAGCCGCTGCAGCTGTCCGGAGCTGGGGAGACTGGCTTTATGAAGTGGCACCTGGTGGCTCTGGCTGCCTCCCACATGCTGAACGAGCTGCTGCTGAGCCGGGTGCAGTGGTCTGTATCACTTGTCAATTAGGTCAGGCTGTCAGCTGCGACACTGCGGATTCTACCTCCTCACTGCCTTGTTTGCTTCGGAAATGAGCCACTGAGAGGCTAGGTAGTCTCCCTGTGTGGCGGGGGCTTCTGCTTTCCCTCACCCTTCTTGGCTTCTGTTCCATGTACTTCCAGGCATTAATGCCCACGTAGGGCTGTAACGGGTCTCAAAGCAGCGACTGTTTGGCACCCACCTGCGTCACCCACATGACTTCGGCTGCCAGTTCCGCCTGGTTCGTGGTTACACATTCTGTCCCTTCCCTAGTTGCTTTTCCTTCAGCCTATTTTGATGCCTTTAAGCTGAAGGAGCACCTCCTTAAGCACCTTACACTTGGGTTTTATTTCTCACATTCCGTCGACTTTATTAGCCTTCTCCCTGGGCCGTGAGCCTGCCCCGGGCAGCATCATTCCTGAATGTTTTGGTCTTAACTGTCATCTTGCATCTGCTTTCCCTTTGACTCACCTGATTCATGTTCCGTTTCCTCTCGCTTCCTGCCTTCTTTGAGACTAATGAAATCTTTTTTGCTGTCCTGCTCTCCCTGTCCTAACTTGCTAGCTTTAACACTTTCTGATTTGGGGTGGTTATCTTGGAGCTCTTAGCACTCACCCTTGGCTAACGTGTGTGCCAACTCCGTGTGAACACGGGGCTGGCCAGTTTCCAAAGCTGCTAGAACGCTCCAACAGTTAACTCCATTCACTCTGCACCTCCTTCCTCGGGCCGCATTGCACTTAAGTGTAACAGATTGGCCGCACCAGCCTCCCCCATTGTTGTGTGACACACGCAACGCCTGTCTCAATTGACAGATGCACTTCCCGTTGCCCCTCATTCCTCCTGACGTCTCTTTCTGCTGGGGATTTCTGTCTTCCGTTGGAAGACCTGCTTTTAGGATTTCGTGAGCCTGTGGTGGTGAATTTGCGGTGATGAATTCCAGAGCGCCGCTTTGCCCGAGCAGCTCCGCTGATGGGGAATTCAGACAGGCAAGCTTTTTTCTCAGCTTCCTTCCTCCTTTCCTTCTCAGTGAGAGTTCAGATTTCAGTCTTCTTTTTGCTTTTGAAAGATAATGATGTCTCATTTTCTTGGGCCTTCTTTACAGCCCCCCTCCCAATTGATGTAGGGGTTCAAACCCAGGGCCTAGTGCAAGGAAAGCGCTCAGCCATTAAGCTTACTTCCAGAAAGTATCTATCTGGGTGTGGTTTCCTTTGTCCTGACCCCGCTTGGGCTGCCGGGCTTCCCAGGTCTGTAAACCACGCCTTCTCTTGGTTTTAGAAGTTCTTATTGGTTATTCCTCAAACACGGTGCACCGCTTTCCCTCTTCCTGGGCTGCAGCTACACCTGCCCACGTGGCAGGATGTTTCCCTAAGCCACGCTGTTCTGTGTCTCTCTATGCTTTAATTTTGACACCTTTTGTTCACTGCTCCGCTAGTCTTTAGCCGGGAGGGCTGCTCCATCCACAGTCCCGCCATTAAGCCTCTAACTCATTTGGGGCTGATCTCTGTAGCTGGTGAGATCAGGGTCTAATTTCATTCTTCTGTACACAGCATCCAACTTTCCTGGCACCAACTGTTGAAAAGCCAACTCACCACCAATCTTGGCACGTTTATGTGGGATTCTTCTAGACTGTGTGATATGCTCCGATGTCTCCATCTCTTGTTTTCAAGCTAACACCATGCTGCTTGATGGCTAGAACTGGGTACCATATTCTAAGGTCGGTGCCCGCTTTGTTCTCATGCTGCCTCTCATCGATGCCTCCCAGGGTCTACCCTCCTTTCCATAGGTGTGTTCACCGGTTGGTATATGCTGAGCCACCTTTGTCCAAACTGTGGCGTTACTAGGAGAAAATGTAAAGGAAAAACATCAAGACATTAGTTCAAGAAATGTCTCTTTGGTGATGACCCCAAAGGCACAGAACATAAAATAGCAGATAGACAAACAGGATTATGTCAAAACAAAAAGTTTGTGCACTGCAAAGGCATGAAAGGACCTGCAAATGAGAGAAAATACCGGACATCGGATGAGGGTTACTACTAGAGTATGTAAGGAATACAATAACTTAAGAACAATAAAACCCAATTTGAAAATAGGTGATAGTCCCAAATAGCTGACCAAGAGGTACCTGAAAAAAATACATTCAATATTAGGGAAACACAAATCAAAACTGCAGTGAGCTAGCCCCCACGCCTGTGAGGATGACTGTCATCGGGAAGACGAAAATGGACAAGTGGCAGCAAAGCGGTGGGGGAGGGGAGTGCTTCCATGCTCGGGGTGGGGATGTGTGTGAGCCCAGCCAGTATGAAAAGCAGCATGGAGGTTGCTTGAAAAATTAGCATCAGAACACCACCACTGACCCAGCAATCCTATAGTGGGCAAACATCCTACAGAGGGTACACACCACTGACCTAGCAATCCTACAGTGGACAAACATCCAGAGGAAAGCAGTACATCAGGCACTTGCACCCCAAGTTTATTGCCCATGCTCACAGTAGTCTAGAAGTGTCCATCAACCCCCAAATAGATAAACCATATAAAGTATGTGAGATGTGAAGCTACTCAGCCGCAGAGAAAGGGTAAAATCTTGTCACTTGTGCAACATGGATGGAACTAGGGGGTCGTTATGCTGGAGTAAGAAGGCGCCGAGAGCCAAGCCCAACATGACCTCACCAACACAGAATGTTTAAATGTCCTTCTCATGATGTCATAGAAACTGAGAGGAGTTCCCAGAGGCTGGAGAGTAGGGATGGGTACATGTGGCAGGGAGATAGAGAAAGGGGGGACATGGAGGTTGACCATTAGGTACTAAATCACAGTTAGGCCGATCACAGTTCCGGGATTGCACCACACAGACACACACAGCAGCAATGTCCTCTTTGTGTCCCAAGAACTAGAGTGAAGAGTTTTGAATGTTTCTGCCACAAAGAAGCAATGAGCTTTTGAAGAGATAAAAATGTTTATGCAGATTTGAGCATCACACAATGTACACACATGGCAGAACATCACATGACATTCTATAAATACATACAGTTTGTATGTGTCAAAAATTAAAAACGTTAAAGAAAGGTGTCAGATCTATTTACTGCTTTTCTTTTCTTTCCCTTCTTCCGTCCCTTCCTTCATTCCTCCTTCCCTTCCTCCCTCCCTCTTTTCTTTCCTATCTTTCATGACAAGGCCTCACTGTGTAGCTCAAGCTGGCTCTGAATTCCAGCCTCCCACATGCTGAGAATGCAGGTGTGTGCTCTGCCATGTCCACACCTTTAGTTCTCTATTTCAGAAATTTATAATTTCCATTTAGCTTTATGTGTACACACACACACACACACACACACACACACACACACACACATTCAGTTTCTTGGTAAATGCTTCCCCCCCCCACACATGCATTTTCTCATTTTTTGCCTCTAGTTCCTTGCTGGCTATTTTACGACCCTCTGTAAGAGTTCTGCATGTAAATTGCTGCTGCCCTGTGTTTTCCTTCTGGCCCCAGCTGTGTATCTCTTGGCATTCTGTCATGGTTGTTGTTGGCGGGTACACTGCAGAAGGTATGCTGCTTTGTCTCTGTGAGGAAATGTGGCCGTACCTCTGATGGTACAAGAAAGGGGGACCATCAGGTCCAAAAAGGGTTGTGCAGGGATAGGATTCAGGTGGGTTCCTACACTGCTCTTCGGGGCTGCAGAGCTTTGAGCATCTTCCACGATGTGCAGACTGAGAGCCCAAGGGACAGCAGAGAGGAACCTGCTCATGTACTCAGGCTGATCCTGTCTGCAGCCTGGAGCAAGGTGAGAGTTCTCTCCTCCTGAATCCGGAGCCTGGGTCTAGACCTCTGGCAGGCCCGTGAGGAAATGTCTATAGAGCACACTCACCTCTCAGACCTCCCGGCTCGCTCAGCTCTCCAGGCCCTGGGTCCATAATCTAACCTGCCTGTTGCCCCCCTCTGCTCTCAGCAGCAGCTACTAGATGCCCAAAGGAAGCCAGAGTCTGAGAGGGGTCTGAAGGCTCACACATTAGCCACTGAAAGTTGTAGAGAGACTACTAAAGTGTCCTCTGTACGGGGCACAGAGGGCTGGGTGTCTCATGGTCTCCTGAGCTCCAAGTCCTGACAGCAGGACACGCGTTAACCTAGTTCATGTACTTTACATGACCATGGTGGGCTCCATGTCCATACCACATCTCTCCAGGACCCTGAGGGTTCAGCCCTTCTTCTGGGCCACTGCTAAGCACAGAAGGGAGGTACAGAGGGGAGGAGGTGCTCTCACTGGCACTGTTCAGAACAAGACACTGGGTCCTACACCATGCCAGCCTCTGGAACTGCACCCTCTGCTCTGCCACTGTGCTGGCTAGTTAGAACACTCCTCCTGTTGCTCATTTCTTTAAAGACTGCATTTCCCTGATGAACGAGATCAGATGACTTTTTATTTATAGGGAAACAGGCAGCATTTCAAGATTAGAGCTAAACTGCGGCCCGTGAAGCGCCGACAGGCTCTCTGTTCTGAACAATAGGGCCTGCCCCCAGAACCCTTCTTGCTTTCCACACTTCCCCTCACTACATCTTAACAATGCTGTGTTGAATTTCTGCTACAGCCGTGTCCAGTAGACTTGCTTATGTGTCTAACAGTCTTTCTGTGTGCTTTTCTGTCAGAAGCTGAGCACATACAGGTTGAAGCTTGTCATCGCTGTGCTTGGTCCGGTACCTTTATTAACATACATGATTTGTGCTGTGAGTCATTCTGACCGAGATTACCGTCATCACTGTTCTGGTGTCTTTTCTGCGTGTCTATCCATCCTTTGTTCTTCAGCCACGGAGCAGGATTTATGAACGTGTCTCTTGTAGACAGCTCATGATCCAGACTCTGATTCCAAATGTGACCTCATTCCGCCCTCCCGGTGCGGCGGGGCATCCTGTGGCTGCTGCATCTCTCGGCGCTAACCCCTTCCCTTCTGCCTTTCAACCTCAAGTCAATCAGAGGTGCACTCAAGTCTTTGGTACCTACAGAAAAATACAACCAAGTCCCTTCCTGACAACACATGTCCCTGGTGCGTGACCCAGGCTGTGTCTAGATTTTGTCCCTTTCTTGTCAGGAAGCCAGAACTACTTTGCTCTCACACACACACACACACACACACCCATCCACCCCCTCAACTTTTTGATGCTGGGCATTGCTATGATGCCCCCACCGGCCTGTCCTCCCTGGGCTGCCTGCCTGATCTGCTGCCATGCTGAGCCTCCACCTGCCCGGCCCACTTTCCACCCTCAGCTCTGGCCTTGGCTGTCTATGGAGTGAGCACCTAGGCTCTCTGAATGAATGGCTGGGGCTCATATCTGTCTAGACCACAGCAGGGTGATTCTGTCCCCCATCTTCTCTCTTTCCTCTGAAAAATGGCTCCAAATTATTTCCTGTGCACGGAGCCACTGTGAGTACCTGGGCAGACCCCCAAAGGGTGGCCCCGTGAGTACCTGGCATGCCAGGAGCACAGTGATGGGTTGTGAGATGTCAGGCACCCAACCACCTGGCTGAGTATACTATTTTTAGCCTTTAGCTCTGCCTCACTCTATGGTGAATCTGAACACCCCAAAATCCCTGCCAAGTGAGGGATTTCCTGCTGTAGATCTTCTATGACTTGCCTCCTGTCTGTGCCTCTGAATGACATTTATCCCGTGGTGACATCCGTAGGTGGCAGCTTCTCCCAAGGAAGCCTGCACTGTGTCTTTCAGGGCGTCAGAGTTAATTATCCCTGGACCGAGTTCTTGGATATGGGGTGGCTCTCTGACAGCTGAGGTTGGTCAGGGGCTGGCACGCGACCACACTGTGGCCCAGCGGGCGAGGCCTCAGCCTGCTTCCCTGATGCCTGGGAGATACCCACAGCAGAATGGAGGCCGTGGCAAGCCCAGACCTTGGCCAGACAGCGCATGGGCGATTGACTGGCAGGAGGGCCGGCTCGTGGAGGTGGCGCTGGCTCTGGATCTTTGTGCTGTCATTCACAGCCAGGGTGCCCAGCAGCCCTCCACCCCACCTGCCCTGCTGGGGGCTCTACCGACCGCTGGAGTAAGCGTCTCTCACCACCACAGTGCTCGGCAGCTTCAGTGAGGCTGCATGAGTGCTGGGACCCAGCTTTCCATGTTTACCCTGCATGCAGACTGGCACTTGAGGGAGGCGTTGAGGACCACTGCTGAATAACTGAGCCTTAGATGTCAGACCTGGTTCTTCAAGGCAGATGTTCAGCCAAGGACATGATGCCATGAATTCCATGGGGATGTTCTCCGGGGGAGGGGACAGTGGGAGGAGGGACAGCCCCTATCTTAGAGTGGCATTATGGGAAACTCAGGTGAGACTCTTTACTTCAAGGTTTACCTACAAGAGAGCACGAATGGATACAGCCCCATGAGACCCTCGAGGGAGCACACAGATCCCTCTGCTGTCCTATTGCCTAAACAAGTCAGGAGTTCGGGGGCACAGGAGGGAGGGCCCCTACCCGGAAGGAGGAACAGACCACACTGGTGGGTGGCACTGTCAGGAAGCCTCACTGGCCTGCACTGACATGCAGTGCCCTGGGCTCTGCAGCTCTGCCCTCTATCACCCACCCTTGGACCTAGCCCTGAGCACCAAGGTGCTGACTGAAACTCATTCTGTATTACTTGGGTAGATGACAGTCCTGGGGTCCTGAGGATTCTGGAAGATGCTTCCTGTGGCTGAACTTGAATGACAGTTTTATTCTGCTCAGAGTGCCCTGGTGGAGAACTCTGGCTAGTCCATCCTTTCCCTGAGGCACAGTGTCCACGCTTTGTGCTTGGTTATCGGATGAAGAATCTAGCCTGTGGGCTTCCTCTCCTGCTGCCTGGGGCTGTACCTGGCCCAAGACCCTGTGTCTGTAGCTCCTCCCCAGCAGCCCCTGGGGCTGTTCCAGCACCCACTGTTAGACTACTTTGGTACATTTCACCCGGAGTTTTGAAAATTTGCACATGGTGGGTATTTTGCTTGCATGTGTGTCAGTGTGCCCGGATAACCTTGTGCCCGGAACAGGAGGTCACATCCCTGGAACTGGAGTTATAGATGGTTGGGAGCTGCCAAGTGGCTGCTGGGAACTAAGTCTGGTCCTCTGGAGGAGCAGCGGTGCTCTTGACCACTGAGCCATCTCTCCAGCCCTTTCTCCGGCTTTATTACTATTATTATTATTATTATTATTATTATTAATTTATTTACTCACTTTACAGCCTGATCACAGCCCCTCCCTCCTCTTTTCTTAGTCTCACCCTTACACCCATTCCCCCACTCCCCTTTCTCTTTCTCTTCAGAGAAGATGAAGCCCCTCGCCCCCCCCCCCCGTGGTACCAGCCTACCCTGGAACATCAAGGAGCAGCAGGACTAAGCTCATGCTCTCCCGCTGGGGCCAGACAAGGCAGCCCAGCTATGGGGGAAGGGAACGGAGTCAGAGACAGCGTCCACTGCAATCAATAGGGAACCCACAATAAAAAAAAGCTGAACATCTGTTCCCACCTGTGTAGGGGGCCTGGTCCCCCGCCCATGCAAGTTCTTTGGCTGGTTGTTTAGTCCCTGTGAGCCCCTGTGGGCCCAGGCTAGCTTACTCTGCAGGTCTTCCTGTGGTGTCCTTGACCCCTCCTGCTCCCTCAATCCTTCCTCCCACTCTTCCACAAAATCCCTGAGCTTGGCCTATTGTTTGGCTGTGGGTCAGCATCTGCTTCCATCAGCTGCTGGATGAAGCCTCTCAGAAGACAGTTATGCTAGGCTCCTGTCTGCAAGTACAGCAGAGTGTCATTAATAGTGTCAAGGGTTGGCTCTCTCCCATGGGGTGGGTCTCAAGTTGGAGCAATCTTCACCAACCCTACATCTGACAGAGGACTAATATACAAAATATATAAAGAACTCAAGAAATTAAACACCAACAAACCAAATAACCCAAGTAAAATATGGGGTACAGTGCTAAACAGAGAATTCTCAACTGAGGAATCTCTAATGACTGAGAAACACTTAAACAAATGTTCAGCACTGTTAGTCATCAGGAAAATGCAAATCAAAACAACTCTGAGATTTCATCTTAGACCCGTCAGAATGGCTAAGATCAAAAACTCAAGTGGCAGTATGCAATGGCAAGGATGTGGAGAAAGGAGAACCCTCTTCCATTTCTGGTGGGAGTGCAAACTTGCACAACCACTGTGGAAATCAATCTGGCGCTTTCTCAGAAAATTGGGAATAGCTCTACCTCAAGACCCAGCTATACCACTCCTGGGCATATACTTAAAGATGTTCCATCATACCGCAAGGACATAGTTTGCTCAACTATGTTCATAGCAGCTTTATTCGTAATAGCCGGCAACTGGAAACAACCTAGATGTCCCTCAACCAAAGAATGGATAAAGAAAATGTGATTCATTTACACAATGGAATACCACTCAGCTATTAAAAACAAGGAAATCATGTAATTTGCAAGCAAATAGATGGAACTAGAAAGTATCACCCTGAGTGAGGTAACCCAGACCCAGAAAGACACCCATGGTATGTACTCATTTATAAGTGGATATTAGCCATAAAGTACAGGATAATCATTCTACAATTCACAGACCTAAAGAAGCTAAGGAACAAGGAGGGCCGGAGGGTGGGCGCTTGAATCTCACTCAGAAGGGGAAATAAAATAGACAGCTGAGGGAAGGAACTGGGTGCAAGAGGAGGGGGGATCAGGTGTGGGGAGAGCAGGGGTTGAACTGGGAGAGAGAACAGGAATGGGGGCCATGTCTGGGGCAAGGAAGGCTCCTGGGACTCATGGGAGTGACCCTAGCTGAGACTGCCATTAGCGGGGATATGGAACTTGAAGTTGCCACCTCCTGTAGCCAGGTGGGACTTCCAGTGGAGGGAGGGAGACATCAACCCACCCATAAAACCTCCAACCCAAAATTTGTCCTGCCTTCAAGTGTAGGGATAAAGCTGGAGGTTGAGGGAATGCCCCGACGTGAGACCCGCCCCCTTTCCCCTGCTTTTTAACTCCACCAGAGTTGCCCTTTTGTTCTCTGCTTTTCTCTGGGAGGCTGCTGGCCAGGTGAGCATTGAACCTCTATGTTTGTTTTGCTTTCTTATCTTTTCTTTATTCTAGTGTGTGTGTGTGTGTTTCCATGCTTCTCAAGCCTGACCCCACACGCACTCCAGTCTTGGGGTCTTTCTGCCAGAATCAAGTGCAGCTTCTGTGTAGCCATTTGCTTTTCTGTTTATTTCTTGATCTTTATGCTGGTACCATGCCAGGCCACAGGGCACCTATATGGACTGTCCACCCAAGACGTCCACACAGCACTGTCGCCCATATCAGGACCACGGTCTGTCCTGTGTCCTTCCTAACACACAGCTCTCCCTCCCTGCACCTGATCACCTTCCCTTTAACATATCTCCAGACCTTCAGGCAGTAGTGTCCTGCGTCAATGCTTTCCAGCCAGCAGCCCGAGTGACCCTTACAAGCAGATAAGATACACCGTGCCCAGCATCCTCCACTCTGATTAAAAATAAAACCCCTGTTGCTCAGAACCCCCAAAACACCCCTTTTCCTGTCTCAAAGGAGGCTGTGATGCTGTCCCTGCGACCCCAGCTGTTCACCACAGCAGTCTTCGCAACGGCTACCTCTGAGGTGGCCATTCATGTAACGTCTCTCCATTATAGTTCCCAGCTCCAGTCCAAAGATGCTATTTTGCTTTACGATCTCAGATTGCAGGCTCCTGACATAATTTCTGGACCGCTTCTCCCCAAATATTACCTGGCAAGCTGATTCCAACTTACTCTTGAGTGTACATGCTAGCCCCATTTTTTCCACTAGATGACACGAACCATTAAATTAGCTTTGTCTTGTACGGGACGGCGACTTTCATTCATCGTTTTAGTCTTGGAGCCATTTCCAGACATGAGTGGGAGCCTGGGATGTAGAACCTGACAGAAGAAATCAGAGTTTCTGATGCTGTATTTTCAAGCATCTGCTCTAGGGCTGGGCACAGCAGGGAAGGACAGTAGAACAGGGCTTAACGGGGCAGAGCAGGGCAGAGCAGGGCACAGCTGGGCAGAGCAGAGGAGAACAGAGAACAGAACGGAGCAGGGCACAGCAGGGCAGAGCAGGTCCCAGGCCACAGGAACAGAGCTGGGAAGCCACCTGTGACTCCAGTCCACCTGCCTAGCTGGACTCAGATGAGGTTGGCTGTTCCTGGATGCCTGAGCCACACATCCCCCTATGACTGACACCAACTTCTCTGCAATGTCAAACAACTGAGCAGAGCTACCATCTTCCCCATGGCCAGCCTAGAGCCTGGTGGCCAATGTCAGCCTGGAAGGCAGAGACTGGGGGCAGGTCAGGGGCATGGCAAGGTGGGTGGAGGGAAGAAGCTCGGCTATCAGAGTCTCCAGGGGGTGGCTGGGAAGACTGAAGGTGACCACAGCACTGTGAGGCTGAGGCTCTGCAGACTGGGTGCTGTGCTTTTGCTCCTGCTTCTTGTGTACACTCACACCCACACCCTGCACACCCCACACCCACACAGTGTATACACAAATCTGTGCATACATAGTTACATGCACATGCTAGCATTCACACACATAGGAAATATGAGCCAGGGGTTCTGAAAGGATGCTTGATCCTGGATATGCCATTGGCTCAGCAGTCAGAGGCCCGGGGCTGGGAGGCCTACAGCCCCTTTCTTGGCCTGCTCTGTCACTTTGTCTACACAGTGAAAGCATCCACAAGGTTCCTGGGAGCCCTGAAATGATTCTCAAAGTAACTACCACTCGTGGCACACGTCCAGAAGCTGTCTCCAGCGTGCTTATGACTGCTCAATTGCCTCAGTGAGGCAGAAGGCACGGGGGACCATCGCCACAGCCTGAGGGCCCAAGAGCTCAGTCCATTCTCAGCCACCCTGGACCCCAACTCAGCTCTGCATCACTCTCTGCCGCTCTCAGCAGTCTTCTGTTTTCCTCTGTACCTCAGTTTCCCCACAGAGAAGGGCTGTCTTGGCTCCGGCTATGCTTGGTTCTCTGGCTGACTGAGGTGAACACGGAGGCCAGACAGGCTGGGACATCCATGCTTTCTACGGGCCTGATTCCAAGGTTGTGGCAAGAGCAGGGGAAGGCAGAGGGTGCGGCGCCGGCAGCCAAGGAGCTGGGGTTTTCCCACAGATGGAACAATGCCTGGCAGAGATGGCCCAGGGCCCAGCCGTGCCCTGCAGGCCTGGGAGACGCTTCGTGCGAAGCTGCCAGTGATGAGAAGAATCACACTGGCATCAAGTGCTGGCACTAAGGTTCCGCCGTGCCTGGAGACAGGTAGGGTGTGGGCTCCTTTAATGCTGTCGCAATTCCAGACACAACTGAGTCTGCAGCTCTCAGCTGAGCTGGGCAGCCCAGCAGGGCCAGCTGTGTGGCTGTCGCAGGTTTCCAGGCCAGCTACAGGCAGGTGGGATGTGCCTCGTTTGACTCACAAGGCTCTGCTTCTACCTCAGTCCACTCTACCCTTTCCACCCGACGGACACTAGCTCTGGTCCAGAAGCAGATGGCAGAAGCAGGACAGGGATGAGGGAAGCTGGTAGGAGAAGAGCCGGACCCAGCTCGGGTCTCCTGGCAGCGGTCCAGGTCCCCTTCCACATGTGGGCAGATGCCATCCTTCACTATTCTGATGCCTTACCCAGCAAACGACAGCCTTACCCCACACCAACAGGCATGGTGGGCAAGGGGTTTCTATGAACCCCATTAGGGCTACAGAAAGCAAGAGGGTCCTGATCTTCCTACCTGCTGTGACGGCAACGCAAGCAGAGAGATGCCTGCTAGGGGCCGACCTCCCCACTTTACACTCAGAGCCTCAAGGCGTTCCTCCGAGTGCCCGTGGAACAGCTACCCTTCTCCTGGCTTGGGAAGTAAACTCTGAGAGTGTGTCCATAAAGCCAATGGGCTGTGACCGTGCACAAGCAAAACTGCCATGAAATGTTATTGCCTCAAAATGCAGCAGCACCGGATGGCAGCGGCACCGGGCGGGGGGGGGGGCTGGGTGGTGGGCAGCCAGCTGTGGGAGCAGATGCTCCAGTAAGGACAGGGACAGCCTCTACTGGGTAGACTCTGGGGGCCTTAGCTGCCCCTGGTCCCCTTTTGTTACTTTGAGTCTGTTGTTTTAAGGTCACATGCGGCTGATGCTGGGAGCCAGAGGCCACAGCAGAAGTTCTCTGGGATTCATCCTTCACCCCCAGGGGGGTGCTCCCAGATCACATTCCCTGACGCACAGGTGAGGGGCTCATGTTTCCATGCGGGAACTATGGACTCTTATGCTGGGTGCTGCAGCTGTTCAATCTGGATATATAGAACCCCACACTGGCACCTGATACCCTCAGAATTGTTCTCAGAGTGCCAGAAACACAGACAAGGGGCTCTAGCCCTGTTGGCTGAGGCTCTGCATGAGTCCATCAGCATAAAAGGAAGGTGACCACTCAGCGCAGCAGGTGATGGGACAAGGCCTTCCTGTCACCACTCACCATGTGCACCAGGGACAGCCTGGACCTGCACTTGCCCCAGTCAAGCCTGGCCCTGGGGCTGTAGGCTAGCCCTTCTTAGCCTTCCAAGGGCTGGTTCTGAGGCCCCTACAGAGCACAATGGCCCATGTAATGAGGCTCAGAACCCTGTCACACTAGGTAGATATCATACTTATGGGATGGGCCAGCCACTGCCCATGGCTTGGACCTCCGCCACAGCAGGTATCAGAGAGCTTACAGCTGATGTGATGGCTCAGGGAAGCACCAGTTCTCACACACACACACACACACACACACTGTCACCTTACCTGGGCTATGGCCTGCACAGTAGCTATCAGGTGACCAGTTTAGTCAGACTAAGCCCTGGGAAAACTAAGTAAGGCCAGGGGGCCAGCCCTGAGGAGAGGGACCACACTAGGCCAGCCTCAGCAGGGCTGACAAGGGCATCAGGCTTGCCAGGTCCTCTTCCAGAATCACAGTGTTACCTCTCCAGAGCAGAGGTGCTGACAGGGAGGCTCTGGCACCCACCTGAGTGAGGCACGTACCCTGTCCCTCCTCAGAGCCACCGCAGGACAGTCACAGCTGGCCATTGGACCCACATGGAGGACTAAAGATTCCAAACTAGGGCCCAAATAAGGCTCTCTGGGCTACCCTCCGGGGAATTAGCTTGACTGGCACATAGCATGGGCTCACTTCTCTGGCCATAGATTCTCTGGTATGGATGACCAGACTAGCTGGGATCAGGCCAGCAAACACAGGGTCCACAGCAGTCTTCTCTAAACCCCCTAGGCAGTATATTGCATCAGGCAGGAGGGTCCAGGCTGAGGAGGACACTGGGAGTTCACAGATCTACAGAACCTAGGACCAACTGAGGTGGAGCTCAGGCTGTGACCCCACGTGAAAGCCAGCATGCCTTGTGCCTAGATGTAACAAGCCCTGGCTGGCACTAATTTATTGCAAATTGTTTGGGGAAAGTCAGTTTAATTAAAAATCTAAATGAAGCTCCCAGGAGGCCCCTCCCCCCGGCCCTGCTGGGCATAATGAGGAGGCACAGGCACCTCACCATTCGAATGGCTTTCATGTTTTTGTCATCACAAAGACCCGAGATAATAAAATTTATTCATAGAATTCACACTCCAGTGGTGTAAATAAATGCTGGGCTGAGGTATACAGAGAATAACGCAGAATCCCAAACTGGAACCAGGCGTCGGCCCTGCGACCATTTCCTTCACATTGGAAATCAAAGCACGGTGCAGCGAGAGCACAGCCTCCCCAAGATTGATCCAGACTTATCTTACACAATGGTCTGTGGAAGCATTGGTCTTGGCTTGTTTTGGAGTGGACATCATTGTCTGAGAAAAAGGGGTGCTCCTGGAACCCCAGCCTGTGCCCAGACCCAGCCGGGGTGCTTCCTGGACTGGAAGCCTTGCTGCACGCCACAGTCAAGCCTTTTACTCTATAGAGCCTCAGTTTCCCCTCATGAAGTAGGAAGTGCCTGGCCTGGCCGACTCCCATCCTATCTAGGGCAAGTGGTCTTTCTTCCAGTTCCGTCCGTTCAGCCCTTGGCTAGTCAGCGTCATGGCTACTTCAAGTGGTCTTGAAGTCCTGATGTATTCCCATGTGGATGGTTTGAACAGCACTGGACACAGCCGATGCCTGGCATTGGTCACTTTGTCATTAATAGTCATTTGCTGCAGACCCCAGTGACCAAGGCCTGTGCTGCAAGCCCTGTCACAGCAGGAGGCAGATGGCTGGCTGGATGGATAGGTGTGTTCAGTCTGCGGTTAGAGAGTCCTAGCAGCTCTGGGAAATTGCCAAAGGCTTTTTCTCTCCGCTCAGGTGGCTGCTGCGGGTGAGGCCGGGGGACCCTCCAGCCTGGAACATTAGAGGCTCGGCTTCCAATCACTCTTCAGACAGGATTGGAATAAGATATCGCTGTGAGCCTCATCACACAGCATCTCCGCTGGCACTGTGCTCTCAGCCCTGAGGACTCCCCAGGGGGCAGGCACGATGTCCACACCCTCCCCTCCCAGAGCCGGGCCACCTCCCCTCCCCAGGCGCCTTCCCCAAGCACCCGCTGCACCTGTCGCCCTCACTGAGTCTGCAGTTAAACACACTCCGGGGCTTTTATCGTGGCCTTCTCCAGTGTTATGATAAATAATTGAAACTAAACCACATGTGTCAAAATAAACGACCCTCTCGCAGAGGGGAATGAATCTCTACAACCTGAGCTATCTTTCTCTTGAGATGTCATAAAATGAGGCCATTCACTGAGGAACAGGCTTGGCATCCAGCTTCGAGAGAGGAGTAGCTAAGGACTCCTGCCAGGGGGTAGCTGAACGTGCATCTTGGGGGGCTATGGCCCTCCCATTCTATGGCTTCTTTTACGCTCCAGCTCAAAGGCTAGGTTCAGGCAATGTCATTGGTCATGACTGTCTCCTGCTGTTTCTCCCATGGGCGCCAAGCCCGAGCTTAACACTGTCCAGACAGCGGGCTCCAAGCTGACTGGCTGACAGTTCTGCACAACCCCACAGTCATGGCGATTCTACCCAGGAGCACAGCTACATTTGACTGGGTAGATGGTGCTGTGAGCTGTTTCAGTTTTGAGCAAGGCCGGAGGAGGGGAGACAACCCTGTGCCTAGAGCAGCCCTCACCAACTTATGCTGGGGTCCCTGAAGTTAGAGGGCCCACCCCATCTGAAGCGAGGGATGAGGCTGGCCTGGCAGCATGGGCTGGGCTGCCTCCAGCAGGCTGTATGCATATCATTAGGCCATGATTTACATTTCCAGCCTCACCAGGTGCTCCCGCCCACGTCAAGTACATGCACCGATTTTTTATGCAAGATTGAACAACTTAACGGCCTGAACAAGTCTGATGACAAGACTTTAATTGCTATTTTTCTCCCTCCATCCCTCAAGAGAGCTATATGCAGACATTTAGAGAGGTATTTCATAAAACAGAAAAGAAAGCAATTCAGGAAGTTCCTTGTAAATTTGCCTCCCGAGCCCTGTGGTGGCGGGGTGCTGCTGTGCGAGGGACTAGGTTGCTTTGATCAGCTTGGCTCCAGGGGTCTCACAGTGCCTCCTCTGGGGCTGTACAGGGTGAACTTCAGCCTTTAGCTGGCCAGTGCCTGGGAGTCCTGAGGGGAATCTGAGACCCACTAATACCAGATTCCAAAGCAAAGGGCATCTCCAAGGAACTGAGGGTACCTGTCTCGTTGCTCAGGGCCTTCCATTCCTGGGCACCCACTCATTCATCCATTCACCCACTCACTAATTCGTTCGTGTACACATCAAACATCTACACACCGTGAGCACTTCTGCAGGCCTGAGCTCTCTGCTGCACACACTTCTCCCGAATGGGCAGAGAGGAGCAAGGATAGGAGTAATAAGGAACCAGCCTGAGGCAGGCTTCTACTGGTCAGTCCCAGAGTGGCCGCTCTTGGGATGGGCTTGGGGCAGGATGCAATGAGCTAGGATCAGCAGAGAGAGCTGGAGATTGGGGCCAGCTTGTCCCCACAAGCCGCTGCATGTCACTCCTGGGCAGAGGGCGTCCACCCACGTGTGTGCTGGGGACGGCGGAATCAATACTATCGACGCGTGAGTGCAGCGGAGACGATGGCAGTGTTGTCTGTGGAAGCACGTTTGTCTGGAAAATGCATAAATTCTTGGGTGGGGGAGTGGAAGACGGGGGGAGAAATACCAATGATCATAATTTGTCAGCCAAGGATCCCACCAAGTACAAGGCATGATAAACACCTCGAGAACACGGGAAATGTATTCAGCAGACCAAATGGAAATCAATCTCTCTTTTCACGAATCTGCAGCCCTTGGTAATTCTAAGAAGCTGTCTGGGCTGTGCTTGTTGCTCATTCACAATGTGTTCAAAGGACTCTTTAAGGTTAGAATTTTCCTTTTAAGAAATTGCTCAGGGCAGCGAGCCCTCTTGAAGAGCTACCAGCTGACACCTCTCATTAGCGGCCTCCGAGGGGCTGAGGGCCACTTGGGCTGAGAGCCAGATCTCCACTGATCTTTGTCCTGCACAGAGGACGGGCTAGAAGGAAGCTGGTGGCAGAACAGAGCAGAGCTGGCAGAACCCAGCTGGCCGAGGTCTGGTAGGAAAAGATTCCCCAGGGACACAGCGAAACTTTCTACTGGAGGTGTTTATCCACAGAGGGAAACTGAGTCTGGGGCAAGCAGGGTACTGTCCCCAGAACCTGAGCCTCCTTCCCCCAAGGCGGGGCCTTCGAGCTCCCACCCACCCCACCTCCCAGGTGTGGGCTGAGTTAGAAGTCTGTTTGCTCTGTGGGTGTTGCCTATCTGGTGCCTGCCCTGTGATCAGGCTGGTGCTGTCCCCAAGAGGTTAGCCAAGGATCAGAGCATCCAGTAATTTAAAGAGAGATGACAGGAGCCAGGCTCATCCCAGTCATCTGGGCTCACAGACGCACAGGCACATAGACAAACATACACAATGTGCTCATGCGATCACAGACGCACAGGCACACACACTCACCAAGCAGGTGTGCACTTGGGGGCACACACACCTATACATCCCCATGGCACACTTGGGTACATATGTACACCCATGCTTACACATGTGGTTACCCACACAGATGTGTGTACACGAGGGACAGACTAGGCCAGGCTAAAGGACAGAGCAAGAGGGAGGTTTGGGTGCGCTCCAGAGGTTCAAGTCTACAGCCTGAGGTCAGGGGTCAGTCTGTCCACAGATGTTTAGAGAGGCTCTGCTTGGCCTAGGGTCATCGGGCCCTGCGGCTGAGGGCCAGGCTCAGGGAAGGTTGGGGCAGGGTGAAGGGTGGGTTTCCCAGCTGCAGTGCACCCCACACCCCACCAGCCCCTGGCTCCTCCTGGATGTTCTCTTGGACAGGCGCTTAAACCCAGTGAGAGGGGAGGGGCTGAGCCAAGCGGTCATGAAAGGCCCTTGGTGTGGAGGGACAGGAGGGTCCCAGCTCGGCAAAGGAAATATTGAAATTAAATCCTTTCCCGGGGTTGAGGGAACTTCCGTCCTAATTAAATAGAGGGGACTCCTGGGCCTGCTGTCAGAGCCGGCCTGCTCTGGGAGGAAGGAAGCAGATGCTGTCCTTGGAAGGGGAGAGGGAAGGGGCTGTGGGCGGCTGTCCCCCTTTGATGCTGACTCCAGGCACACACACTCATCACGTCTAATTAAGGCCGAGCCTGTGCCTCCTGTCCTGAGGCACAAATCCATATTCAAGTGCTGGGTGGGGACCACATGCAAGCCTATGTGGGCAGCTGTGAAGAGAACCCCCACTACCCCACCCCCACCCCGACACACACACACACACACACACACACACACACCATGTATGCCTCTTCTGTGCCTGGCCTACTAGTTTCCATGTCTGTCATTGTTCTTCCTCAGCCCTCTCTGCTGAAGAAGGCCCCACTCCTGGAGCAAAGGGGCAGGAAAGCCCAGTGCAGAGCCCTAGGGACAAAAGAAGCCAAGATGGAGCCTTGGCGTTAAGAGCAGAGAGAGGTAGGGATAAGCAGTGCTCTAGAGGAAGGGTCTGACCACAGAGGGTGGCTGTAGAAATGAAGCGGGACACAGGAAACAGATGCCTGAGCCCGCCCTGCAGAGGCGGCCTTTAGGCCTCCACCGTGGTGTTCAGGAGCCCATGGATCTTAAAAGCAAGGTGTGGGCAGAAGAGGGACTGAGAACCGCTCTGCGCCTCAGAAAGAAGCCATGATCACCCTGGGGCCAAGGCTCTCCAGTGAGATCCTCTCCAGTCAGCAAAACCTCCTGTGAATCGGTGTCGGAGTCAAATTTAGGGAATTTTTAGCCACGGTCTAGTTCTGAGAGACTGCCCGTGACTCTGCTGTGGTTTAGACTGCACTGGCCTCTCCTCTTGGTGGCAGCTCAGGTCTCCATGTCTCTCCCAGCTGCACTGGGCTACGTGGAGCCAGTAGATGACTGTCCTAGTGGGCACATGCCCTCTCAGATTGCTTCTCTTCCAACCTGCCCTCCGTCCTCCTTTCCTTTCTTCCTTCCTTTCTCTCCCCTCCCTGCCTTTCTTCCTTTGTTTTCTCTCTTCTTCCTTCCCTTTCTCCCTCCCTCTCTTTCCTTCTCCTTCCTTCCTTCCATGGGTAGCTAAGGGACCCTAAGCTCTGTTCTTACCCCCAAGCAGAGAAGACAGCACATTTGTCATTGGGCTTGGGTTGCATGCCATCCTGCTTGGTGTCCCCAGCTTCTGCCCTGTGCTGTCCTCGGGACCTGCCAGTGTTGGACTTCTGTCCAGGGCCACCAGTGAGTGTTGTCCTGCCCCAGCCCAGCGCTCTCAGTGTCTGTGGGAAGGTTTGTCTGACAAGAGCTTACTAGACTCCAAATTCCAAGGCTTGTTTTCACTGCTATTAGCGGCTTGTAGTGATCTTTATTCTGGGGCTGGTGTGTCTTCCACCATGGCTGTGGCTCTTCCTGATTGATTCCCCACATGTACCTGGGGTGTTGGCAGGCACTGTACTGTGTCCCTCCAGAGTTAATTTGCTGAAGCCCTGATCCCCACATGACAATCTGGAGAAAGGTTTTCTGGGGTCAAATGAGGTCACACGTCAAGCTGTAATTTGGTCAGATTCTTCCCCCTCAGACTTCTCCCCCCCCTTCCTGTCTTCCTTTCCTCTCTCATTCTCTCCCTTCCTTCCCCCTAGCCCCGCCCACTTTTCCCACCCGCTTCCTCTGAAGACGCGGTGAGAAGGCAGCCAAGTGCAAGCCAGAAGGCAGACCACCAGAACCTGGGCATGCTGACAGCCAAACCTTGGCTTTCCAGCTTCCAAACTGCAGGAAACCAATTTCTACTGTGCGAGCCACACAGCCTGGGCCCTGGTCAGCAAGGGCTGTGCAGCTGAACACGGCCACGTGAGAGGTTTCGTCCAGTCAAGTGTCCCAGCGCCATGTCTGCTCCAGGAGCAGCCTCTCCCCTCCTCTTTGGCCTTTGCACGACCCCGTGAGTTTCACCTCAGACCCTTACAAGCTAACTAGCAGCAGATGTCAGGAGTTGCTCCTGGCTTCTCTTCTTGTTGTCTTAACTCGAAGTTTTGGACACCTCACTACCACCTTACTCAGGCTTCTCCATCCAGATCTACGTTCCTCCAGTGGAAGATCGGCCATGACAGGGCTTCTCTGCCTTGTTCCCTCTGTCAGGAACCGTAGCCCCAAGCCTGCTGTCCACCATCCAAAAGGAGCGCTTCCTGTCTTCTACTGAGGTGTGTGGCTGTTCAGAACAAATGAAGGTCCACGCTGGTTCTCTCATGATCAAGACAACCGTCAAGGCCACTTGTAGTGGCACAAGCCTGTAATCTTGGTGTTCTGGGGGCCGAAGCAGGAGGATTGCAAGTTCAAGGTCAGCCCAGGAGGTTTAGTGAGATCTGTCTTGAGACTGTGAAAAGTAAGAGTGAAAAGAAAGCCAAGGCTCAGCCACAGAGCACGTGAAAAGTAAGAGTGAAAAGAAAGCCAAGGCTCAGCCACAGAGCACGTGCCTCGCATGCTCATGGCTCCGGGTCCAATCTCTACCACTGGAAGAAGAAACAGAAAAATACAGCTGTTTCATTTACGCCCATGTGCACATCAACTAAGTGCTGCATTGTGGCAGAACGCATCTTCACAGAGGCACACCCCGGAAGCAAGGCTGGCTTTCCACAGACAGAACACCTGCAGCAGAAACTCGGCGTCGTCAGGACCCCGGGAGCCCCAAGTGCAGAGGCGGGCCGAGTTTTCTGGCTCTACCTCTGCCTTCTTTGAGTCGGGCTGTGCTTTTCAGTGTCCACTGAATGCTACCTGCAGCGGCAGCTATCTGCTCACGGTGTAAGGGCAGCCAGAGGTGTGGCTAGCCACTGTCCAGAGCCACTGAGTATTTCTGTGTGCGACCACTGAAGCCAGTTCTAACATCTTTGAACAAGTGTCTTAGACACACGATGTGTGGCTCTCTGTGAGAATGACACCTAATGGCAGGAGCACAGAGCCATGCATGCTCAGCTTGAACAAACACCATCCCAGCACATGGAGACCATGACCCGGGACACTCTGCTGGCAGGTTGTGTTTTCTCTCACTTTCCTTTGGCTACCATGGCCACCACTCAGGTCCTCCTGACAACCAACAACGTTAACCCTCCCTCCCCTGACCTGTGTGGGCCCTCGGACGCCTCACTTGCTGAAGTCCCAGCTCTGATTACTTTGCCTGTTTTGTATTGATTTGCCTCACCTTTCTTTTAAAGTCTGTGTGTGAGTTTTTCATTCTAAGTGTGTATCATTTGCCGGGTGGGAGCGTCATGAGTCCGACCTCTTGGTTTGTTTTTCGGCTCCGCTGTGCCTCTGAGCTGGCGTCCAGTTGGTCAATGCTCCCATTTGGACAACACTACCTCAACCCATTCAGCCTCCCCACCCCCACCTCACTCCGTTTTGACTCTTCTTCACATCAGGATGACCCTGAGCCGAGGCCCTGCACGGCAAGCTCTCTCCATCCTTTGTTTCAGCCCCATCTTGACAGGCAGGCCTTTCCTCTGCTGTCGACATCGTCGATAAGAGTATCAGACAATGCAGGACTGATGTCAGTCCCCTGTGGCGCTGCAGACCTCCCCGCAGGGTTACACGGGGCCATTAGCTAACGCCTTTGTCTGTAATTATATACAACAGGCAACATTCACTTAGCAGATCATCTGGGATGTGATTCCCATTTCATCCTTGAGAACCACACGCCAGACTCTGCAAACGCCTGCCCAAGCCACTGCAATCACAGGTCCCTCATCTGCAGGCTAAGGACCATGACAAGGAAAGACAATGAGGTTAGTCGCACACCATCAGCTCAGACGCGGGCAGAGTGGGGGACGGTGGCCTGGGGGGCTTGCCAGCGCTCTCTACACTCGCTCTACTCACTCTGCTCTGGGATGAGATGTGCGCTAAGAGCTGATATTTTAAGAAGTCGGCAGGGGCCCTTCAAACCAGAGCAGATTTCCCTGACTGAGCTAAGGCACGTTGCCTAGCAACCAGCTCTCATTACGTCATTGCCAGACAGATTCTGAGTACCTGGGACCAGAAATATGAGGGTCTGGCGGAGAGGAAGGACACACAAGTAGAGAGGAAAGGAGGCTCGTTACTGACTGGCCTGGAAGGCCTCCTGGAGAAGGTGGTCCCTGATCTGAGTTTTGGGCTGGGATTGGTACTAGAGTCAGAGCAGATACTGTTTGGGGCTTGGGACAAGACCTGATGTATCAGTTCCTTTTCTTGTTCCTATGATAAAATACCTGACAAAAGGAACTTACAGAGGGAAATGTTTATTTTTACTTCCATGTGGAGGGTACAGTCCATTGCTGTGGACAAGGCAGCCAGAGCACGAGCAAGCTGGTGACAAGTGTCTGCTGTGGGAAGCAGAGAGAGGCAAAGCCAGTGCTCAGCTCACTTCCTCCTTTTTATTCACAGGGTCCCAGCCCAGGGGACAGCACTGCTTACCTTCAGAGAGCAGCTCCCCACCTCAGCTAAATCCCTCTGCAAATGCCCTCACAGAGCATGTATGTGTCTCCTGGGTAATTCCAACTCCGGTCAAGCTGATGATGAAGATGAACCATGTCACTTGGGTTCTCCTTTGAGGAGCCTCAGAGACAGAGGGCCCCAGGCCCAAAGCCACAGCCTGAAGGTCTCCAGAACTTCTGAGCGCCTGTGAAATCAGATAGCAGGTGCGGGGCCCTCAGCTCTGGGCTCCCACGTGCTATCACTGAAGTTGGGGTGCTGACTAAGTGCCTGGCTCTAGGAGAGCTCGTCACATGATAGCCCAGTCTCTGTGTCCTGTGCAACCTTCACGCAACGGCACACAATTATCAGGACAGACAGGGGCCTCCCTGCTCTTTCTGCTCTCTCATGAGCCCTTCAACTTGGCCCAGTCAGGCCTTCCCAGGGTCTATCAGTGGACAGGGCCTGGCCCCACAGAAAGGTGTGGCTCTGTGAGGACCCTGAAAAAGGGGTGGCCCTAGATGTGATCACAGTGTCCCAGAAAGAAGGAAGCAGGAAGGTCTGAATCCAGCAGACATGGGCAGAAGCTGTCGGAGGACAGGCCTGAGGAAGATGGGGAAGATGTCAGGTCCCAGAGCACAGGCTGCTGTAGGAGCAGAAAGGACCAACTGGAATCCTGGGACCTGGTTGGGGGTGGCGCCTTGGAACATTTTGAGATGGGGTGATTTTAAGTTCGGATGAGTTATCTTAGCAGTAGAAGTCTCACAAGGGGCTCAGTTGTCCCATACACAGTGAACTTCAGACCCTCAGCTGGCCAGGGCCCGCTCCATAAGCACCTCCATGGGCCCTCTCAGGCCTATGAGCATTTTTGTCTTGGAGGCATCTGCCTGGAAGTCCCTTGGAGAAGCTATGTGCCTGGGAACACAGAAGACACCCATATACAAAAAGCTGGGTTGAGACAGGGTCAAGTAAGAGGTAGACACCAGGAGGGGCCCCGCCCACCCCACTGCCAGGTCTACCGAGGAAGTCCTGCCACAGGCGGTTGGAAAAGTCCTTGAGTACTCTCTCATCCCTGCATTCCAGGTAGGGGCCGGGTCAGACCCACACGTGGCTTCAATGTCTGCTGCTGTTGCTTCCATGGGAAGCCTTAATTGACGAAGCAAAACAAACATTTGCTTTGGTGATCCTCGCTGAGTTAGATACACAGCATTATTTTAATTAAGCCTTGTGACTGATGAATCTCAATAAAGCAGCTGTTCTGGAGTATTCAGGTATATAAATAAAAATAACATCAGGCGGTGGCTGGGTGCAGGCTTCGCACAAGCTGTGTGTCATCATGAGGGGCTGACGAGGGCTGCCTGGAGCAGAACACTTGGGGACACCAACATCTGACCTTGGGAAAGGCCACCCAGCACTCTTGGAGAAAGGACTCTTTCAGAGATGGGCCTGGACGGGGACCAGGAGCTCTTGGAGCAAAGGCTGCCAAAGCTTCCTGGGAGACCGGGGAGGTGTCCCACTGGGCCTGACACACTGGGAGAGCACAAGGCTCTTCCACAGGAGCTTTGTAGCTAGGAACATAGGCTCCAGCAGTGCTGGAACTGCTTGGGAAGCCAGAGTGTGGGGTAGAAGGTTCGGGAAGCTGTCCTCAGCCCAACCCTGCACCCACCAGTTCCCGCTCCTGCAGTGTCCCGCCCAGTGGGGTGCAGATTACGGCCTGGATATGTTCCCTTCCAGTCCACTTGTTCGAGCCCTAGGACCCGTCCAGGGTCAGGTACCCAGCTCCCCTGGACTCTGGGGGCTCAGGTCCCTTTTGTAAAATGACACCAGCTACATCACCTGTGCAACATCTCTCCATGTACTTTAACCGTCTCCAGACGCCTTGAACTCCCTGACTGCTTCATGGGCAGTGTGAGAGGCAGGGAAGCCACACAGTGGGGCTCCACAGGCATGATAGCCTGTGAGTGGGGCAGGACAGGGCTCCGTGAGATTCCTCGCTCCCTCAACAGCCATTAAGTGAAGCAGCCAGCAGTGTCGAGGGTAGTGGCCTGGGATCAACCAGAGAGGGCTCGGTCTCTGCAGCCCCCATCTCCCACCCTTACCCCACTGCTAACTTGGCTTTCACGCCCAGTGTGCTTTTCTGAGGAAACCCCTCAGGTCCCTTGTGGTTTCCTCTTCTACATACATCGTCCTCCATCTGGGACTTCATCACCAGCGTTAGCCCTCCCCAGAGCAGCGTGACGGGCCTCCATCAATTAACTCTACCGTTAACCGAGCGAATAATGATCTGCAAAATTGGCGGAAGTTACGTTAAGTAGTTTGGTGGTTAACTCCGGTGCTGTTGATATTTCTGCGAAAAAATAATTAAGTGCCTTTCACTGGCGAGATTTCAGCTTAAAGTTGTTATGCATCTAATAATTTTATCACAAGTCATTTAACTTGGAATTTTGCTTAAATTCATTGCAACACGCAGCTGTGATAGACTCCATCAAAGGAGCATGGGTTAGCACAGTGAGGGAGCGAAGGACTGATGCCGTGTCCATTAGAAGCCATTCCCCGGGGCCTCCTGGCCTTTCCCCCGCGATGCCCTACAGTGGAGCATTACAGAGCTAGCTGCCCCACCCCCGGAGGGTCCTACGCCGGCCACCAGCTTGGCCAAGCCTTGCAGTGGTTCCCCCAATTACCAGAATCCTTCTCACTGCATGTCAAATTGTCCCTGAGAAGCTACTGCTCTGGCTGCCTCACAGCCTCACGGTGAGTTTATCTTGCAAACCTGACCCCAATGGGTCCTTGCAGAAGCAAAGCCAGAGAAATGCCCAGAGTGACCTTGTCACCACCCTCACCACA
The DNA here is from genome assembly GCA_028658305.1 of Pachyuromys duprasi. Taxonomy (NCBI): domain Eukaryota; kingdom Metazoa; phylum Chordata; class Mammalia; order Rodentia; family Muridae; genus Pachyuromys; species Pachyuromys duprasi. Next base: position 5,118,481 of record CM053765.1, read on the forward strand.
GGAAGGAACCAAGAGCAGTTCCTTGGCCCTCAGGAGCTGATGGCAGGTGGCAGGCAAATTGTCAAATGGTCCTTAGTCAGCCAAGACTCCCAGGAGACCCTGGCACAGTCTCCTACCAGGTCGGAGAATGAGCTGATGGTACTAACACCTTGGTCTTCTAGAACGGTTGGGGCTGTTGCTCAAGTGCGTGCAGCCTTCAGCCTGGCCTTCACTGCTGACCACGCTACATAACAGATGATCCCAAACTCAGCACCTGAAAGCAACAGACACATTGCCTCCAAGCACTGGGGGTCAGACACTGGGAGTCCCACCTCTTGGGATCCTGTGTACTAGGCATGGCTACTGCCAAGCAAAGGTTCGAAGGGGACAAGAGCTATGTCCCAGCCCTTCCCATGACCAATGCTTCAGGTCCTAGCCTTCATCTCGTTGGAACTCCCCAGGATAAGGATGGAAGGGACCCACAGAATTTCAGAACCTGGGCTCTGCAGCATTCTGTTCCCTCGGGTTGAACCTCCTGTCACCCTCAGAGAAGAGACTGAGTCAGGAAGTCAGGGCACTGTGACCCTCTGTGACTACCTGTTGAATCCTCTTTCTGGACCCTTTCCAGTCCCACACATGCTCAAATTCATATACAAGAATGGATAGGCTCCTGGCTGCCATTGTGTCCCACCCCTGGTTTGGAATGTGCCCTGATGGGAGCCCTGGTCTCCCGGAGGCTGGCTATGTACATTTGTTTTGGAGAAAAGCATGGCTTTTCACCTAGAGACTTCTGGAATCTTCTTAGCCCTCCATCACTGATGTCAACACCCCTCGACAGATGGCGAGGGGGCAGCTTCATTGGGCTCTGGCCCTCTCTGTCTTCCTGGTCCTACCCACTGGTCAATGGGGCATTTGGGGTTGGTGCCTTGTCCTGATTTGGTATACAGAGAAATCAAAGTCATTTAGAGTTACAAGACCTAATATGGGTGTGGGTTAGCCTAAGCCACCTCCCTTAGGACACTGTGTACAAGGTACCCCACCCAATAAAGGAAGATTTATATGATAAACCACATGTAGAAAGTACAAAAGTGGGGGCTCAGGAGAGAGCTGGGCATGGTTCTCTGGGGACAGGTGTCTAACAGAAGGAGACACCCAAGGTGGAGAAGATCTCAAGACCAGGAAGGCTAATGGATGAGTACAGACTGTTCTGAAAGGAAGGAGCCGACTACAGAAGGCATTCATCAGGTGAGCCTGACCCCATTTGTCCTTGGGGTGAAGGCTGTGCAGTGAGGGGGAACCAGAGCCCTGAGGGGCAGAGGCAGTAGCCATCTGACCTCCCCTCCTGGTGTGGCCGCAGCTTGTCCTGGTCACGCCTGCCTGTGTCTCTATCACATCTCAGTAATAAATGAGACATTCTGAGCAGCCCATCAATTTTGGCACGATTGGCTTTCAGGGTCCAGGCCGCCTGCACTGCCTTTCGGGTGGATAAACACACTGGTCGGCCTTTGTTCCTAGTTTCCGAGAGAGACCGTTTGTCAGAGAGATTTATACCCGCTTGCTGCCTGGGAGCTCCTGCTGCGTTCTCCTCACTCTGTTTATCACCTGAGGGCGCTGGCTCACCTTGAGTCTCTCTGGGAGGGGTTCCCTGATGTGAGCACTGAGGAGCTTCCCAGGCTGCTCACAGGGTCCCAGACACAGCACAAAGAGCTCCCAGGCCTGCCTTGAAAATACCTGGTAGCAGGAGGAAACAAGGCCGTGGAAGACTAGGGTCTTCCATTGAGACATTCAGGAAGACTAGGGTCCCCTCAGGAACCACTGTTACCAATAGGCCTGTGAGTGAGGAGAAGGTGGGCAGTGGGCCCACCCTGGGGTATCTAAAAGGCCTGAGGGCGATGCCCAGCGTGCCTTCCACTGCAGGGATCTCGTGGTGGTAGTGTACAGAGCTAGCCATTGGCCCAGACAGCTCAACCTTGAGCTCATCAGCTGCTATTGGACACATATCTACAGGAACTGGCTTGGTTTGGAGCTGGGGCTGAAGCACCTTGGTGCTTCCCTATGCCCTATTTCTATCTGGCAATAAGAAGAGGGGGCCAGGAGATCTCTGTGCTGGGTTCTAGACTTCTTCCATGTGGGTTTTTCCAGTTTCATTTCTGTTGCTGTAACAAATATCCTGATCAGCATACAATAAAATTTTTTAAAGGAGGAAAGGGTTTGCCCTACACTTCCAGGTCACTAATCTGTCATTAGAGGGAACCTAAGGCAGGAACGCAGGCAACTGCTCTCATCAATCCAAGCCAAGAGCAGAGAGAAATGAATATGCCCATGGGGTCTGCTTCCTCTCACCTGGGTTTTTCCTAATCTCTATAGTTCAGAACCAACCCTCTCCTAGGGAATGGTGCTGCCCACTGTGGCCTGGGCCCACCTACATCAATTAACAATCAAGACAATCCTCCAAAGACATCCTCACAGGCCAACATGATCTAGGCAGGCCTTCATGCCAGAATCCTTTCTCGGGTGATTCAAGTTCACAGTTAAAACTAACCAGCATACAGGCCACAGCCGCTCTGCCTCAGGGCCCTGAACATGGCTCTGGCCCAGATCGGGGCGATGGAAATCTGTGGGATGAATGGCTTTGCAAGAAAGGAGAATGAATGAAAAGCAGGCGTGTATTTTTTTTTAATTTATTTATTTTTATCTCAATCACAGGTTGGGTACTTTGAATCCCAGGCGTAGCCCCCTCCCCCATTCCCTCCTACCCTCCCACTCCCTCCCTCATCTCCTTCTTCCCCGCCCCCTCCAA
>CM053765.1:5121759-5187263 GCA_028658305.1 Pachyuromys duprasi
TTTCTCTGTTTTGCTTCTGACCGGATGATCTGTCCCTTGGTGAGAGTGGAGTGTTGAAGTCTCCCACTATTAGGGTGTTGGGATCAATGTGTGATTTCAGTTTTAAAATTGTTTGATTTACATATGTAGGTGGTCTTGTATTTGGGGCATAAATGTTCAAAATTGTGATGTCCTCCTGTTGGAATTTTCCTTTGATGAGGAGGAAGTGCCCCTCCTCCTCTTTCTTGATTAACTTTGGTTGAAAGTCTATTTTATTAGATACTAGGATTGCTACCCCAGCTTGTTTTCTGGGTCCATTTGCTTGGAAAATGGTTTTCCAGCCGCAGGCGTGTATTTTTGCAAGGACTAATGTTTTCCACTGTGGACTTGGAAACAGTTTAGAGATCTTTGTGCCTTGGTTCTCTGCGCTCAGGAGGGAGGATGGCAGTGTCAAGTCTCTGGATCTCCTCCACTCCCTGTGCCTTTCCATGGCTGGGTAGTGGACTGTCTCTCTTCCCAACACACTGATCCCACCTTCCAGCTTCCTAGTTGCCTGACGGATTTGTGCTAAACTGCGCTGTCAGCACTGAACTCCAGCCGTAAGGTTGGTTGGTGGACTTGCCTCTCAGATGTTTCTATAGGCTCTAGACTTACATGTGAAGATATTCCTCACCTGGTAGAATAAGGCGGAAAGAACTGCCCGCACTCTTCCCTAAGCTTGTGTAATAGTTCACACATTTTTCTAAGGTGTTCAAGTTCTCTGTCCTTCGGTGTGTTTGTGTTCTTGTACGTACAGGTGAACATGTGAGTGGGGCCATGTGTGTGCACATGTGAATGGAGGTCAGAGTGGTGGCTTTCCTCAGGAGCCATCACCTTGTTTATGGTGTGTTTGAGTGTGTGCGTCTGTGTAAGTGTGTGTGTGTGTGTATGTGTGTGTATGTGTGTGTGAGCTTTGCATGTATGGAGGCCAGAGCTTGCCTCCCTCTATCACTCAACAGCTCATGTTTTGAGTCTAACAGAGTCTGCAGCTCACTGCTGGCTACCCTGACCACTAAACCTCACTCTGCCTGTCTCACCTCCCTGCTCTGGGATTACAGTCCATTCCACCACGCCCAGCATTTTACACCTCTTGCTAGGGATACAAACTCAAGTCATCTTGTTTGCACAGGATAAAACTGAGCCAATCACCCCTACTCTACCATTTTTTGAGACAAAGTCTCTCACTGGGACCTAGAACTCACAGATTAGCTTGGCTGGGCTATCTCTAGAACCCACTGGCTAGGCTAGGCTAGCTCTAGAACTCACTGGCTAGGCTAAGCTAGCTCTAGAATCCACTGGCAGGCTGGGCTGGCTCTAGAACCCACTGGCTAGACTAGGCTGGGCTAGCTGGCCAACAAACTCCAGGATCTGCCTGTTTCTAGTGCTGTGATTGCAAATGTACTATCATGCCCGGCTTTTTCTGGGGGCCCTGGAACCAAACGTGGGATTTCTGGCTTTCAAAGGAAGTACTTCACTGACTGAGCTGTCTCCCCACCCCCTAAGCCAGAGACTAAAACCTCTTTGGTTTGTTTTGAGGCAAGAGTCTACAATAAAGTCGATTTCTTAATAAGCACAGTAAGGATTTCCCAGGATTTTCATTTGCCCATGATGTAGTTTTGAATAATGATTAATATATTTTCCTAGAAATCACCTCTGATGGTCAATCTTCATTATCGGCTCGTCTGGATTTAGAATCGCCTTGGGTATAAGCCCTGGGTGTAGAGAAAGACAGGAAGGCTCATCCTGAATGTGGGAAACACCGAACAACGCTGGGATCCCAGACCTAATAAAAGGAGGAAGAGAGCTGAGCGCCAGCATCCATCTCTGTCTGCTTCTTGACAGTCGGGAACCCTCAAACTGAGAGTGCAGACAAACCCTTCCCTCCTTTAGTGCTTTTGCAAGGTATTTCATTACACCAGTGAGAGAAGTCACTAATACATTGCCTGTTTCATCAGATGTTCCACACTTATTAATATGTTGTTCCCGATACTGATTTATAAATTTTCTCTTCTTAAATTTATATCAATAAGGATGCTCTATTTTCCACTGCTACTACCTATGTGTATCTTCTCATATTTTCTTTCTTTTTTCATATGTATGTATGTGCGGTGTGCACTGCCTGTGTGTATGCGTGTGGGTTGTGTGTGGACACGTGTGAGTGTGCACGCGGAGGCCCACAGCTGACGTCAAGCATCTTCCTCAGCCACTGTCTACCTTGTACGTTGAAGCAATGTCTGTTTCTCGACTCCAGAGCTCACGGAGGATGTGGCCGGTCTTGCTAGCCGGCTTACTACTCCGGTTTCCTGACCAAAATGGCAGGAAGGCCCTATCACTGCCGACCCTTCACGTGGGCTCTGGGGTCTGACCTCTAAGGCCTTCTTAGCAAGCGCGTCACCGTGGATTACAAACAACAATGATGCATACTTAAGGAATGTGGTGTTTTGACTGACGTGTGTTTCAGGAAGAGCCAACCAAGCTAATTGGCACACCTACCTCCACTCTGACTCCTTGTTGGTGGGTGAGGGTGTCTCAAACCTATTTTCTTGGCAATTTTGAAATGCCCAGTGATGCTGTGGACACCGAAAAAGGTGGCTGAATCCTCTGTCCCTCTGCAGACCATTGTCTGCTTTTACCCGTCCCTTCGTTTAGCAACTCAATCCATTTTATCAATGTCTGCTCTTGTTTTTCTTTCCTTCCTCTGTCTTTAGTCCCCTGCTTTCAGTTTATTGAGCTAGATACTTTGCCCATTAATTTTCAGGCCCTTTTCTTTTCTAATTGAACTATTTAAACTGATTGAGTTTTCCCCACATTCAATGTTAAGCTAACCCAGCAAGTTTTACTACTATGCACTTGATCATCGTTTCAAAATTCTAGCTCCCTCCCTGTGCCTCCCCTAGCTAAGAGACTGTTTGCTTTGTGAACTTCCAGGTGTTGGGTATCTCCAGTTGTGTTCTTGTCATCCTTCCTCACCCAGCACTGTTCAAGGCAATGCATACATTGTACATTTTGGCACCTTGGACTGGCTTCATCACTTAGATGGCTCCTGGTCCTTGGTTCAGTCTCCAAGAGTACAACTTGCAGGGCTGGAGAGATGGCTCAGCAGTTAAGATGGCTGCTCTTCCGGGAGACCCAAGTTCAGTTCCCAGCCCCTGAGACTGCTCACAACCGTCTATGACTCCAGTACCAGGAGATCCAATTCCCCCTTCTAGTCTCCCTGGGTACTGCATACATTCACAGACGTACATGCAGATGAAACACCTATACACGTGAAATGAATAATAATTTTTAAAGCACTACGTGACGCACGGGTCAGCGTGAGGGATGGGTGTCCTTCGGAAGCCTCCCTGGTCCCTCGTGTCCAGAGTCTCTTTCTGGAATCTCAGCAGTCATGTGACTAAGAAAAGCTGGACAAGTGTGGGGGTGGGAAGGAGTCACAAGAGCCTCCCAATCCCAGGGATGCTAATGAGGGAAGTGCTGTGCCCAGGAGGGGTCCAAGAGGCTTCCCAGAAGAGGTGACGTCTAGTCTGCCACTCAGAGGATGCCCACTGAGTCTCACCCGCTGCAGGCAAGGAATGAAGTAAAATCAGCATGAGCCCATGGGTGAGGGCAGCCTCTTCGGCAAGAGCAGCCTGAGTGCTACGCAGCATTGTCCTCCTCGCTGTCCAAGCCCAGGACAGTTAGCATAGCTGTCCCTGGCATCTGAGGTGAGTGGAGGTTCAGGGATCCCTGTAGATATTCAAATCTGCAGATGCAGGGTCCTTTGCATGGAGTGGCAATGCAGCATCTTGGGAGCCCACTTCTTCCCCTTGTCATTACATCCTGTCTGGATTCCTAACAAGGCCTAATGCAGCTAACTGCTGCGTAAGTGGCTGTTACGCCGTATTCTTCAGGGAATAATGACAGGGAAAAGCCTGTGTTCGGTGCAGATGTAATTTGTTTTTTTTTTTTTTTGTAAGTGTTTTTTAATCCATTGGTTGAATGAGGATAGCCAACTGTATTATTATGTACGGGTAGGGAAACTGAGGTAAGGAGAGGTAACTTCACTGACTCAAGGTTGTTAAAGTGTGACATCCTTTAACACACAGTCAGGAAGTGGAAACCCAGATGTGCTATTCCCAGCTTCTCTGTGATGTCACAGAGTTCTGCTCTCCCACACTAGAGGCAAAGGCTAGTAGGAATAAGGGCTGACTGTCTGCTGAGTTCACAGCACCCACTCCTTACTCTGACACCCTGAAATTGAATGTTTCTGCAGGGAGGAGACCATGCTAGCACCTGCATGAAACTGTGAGGTCAAAAAGACTGTCACTCCTTTCACAGGTGAGGAAACTGAGTTCCAGAATGCTGACCTAGGCAGCATTTCCTCAGCATCCTGAGGTGAACCCTGGCCATTCCTTGTGACTGGAGCAGAGGTCCTGCCCTTGTTCTGTCACAACAGCAGCAGAGCCTTGACCATGGATTTCACCCTCACAACCCCTTCAATCCAAGGAACACCAAGGCCAGTTCTGCACCTGAGGTTGGTGTCTGAGATGGCCTGTGGTGGCCAAACAGAAGGGGCCATCAGAACCCCTGTCATCTGTGGCGTCTTCCATGACTGGGCCTGGCTCCGCTCCTGCTGCCAGACAGGGCTCTGCTTGCTGCATTACATGGGTGGTGCAGAAGGGTGACTCTGGGGATGAGACCTTGAAGCGGGGGAGGCCAGAGGAGCTGTTCAGGGAGCCAGGAGAAATGTCTGGTCACTTCGGGCTGCTGGAGGCAGGAAGGCGCGAGCTCTGGAGAGGGGAACTGCCTTGCTCAGAAGGCAGCTGGATGTACCAGTTTCTGGGGTCCTGAAAGAGCCCCAGGAGTCACTGGGACCGATGGAGGAGGGAGCAGTAAGAGCCCAAGGTCCTGGCTCTGGACCGCAGTTCTCTTCCCATAGAGGAGCGTGGCCTGCAGGTCACTTCCCATGGTGCTCACGTGGGCTTCATTCTGAGAGCACCCTGGCATGCCCTCTGCAGACAATTTCCCCAGCACTCAGTAACCCTTCAAGAGTCTACATCCTGGTCCCAGTCACTGTTCCAGCTGGCCAGCCCAGTCTCTCCCAAGCATGTCCAGACTGCTTCCTGTCCTCTGGGTGATGGGAAGATGGCCATGCTGGCTGTTCCAGCCTTGCAGAGAGACCGAGTGTGAGAGGTTGTCCCTGGAGATTGCCCAGAGAAAGGAGCCTGGGGATGCTGAAGGGCACGGTGGACACCAAGGGGAGGGGGAGGAAGAGAAAGTCCCCAGTCCCTCAGCTTATCTCTCCATTTTCTGTAAAAGGAAAGGTCCTCCGGCCACACCAGTCTCTAAGCAATTCTCTCCTGAGGAGCTACAGACAAGAAACAAGAGACCAAAAGGAAGAAAATAAAGAACAACAGCCATCCCAGGATCCTCACAGGGGACTCTCCAGCCAGGAAGACCATCTCCCTCCTTCTCCCAAGGCCACACAGAAGGAAGAGGGAACAGATGTCCTCCATGCTGAAGGGAGATGAAGATATCTTCACCTGGGGACGCCCATGGCTGGCCCAGAAACATCTCAGGCCTCATCAGGCTTCCAACACCCCTAACCAACAAGGAGGGTCTCCCAAAAGGGAGATCAAGGCACAGAGGGAAGGGGCTTGGGGTGTGTGATGACAATGGCAAAATGATGTTCTCTGGTGCGTGTGCGTGTGTGTGTAGAGCATCTGGGGAAGAGAGCCCATTAATCTAGGCCCCATGGTCTCTCCTGGGAAGGGGGGTTGCAACAAAAGGCTATAGGGTTCTCTCTCTCTCATTTCTCCTCCTCTTCCTCCCTCCTCCTCCTCCTTTCCCTCTTCTCCCTCCTCCTCTCCCTTCTTTCCTTCTTTCCCCCCTCCCTCTTCCCCCTCCCCTCCCTCCTCTCTTTGGCCCTTTGGAAATGGAAGAGAAGAAAGAAGCCTTTCATCAGCTGTTGCTCATGGAGGCGGTGACCCTTCGTCCATGTATCCCCAAGACTCACAAGACTGACAGTGCAAGACTGGAGGACAGGAGGCCACCTGCAGCTGACCAGCATCTGCAGGTCACCAAGGGTCACACAGCAGCCAGCCTGGCTGGGTGCTGAGAATGAGGGGTCCTGGCCCTTGTTTCAGCTCCATCTACACAGTGGGGTAGGTGAGGATTGGTCCTGCATGAGTCATCCAAATGCCCAGGAGGATAGTTTGCATGAAGAGACGTTTGCTCTGACTCCCGGTGCAGAGGGATTGGGTGGCTCATGTGGAGAAGGCACGGAGGCAGCAGTGGCTACATCTGCTGCAGGAGCACTTCAGCAGACACAGACAGGACGGCCCAGGCCTGAGACACTTCCAGACACTCCGAGTGACAGGATTCCGTCCTCCTAAAGACTCCACACCTTTCAACATACTCAACGTAAGGATCAAGAATTCAAAACACAGCCAGGTGTGGTGGTGCACTCCTTTAGTGTCAGCACTCAAGGAGGAAGAGGCAGGCAGCTCGACGTGAGCTTGAGGCCAGCCTGGTTTACAAAGCGAGTCCAGGACAGTGAAGGCTACACAGAGAAACCTTGTCACACACACACACACACACACAAATCAAAACATGAGCCAGGGTGGGAACAGGCACCATTTCAGAGGCAAACCATAAGGGACCCCTCATCACTGCATGGCACTGTCATCCCCTCACTCCAGCTCTGCTTCCGGTGTCATCTGGGTTCTGAGGAACTACCATGCTGTCCTGGGCAGCAGCACAGGAGGAGGAGGACAGGCGGAAGTGCCCTCAGAGGCTAGTGACAGAGAAAGGGCAGCCAGAGCTGTGCTGGCTAGCAGAAGGGCCTGGACCCCACAGTGCCAAGGTTGCATTCCGGCGTCTGGGAGCAGAACCTGGGTCTTACGGGGCATAGGTGGGCCCCCAACTTGGGCAGCTGCTGTGACCATGGGCTCTCTGGAGCAGGCACAGAGGGCCATCACAAATGTAGAACGTGGTGGAAAAGGCTGAAAACCAGGCTCTTTCCTCTTTCCTAGCTGAGCCTGGAGCAGAGCCTGGAGAGAGTCCAGCCTTGAGCTGAAGCTGGAGCTGAGCCCAGAGTGAACCTGGAACAGAGCCTGGAGTCCATCTTGGAGCCAAGCCTTGAGCTGAGCCTGTGCAGCCAGCACCTGTTGCCTCTACTTCCCTCCCTTCCTTTCCCACCAGCCAACTATTCCTGATACGTGTCTGTCTGCAGGCACAGCCTCCCTCCCCTCACCCACGTGGGGTTCCTATAATCCAAGTCATTTGAAACATGGACAATATTTTAACTCAGCTCTACCACCATTACGGATTCATTTGACATTCAGTGTGCAGCAATAACAATGAATTTCCTGGGTACTGAATGTCACATCCTTCCATGGAAGCCAGCCACTGTCGTTACCATGCATAGCCATATCCCTCACTGCTCCCCAGCAGCCTCTGGACTCAGTGAAGGCCAAAGAGCACCCTGAGCACCTAGGCCACCCTACCCCCCTACACACCGGAACTGCCCCGGGAGGAGTCACTGGGGAGGGGCACGGCAGCCCATGGGGCCTGTATCCTAGGAGTCCCAGACACCTGATGACACCTGTAGAGCTGGACAGTTACCTCTACAGCAGCTCACAGACCTTGCAGCTCCCCACTGGTGGCCTGGCCCGTGTCCCATGCCCAACGCCCAATGCCCTCTTAGTGGAGCTAGGGTGCCTCCTCCTTGATCTGTCAGAACCAGGCTGAGTCTCAGGCTACCCCAAGCATGCTCCTTAGGCTCTTCTGACACTGGCTCGTCCAGCCCTGAACCTGTAGGAAGCACCAAGTTCTGCCACATTTCTAGGTTTCTCCCTACTGGAGAACTTGGCCCTAAAATGGATGCCCAACCCTTCCCCAGGACCTCCTGCAAGCTGGACATGTTGATTTAGGCATCCTGTGTTCCAACAACTCAAAAAGCTGGGGCTGCCTTCTGTCTTACAGATGAGTAAGCTGAGCCTTGAGAGATGCAGTGGGCTCGAAGAGGTTGGCAGCCCCAGACAGTGAAGCTGGGCCTGCCTGCCCCAAGTGCCTCCACTTGCACCCCAGGGCCCCATTCCTACCTCAGCTCTCCCCAGGTCTCTGCACTAGCAAAACCATCGGTAAGGAGCTGTTCCCCATCGGCTCTGGCCTGCCCACCCATCAGAAGAGGCCACCATGTGCGGCCTGGTGTCTTCCCAGGAGGCTAACTGTTAGATGGACAGGGCCTTTTTCTTCATCTCTAGATAAGGGCCTTGCTAGAGGGAAGGCTGAAGGGGCATCCAGACCGGGAGGGGAGTGGCAGAGCAGGCACAGGCTGGGCAGGGAGATTCTTGGGAGGAGTGCCTGCCAGGACAAGAGAGACGGAGAACCAACCTCTGACCCTGGTGCAGGCCTGGAAGTCCTAGCCGCCACTCTCCTCCCGGGCTGTGTTAGCTACCTTGTTGTGACAAAATATCTGACAAGAGTGACTTAACACACGAGGCTTCTCCGGGCTTGCAGCTGGAGGGGACTGGAGAGTTAGTCAGCAGGGGCAGGGGGCCGGCCATGCTGAGTCCACACTCAGGATGCAGAGAGCCATGCATGCTGGCATCCTGCTGGGTTCCTCCTCCTTCCTTTTATGCAATTTGGAACCTGGCTGTGCCCAAGGCCATCCAGTAGTGGATGTCCTACTCCTTCAGTTAATGCCCCCTGGGCGTGCCCTCATAGACACAACCAAAGGTATGTCTACCTAATTCCTGCTTTTTCACTTCAGTCAAGCTGGCAGCTCAGATTAAACCATACCTGGGGTAGGGGTGGGAATCTTGGGCGCAGATGTCTGAGGAGCCAGGAATCTGGGACCTGGTTTGCTAAGCCAGGAATGTGGCAGATCCGGGGTGAAGCAGACACCTTACTTTTCCCCTGGATGTAGAGCTGGGTCCCTTTCTTGCCAGGTCTGCACTGGCCTTGGGTATTAACTTGTTCAACTTTGAGAACATGTCAGAAAGACATCTGGGAGTTCTGAGGCCTGGTCTTAAGAAGCAGCTTTTGTCTGTCTCACCAGAGAGGGCGCCTGAGGGGCAGGCCATGTGGAAGATGTCTGCTCCCTTGACACAAGGAGAGAAGCAAGGCCTCCTGGGTAGTGGCCCACGAAAGCCAGAGGGTAATTTATACCAATAACTTTAGGTTAACTCTCATCTTTTAGGCTTACACCTCAGGAAAGAGAGAGAACAGTACTGGGAGCCCTGCCCATGAGCTGCCACTGTAACAAGTGCTTCAGGCATGTGTCATCACACTGTGCCCTCAAACTCAGAACTGATTAAAGACAAATGTGAGACTCGAACTAATGAAACTCAGAAGAAAGCCACAGCGTAGATCGAACAGCAGCCTTGGCAGTGGCATTTTGGACACAGTATGAAACTCTCAGGAAATAAATAATAGCAAATAAGTGAGGAACATCAGCACAAAGCGTTCTGCACCATGCAGGAAACAGCCACATGATAAACAGGCCAGCATGGACTTGGAGAGAGTATTTGTTGCACTGTGTGTGTTTGTGTGTGTGTCCCACACAAGTGGAGAGGATAGCTTGGGGCATCCGTTCTTCCTCTGTGTGTCTTGGCAAGTGAGCTCAGTCTGGGCAGCAAGAGACTTTACCCACTAAAGCCACTCAACCGGCCCAGAGACAATATCTGAAAGCCAGACATGGGATAAGAGGTTAATACCCAAAATACATGTGGTCAGTTCAAAAGGAAGAAGACAAAAAAGCTTACTGAAAAGGTAGGCAGAGGACCCCAAAAGACAGATCTCAAAAAAGAAATGAATGCCAGTAGATACACCGGAAAATCTCAGTATCGTAAGCTCTCAGAGCAGTGACAGCCCAACTTCACAGGGACATCACTTGTTAGAATGGCCCTGCCACCAAGTCTGAATATAGGAAGAGGCAGCGAGGATGTGGAGAAAAGGTGTTACAAATAGAATTTGATGGCTCATTTCCAAAGATGCCTCGAGCTAGCTTCAGTTCAGCTACAAATGAACAAAGAGCATCAGACCCCTGGGAATGCCAGCTAGTCTATCCACCTGCCCCACAAACACACACCCAAAGTGGAGTTAAAGTAGAAAATTAGGAACAGTCACACTTGCCTGCAAGGCCATGCCTCTGAGAATCCTTAACATAAACAAGGTTTAAAGCATACAGACAAAACCATGCAGAGTTTTTGTTGAGGAAAAAGTACAATGTAAGCAATAGAGGGAAACATAAATCCTTAGCAACGCATAAGATTATTTCTGTAAAGGAAAGAAAAGCCATGGGTTAGGGGTTAAAGATTTCCTCTGCACTCAAACATTGTGTTGACACCAGACTTTGCAAAGTCATAAAATATACGGCTCCAGTTTTAGCACTCTGAGCCTCCAAGGCTCTTATTATGAAATGAGAATGCTCTTATTATAGTGTGAGGACCAGTGTCTCTCACAAGCAGACTACTGTGGTATTGTCTTCTCAAAACACAGAGCAGAACAACCACACGATGAGGCAATTTTACCTCTCATCACGTTATATATGAAGGAAATATAATCTGCATTGGGGGGTGGACACCTGCACCCCATGTTCCCTGCAGCCAGAATATGACCCAACCTCTCAAGAGTGGAGTGGATAAAGAAACTGTGATGCATACATCCACGATGGGCTATTATTCAGCCTTTAAGGAGATGCTGTCATTTGTAAGATGGACAAACAAGACATAGTGCTAACTGCAATAAGCCAAAGAATCAAAAACACTTCAAGATCTCTCATAGGCATGAGAACTAAGGGTTAATACACAGAATCAGAGAGAGAAACAAGGGCTCCTGGGAAGTGGGAAGAAGGCAACAGGTACAAAGTGACAGTTCAAGAGGATGAGAGAGCCCAGGACCACAGCGCTCAGCAGAATTGTGGCTCATGATTCTGGCAATGCGCTGAGTATGGGTCCCAGTGAATCTCAAGCTCCTGTCACAAACAGAAATGCAGGGCAGTGAGGAAACGGGTGCAGACACCAACTTGGCTGTAGAAATCTCTTTTCTGTGGAGAGGCACATCAAAACATGGTTTCCTCAGCTTTGCTAGCTGTGCTTTGGGCTTTTAATGATATTAAACAAGGTGATTTCCTGGCTTGGGACAGGAAGGTAGCAGATGTCCCAGGCTGCTGCTGGTGGGCATTCTGTGGCAACAGATACTTTCCTGGAGGCTGAGGACCAGTGCCAGTCACACAGTGGCAGAAATTCTCCCACCTGCAGTAATGTGGGGAAGAGAGAAGACCGCCCACTGGCCTGGGCACCTGGCTGGGGCCTTCAGGCAGAAGGATGGCGTTGAGGGCCTCCCAGAGGAGCTGTGGAAAGAGAACGTCACGTCAAGTGCCGGCACTCTGGTGATTATAGAACAAATGCTTGCTGCCTCAGAACTAAAGCTGCCTCGGCCCTCAGCAGAAGGCATTTTGTGTGAACAACCATAACTGGGCAGAGATTGTGGCTGGAAGCCAGGGCGGGGTGGAGAATGACACAGCTGACTTCAGTCTAGCTTCATGGGGTCTCACCCACCCTCTGAGCTAACCAGAGAACAGCTCCAAACCCTGAGCGCACCCCACAGATGTCCTGCTGCATGGCAGTCTCTGAGGGCCCCAGAAATGTCACCCAGAGAGCGCCGCCTAGGGCTTTCACCTCAGCAGACTGACTAGTACACACTATGGAATGCCTGGAGGTTTGTTTTTAAATTATATCACCTACGACCAAAAGGACAGATCCCTCAATTCTCTGTGGCTGGAGAAAGTCCCAGCCAAGGACTTAAAGGGGCCTAGGGTTCTCGTGAGAAAAGTGAGGTGACTCAGGCAGGGAAGGCAGAGGTAGGAGTGGAACAGAGTGGATGTTTTCTCAGGAAGTGGGGCCTGAGAGCCCCCAGGTTGGACCTCGAGACTGCTGTGGTACGGACACTGTGATACACTCATCCCAGTGAGCTGGAGTCTCACCAGCAGCTGCAGGGGGCGGGTAACGGCCTAACCAGAGCTAGGATGGAGCACCAGAGACCTCACACACACCCATGTTCAGCAGGCAAGGGATGCTGACACCTCGACCTGCATGGGGAAGATAATACAGTGCTTCTGCAGAAGCCAAGTGCATTTTAGGGATCTGTGGAGGGGTTCAGTGCAGTGGATGGGGTCAGTGACATTTTTATGGTAGTTTGAATAAGGTCAATTGTATTTGGAGGGATCCTAAATGGGATAAAGTATTTTGTGAAGTCTTGAGCGGGGTCCAAGTGTATTTAGGGTTATTAGTGGGAGTCAAGTTTATTTAGGGGAACTCACTAGGGTAACCTGTGCCTTGTCTTTGACATTCACTAGACTGAACAAGAAGCACCTGCTAGGTGATGATCTGCTGAGCCTAGATCATGTGGCTTAGAGACATGGAGGGAGAGGGATGGGAGGGTGGAGAAGGTGGAGGCATCCAGTGGACCCCTAAGACCACAGACTGATGCATTCGGTGTCCAGGTCTTCCCAGATGATGCCTCCTCTGAGGGTGTGCCTAGCTCACAGTTCCAGAGGGACACTTCTGTCCCTGTGTAGTTCAGCCCACTTTGTGAGTCCTAGATAGAACCTGGGCTTTGGGCACTGGGGCAGAACTTGGGGGGTGTAGGTCAGTGCATTCTGCAGAGGCTGGGATGGAGGCTGGGGCAGGCAGATCTGAGGGCAGGAGCAGGAAGGTGCCAGGGTACAGAAAGCCCTACCTCAGATACACACAGGACAGGCCTAAAGGACCAGTCTCTGGGATTTACCCAGAGCCAGGATGGCACAGACAGCCGAGCACTATCCTCCTGGATGGTTCTCCTGTGGCCATCGGTATGATGCCTGTCTGCCCAGAGCCGTGAGCCTGGGGCCCCCATCCTGTCTCCTGTCCCCATCATAGCATCTGACACTGGACACGTGCTGCAGAAATACATTTGAAGCTGGGTTGGGTGGTGCATGCCTGTAATCCCAGCATCTGGGAAGGATCAAGCATGTAAAAGTTGCCTGGGCCTGGCATCTCCCCTTCTCCTTCCTGTTCCCCGAGGCCATGCAGCTTCCCCTGCCTGTGCAGAGGATCGTGGTTTGTGGTCAGGCTGGAATCGGAATGAGATCTGGAGAAGCAATGAGCTCCAGGTTCCCTGAGACCCTGTTATTTCCCAAGGCACGGTGCAGAGAGTACTGTACTCACTGACAAAGAATCCCACTGCAGGGAAGAGGGCTGGAATAGGATACCTTGACACCTGGCAGTTGCCTAGCAACCACATCGCGTCCCAGTGACAGAGCACCTCCAGGTGGAAGGGCAGTCTGGGGGCCACTGAGGACCACGTGCCTCCTGTCCCTGCTCTGCTTGCCACAGAAAGGAGCATGGGGCTCCACGGCCCATTGGCAAGTCAATGGGCCTCAGCTCCCTGCGGCAGGCAGCTGCTGAACAGGCAGCCTGTGGCCCAGCATGTTGACATACACAGCCTGATTACCTGGCTAATTAGAGCCCAGAGGCTGGCCCAGCCCCCACTGGCACCATCAGTCCCAGCATACAGCTGCTTAGGCTGCAGGGAAGACCCCGTGTGTGGGGTCCACCAGTCCTATGGCCCGGCTGCATTCCAAACCAGCATGCTTCCTCATTTCCTGAGGTCTCGTTGACGCTTCTTTGCCCCGGAAGGGTTTCTTCACACCTACTCGGCACCTCCAGGGTAAACAGCAATGGATTTCTCTCCTCAATGAATTTTTTTTAAGTTACAGCATGTCACATGCCCCCAAACTCCCCAGAGCCTGGGCTTTCTCTCCAAGGAGGCAAGCACAGTGTCCCTAGTCTTGCCCAATGCAGCAATGAAAAGCAGGAACGTCATCCCCAGCCATCTGGCCCCTGGGGACTCAGTAGGCCTTTGTAAAACTTGACTTTCCCTGACCTGAATTCCGGCTCTCCTCAGCTCTGACAGTGTCCAATAAATAACTCCATGCTTCATGAGTGATGGCAAACCCCAGAACAGCTTTAATTTTGCAAAGCGATAAATTAACTGCAATGTTGGCCTCGTGTGCACGATTAAACTCCTTTTATAGCATTCTGTTGCTTTACGACTGGGCGGCCTGCACCTCTCAGAATACTTGGCAGAGTCATCTGCAGACCTTCCAGGCCTGAACCCCAGGTGCTGAGAATCCCAGACCCAGTTGGATCTCAGGCTCAGCGCTAGGCTGCTTATACACCTCCAGCCCAGAGGTGGCGCTGCAGACAGCTTCCAGGAACTGGCAGGAGAATGACTGACTTCGTAATTTGCATCTTTTTTTGGTTCCTTTTCTTTTTCTCCTTTTTCCTGGCCTTTGTATGTGTTCATCTCCTCCATCTCATGTCTTTTTTTTCTCTGCTTCTCTGGATGACCCACCAAGCGTTTATATTCGTTTCTTGGTTGCTTTGATCTGACTATGTCACTAAAGCTCACTGGTTGTAATCACATGCCGGGCTCACTAGGCTGGGGTCTTAGGGGTGATTAGTGCCTTTTAAAAGGCCAGAGGGGCTTATTCCTCCCTTCCTCTGAGTAAGGACACACAGTGCTGTTTATGAAGAACCGGCTTTGCCAGACACAGACTTTTCTAGCACCTTCCAACCTCTAGAACAGTGCACAATAAAATCAGTGTTTATGAAGGTCCTGCTGTAGTATTTGTTTACAGCCCAAATACACTACGGCAGTGTTTGTTGATGCATTTTGATGTTTATTTTCAAAGTAAAAACATTAACCAAAGTTCCTAAATGGTTCAGTAAAGCAAGCTAATAGGATGGGGGGGGGGCAGACATACAGCTAAGTAGAAGAAGGAAATGACACATTCTCCAAACCAATACAAGAGTTTAACCAGTTTGCAAGACGCAAAATCAGTATCTCCAATCCGCTTGCTCTTCTTCATACCAACCATCAACCAGTATCTTAAAATTATCTTCTAAGATGCTGTTTATAGTAACAACTGAAAGTACAAAACATTTAGGACTGAAACCAGTAAGAATGTGAAAGCTTTTTGTGGGAAGGTTAATTTCTAAAGCCTTTACTAAAGGCATTATAAAACCTAAGCAGAAAGAGACCCCACATGGGTCATAAAACATACTGTGTTTGGCAGAGAGCAGGCTTCAGGGGGTTCATCAGCACAAGACACTCCAGCTCCACACGCTATGACCTCCTCTTCTGGCCTCCACAGGCACCTACACATCCTTTCACACCCTTCCAGGCACAAACACATAATTTAGAAACAAAAGAAGTGGAACATACTTCATAGTGTACATTTCTCTGAAACTGATTTAAAGCTTAACAAAGAGATTCAAAAAACAAAATATTTTTCGATGAAACGTATTAAATGGATCTTTGAAATTAGCCAAAAGAGTCCTGAAGAAGCAGCGTGTGCTGGGGCCTGTGCCACCAGTCAGAAGGGAAGTCACGTGACACAGAGAGACTCCATCTACAGAAACTTAAAGTGTGATTTGTGACAAATGAACAGTACAGACAGGATTTTGTATTAAGACGTCTTTTGTAAGAAATAGCAAAAGTGAATCCCATACTCATTCAATTCCAAATGACTGAACACTCAAAGCATAACCAAAAGCCAAGGAAGTATCCTGGTGTGGTGGCGCACACCTTTAGTCCCAGCACTAGGGAGGCAGGGCAGGTGGGTCTCTGCGATGGAGGCCAGTCTGGTCTTCAGAGCGAGTTCAAGGTCAGCCAGAGCCACATAGACAGACTATATCTCAAAGACAACAACAACAACAAAAGCCCAACCAAACAACAAGCCATGGAAGACCCCAAAAGAGCTAACTGTAAAGGAAAGATTATACCAAAGACAACTTCATTGAAGCTAAGGCATTTAGCGCAGTCAGAGAAACCATTTAAATTGTGAAGAGAAGTGACAGGTTGAAAGAATGCGTCTAACTGAACACATCTAACTCACAGAGACAGGCGTACCTTTATACAAAAGAACACACAATTGGTAGGAGACAAAGGTGTCTTCTGGGAAAGGGGGCAGAAAGCCGAAGGTGCGCTTCATGGAAGAGAGAGGCAGAGGTTCCTAAACACCCACCAGGTACTCAAGAGACCAGTCTCTGAAAACCTTCCCGGGACTTCTGATGAGGTCGTAGCCTGAGCACGTGCATGCCACATCCCTCCAGACCCCCACCCTAATGACAAGAGCCAGGTTTTCTAAAAGAGATAAAGCCTTAGGAAAGCAGAGCAGAAGGGATATGCATTCTCCACAACAGGCCAAGCTGTAAATAACAAACAGGAAGCGGAGAAAACAAACACAACAAGATTTTGGAAGCTGAAAAACAGATCGTGGCTTGTGCCTTAGCAGACTTGAGAAAGACAAATCCTGCGCCAGGAAGGAGAAACTGTGAACAGGCCTGATTTGTTCCCAAGAATATTCAACAGGAAGGAACTGGCAGCCCCAGGTGTCGCTGGGACTGGGTAGTGGGGCAGCGGCGGAGCCTGGAGCGGCACTGGAGCTCACGACCGCACAGCCAGCACTGAGGTGCCACCGGCTGACTGGAAAATCTAAGCCCCGCTTAGACGCTCTGGCCTGGGGCTGGGAGAAAGTGAAAATGGTGCAATCACTCCAGAAGATATCTGATACGTTCCACACGACCCAGCAATTTCATTCTTGATCATTCACATGCTCCCCACTCCAAATTATACATCACATCCCAATTTACACACCAAAGTCCACTACAGTTTTATCTAACAGCCCTAAACCTGCTGGTAGCCAATAAAACATCCTATGATGGGCTAATGGTCAAATAAACTATAGCCCATTCATACCATGGAACACACCTAGCTGTGAAAGGGGAATGCTGTT
The DNA here is from genome assembly GCA_028658305.1 of Pachyuromys duprasi. Lineage (NCBI taxonomy): Eukaryota > Metazoa > Chordata > Mammalia > Rodentia > Muridae > Pachyuromys > Pachyuromys duprasi. The sequence goes on from CM053765.1 coordinate 5,138,606, forward strand.
GGTATATTTAATAAGCATGGGAGATCACGGGGTGATGGGGTAGCTCTGACATCCACAGAACAGCCCCTGCCTTGAGAAGGGGTCATGGAGACAGGAAGACACTGCAGAGAAGACTTCGTGACTCTAAAGTAAAGTGACTTCCAACCCTCATCAGCACACGAAAGCCTGAACAAACCCAGGAAAGACCAACAGATTATATTTCATTACAACATTTTTAGTACTTGTGAATCTTGATTTTTAAAATATACTCATATTCAGTGATATGTAATTTACTAGATAGGGCTATGTTAAATTAAATTGTACCCTGAACATCCCTACTCTGAAAAGATAAAATTCAAAATGCTCTAAAATATGGACCATTTTGAGCACTAACATGACATGTAAAAAGATTTTTATATTCCAGATGCTTAACCTGTAAAGTATATGCAAATACTATGCAAATCTGAGAAACTGAACCAAGTACTTCTGGTCCCAAGCACTTTGGATAAGGGTTACTCAGCAATGTGAGAGTGGAACAAAATTGTTTTCACATATGCCTTTCTCAAAGATAATTGCCTCCCGTGTGCCCCTTCCTAATCAGCCAGCTCTGGAAATGTTCCTTTAAAATGAGGAGGTAGAGGAGGAAGGCATGAGGTCCTTGAGGGTAACTAAGGCGTCCCCCTGGATGATGGTGAGGGAAGATGCTGAGGCAATCAGCTCAGACAGGAGCAGCCCCCCTAGAAACCAGCAGACTGGGGCTTGTCATCACCAGTCTCCTGTTGTTGACCCATCTTTTATTTCCAGAAAACCATAGGACATCTGCCAAGCAAGAGAGCAAACCAAGAGAGAAAATGACTGACTGAGACCAAGATCCTACCCTGCTGCTCAGAAGAGAATGTGCAGAAGGACCCAGAGCAAAGTAAATAACCAGATCGGGCCAGAGGAGAAGAAAGGTTCCGAAGACCAGCGAGGAAGAAGGGGACCATAAAAGTCAAGCAGAAGAAGGAAAACTTCAGGAAACACAAAAGGCAAAAAAGAAACATAATTGAACTACACTGTTGGGTTGGGTTGTGAATGAAGAATAGATGAGAAGGAAATATGGAAAAAATATGAAACCAACAAATGTAATACAATTAAGTTGAGAGAACAGAAAAGAAACAAAGGCGCTGGCAAATTACAAACACTGAGTGCTTGTTCTGCCGAAATTCGGGATACTGAAAGTATGTCTTAACTTAGCCAGAAGGGAGCCATATAGGCGAGGCTGTTGTAACTGTGTGGATGTGAGAATGCCAAAAAGAAACTACTTTAAAACCACAAGACGTTGAGTCTAGGAAGGAAAGTGGAGGCACCTGGGAAAGACTAGTGGATGCTTGTATCTTACTACAACACGTTCAGTGCTTGTGAATTGTGACTTTTAACACATGCTTGTTTTCTGTAATATATAATCTACTAGCTAGGACTATGTTAAATTGTATTTACTTCTTAATTCAAAAATAAAACAAGAAAGGCCACCAAGAGGATTCAACAGGTAAAGCCATTCACCACACAAGACTGGTGACATCACACATGCGCACGCACACACGCACGCACAAATGAGCACTCAGAACAATCCCAGGAAAGGAAGAGTTGGGTACCAACAGGAATTCTTAGCTGCAGCAGTTAGAGTTACAGCTTTTATCAAAAACTGAAAAGCCCGTGAGACTGCAGTTTCCTTCCCAGAACATGTTGCCTCCACCTGCAGACTCCCAGTCTCTTCCGCGCCTTGGCAGAAAATGTTGGTCTCCACATGGCACAGCCTCCTGCAGACTGTGGGGCCAACCAGGATTCCTAGCGCAGGCTGTCCAGCCCCCAACCTGCTTCAGGATCAAGACCATACCTCAGCCCTGTTTCTGGGGTGGATATCTTCTGCTAAAGCTCTGGCAATGAACCACAAGAGGGTTTGTGTTTGTGTGTGTGTGTGTGTGTGTGTGTGTGTGTGTGTGTGTGTGTATGGGAAGCATTCTGTTGGGGACAGAGTAGGTGTCCTTTCTGCTTTTTCCATCCTTACATTTTAGAACATAGAATGGCTACTGTACCCTAGATATGACTCTGTTAAATTGTATTTACTTATTCAAAAATTCAAAGAACAGAGAATGCAAAAAAAGAAGACAAAGTAGCCAAAGAAACAGTGTAGCCATCTTGGACCACACTGTTGCCACAGGAAGAAAAACCACACACTGAACCAAAAGGGCCCAAGGTTTCTGACGCTGAGTGCCCCACAGTCGCCCTAGGCTGACTGTCTTCTGACTTTGACATTTTCAGAGACCTGTGCTGTGATTGCTTGGAATCTCCTGTTGGAGAAAGCAACGGTCTGGTTCTAATTCCATGTAGGGATGAGATGCCAAAGGAAGTCCTCTATAAATAAACAGCACATGTACTGGGCCTTTGATCTTCAAGGGAAGCGTATGTCCTCATGGATCAGAAAAGAAGCCCATGTCCTGCGGTGTGTGGGGCTCCCATGGCATTGCATAGTGTGCTCTGGGGGAAAGGGAATAGCTGTCTTCACTCTGGCCCACAGGGCCCCTCCCTTCCGAATTGTAGAAGACCACGGCCAGACAGCTTGGTGCCTGCACAGGATTCCGACACGCAAGTGAAGGTGGCCCTAGCATCAGGAAACAGAGGGCCACCAAAGCCTGGAACACTGTTGGTTCTAGTCCTTGTTCCCTCCCTCCCCCGGCTCGTAGGTCATCCCCTAAGGCCAAGCTCCCTGTGTCCCCGTGCCCCTTACCTACCAATCTTTGTTCCTCCATCTGCTCAGACAGCTGTTCTTGAGCCCTGCCTGAGGCCTAGACAGATGACAGGCAATTGCCTCCCTCCTGAAGGCAGTGGAGACACCTGAGGGCCTGGGGTTAAAAAGAAGCTAGCAACCACCTATCCTTGGGAACTGCTCCCGGCTTGCCATGTGCCTCACCTGTCCCATCTGTCACACCCATGGGCTCTCTGCTGGGCTGCAGCTATGAGTGAGGGTGGTTCTATCTCCAAGATGCTCCTGTTCCCTTGAGCCCTGGTTTTGGCAAGGCTCTGCGACCAGACACGGAGGAAGGGAAGCTAAACCAGGTGTGCTGGAGTTGGGGCTGGGTTCATGGCCTGGAAGGTCTTGGAGCCCAGGGACACAACCAGGTAGACTGGAGCCCTACCCCATCTGGCCACACTACCCACCTGGCAGTGCGAGGCCTGGAAAGCCCACTGAGAAATCTGAATGTGTTCCCTGATGGGAGTCGAACAATCAGAGGGTCCTGAAAGCAGTCCCCACATGTGGCCTGGAAAGGTCTAGGGAAGCCCTGAACCCACCCACACAGGCGTGACTGTCCCAGCTGGCACCCACATTTCACACTGCACACCACGAGGGTTGGGGGCTGTTTAAGACAGAGACGGTGAGGAGCACCAAACAGTTGGGGTCCTGTGTGCGGGAATGGCAATAGTGCAGCCCTGTGAGGCAGGAAGCAGGTGGGAATGTGTGCCAAGGGACGTTGGTGGCTGTTCGTAAGAGGAGGGTGGGGATGTGGAAACTGAGTGACCCTGCCTGGATGGGCTGCCCTCCGCCTTGGGTGCCACTGCTCGGCTGCTGCAAGGCCTCCCTCTACTCCACAGCTCCAGAAGAACCAGCCTCAGTCTTTGTTCCAACGCCCACTCCTGATCAGAGCCAGCTGCAATCAGTTCACGCAGCGAGCTCCAACATCGGCAAAATAAAGATGCAAATCCACCCCTGACCAGGCTCCAGGGACCCTGAACAACCCACAGCCTCCAAGTCCCACACCAGCCCCTGCCCACGGCGACTTTGAATTTTAAATTTCATTTTCCCATCACTTTTCAATAAATGCTTTTCCCCGAGATGTCTCCAGTCCTGACCTTATAATGCCCGAGTTAAAAGGCAGTGTCTTGTTTCCAGCTGCAGATAATTTACTTCTGAATGGTCCAATTACACGGCAGCCGGGGCTCCGCTGGGCTTCACGGAGATGGCGCCGCTGGCCCAGGAGATAATGGTGTGGCATGCAACGTATCTGTTAACTGACCTGGCCTGTCCTCTACACCAGTGGCTGGTGGGCAGAGGCACTAAGGGCCAACAGGCTGGGCCACCCGTGAGGACCCCTGGAGGACTCCACAGAACACAGAGGCACCTCTGTTGGCAAGACGGTCCATCCCCTTGATCCCTCAGGGAGTCCCTGCATGGCAGCCCGATCCACCTCTGCCTGCCCACACCAGCCAACAATCTTCTCTGCAGTGCAAGGACAGCTTCCCACCCTAGGTTCAAACCCGGCCCGGCTTGGGAACGTAAAACGAGAGTTAAGACACGGTGCAACAATGTTCTGGTTTTGAAAGAAAGTAATTCCTGACCAAGCACAGGTCCCAGGTAACTTCAGCCCCACCCTGGAGGCCCTGTGTCCATCTGCACAACCTAAGCCCTGGACGGCCGGTGTGAGCTGCCTGCCTTCACAGCAGCACCAAACAGGTAAGCTCCCTAAGCGAGCCGCGGCCACAGTTCCTCCCCCAAGAACTGCAAAACCACAGTTCTTTCTCAGTGGTTTCATATCAAAGAACATGTAACGCTATGTGAGCCCACCCCATGGCCCCAACACCTCACCGTCATTCTGGAAGGAGTCAGCCCCGCCATGCTGCTTCAGGCATTACCACATGACTTTTGCTAGACACGTGTGGCCACCGCACATCACGCAGGGACGCTTCCCTTGGATTTGTCTTCCAAATAAATCTAAATGACCATCTTTGATTAAAACAAAACAAAACAAGACATGTAGGGATGGAGAGACGGCTTGTGGGTAGGAAGGCTTTCTGAGCAAGCCTGAGGGCCGGAGTCTGTGTCCCACAGTCATGTAAACAGCCCAGCATGGCCATGCACCCGGATCCTCAGTGCTACGGAGGAGATGAAGACATAGGATTGCTGACCTTGTGTGGCCACATGTCTTGTTCCACACAGTGTCTCAAGGAACAAAGCAGAGTGACAGAACAGGACATCCAGTTTCAATCTCTGGCCTCTGTGTGTGCAGAAATGCATGTGCACACATTACACACTACTCATAATACACACACACACATATCCCACTCATTCACAAACACACCACTCACATTCACACATACTGCACTCACATTCACACACACACATCCCACTCATTCACACACATACACCACTCACATTCACACAAACTATACTCACATTCACACACATTCTCTCTCTCTTCATTTACAAATTCAAAAGTATAGAAACAGGGTATGCTTCGTGTGTGGGAAGCACCCATAAATCATCCCCACACTCCTCTACGCAGCTAGCTCTGTGAAGCCAGAAATAAAGGGCAGCAGCAGAGCCCTGGCTCTTCCAGGGACCTCCCTAGGGGGACAGGACTCCCTCAAGGTGCCCATGTTCCCTGGAGGAGGGCAGGGAAGGGCCTGGCCCTGGAAAGGAGACTAAGTACACCCCCTCCCACCCTCCTTTTCTTCCCAAGTTTCCCTCCAGCCACCTGCAGCTCCCCAGCTACGAGGACCTCTCTTCACACTGAGGCCACACACACACCCCCCATCAAGCTTTGGTCTCCAAGCCAAAAGAGAGAGACCTATCTCCCTGGCTTAGCTCAGAGACGTAGGTCGGAGCCATTCTCAAGCACTGGGCACACATCTGTGATAAGTGGAGGCCCGAAGCCTTCAAAGAATGCCGAGAACACCCTACCTTTCCCATTATGAGATGGAGCTTGTCTCTCTACCCCTGGAATCTGAGGGGACATGGCAGAAATGATAGTGAACCAGTCTCGGGCTAGAACTTTAGAGACAAGCATTCTTGGGAGAAGTATGTCCGAGTAATGGGGAGCCCGCACGGGGATGCCGCAGGGGATCCAATGAGGACGCCCTCGGCAGAAGCCTCGAGGAAGTCCGTGGAGGCTGTGGGAAGAAGCCATGGGGGTGGGGGCACAGGGACAGCCACAGGAGAGGTCCTTCCGAGAGAAGAACCACGTGGAGATAATCAAAGCCCTAGATGCGCCTGATGCCCGCATGGCCCCAGCTCTCCACACCGTCTAACCTGAGGCTGCTGTGTGGAAGGGGGCCACAAGACTGACTGGGAAAAGCTCAGTAGCTGTGATTTTGAAACACCATGTGATGTAACCATGGTCCACTCTCACCCTGCTGTGCAAAGCCGATGGTGGAAGGACACTCTAGGCTTCAGAGCCAAGCCATGCGGAGCCAAAACGGAGACGAAGATGAACAGATGGCCTGGTCAAGGTCTCCTGTCTGAGTTAGAACAGAGTCGGGCCTCCTGTGCTCAAGGAGGAAACTTCGTGAAGATAAATTGGGGTGTTCTACCCTTCTTCCTTTAGGGGTGAGCTTTCCCAGGCATGGCATGCCCCTTGGCAGAGCTCCACTTCAGTTAGAAGGCCACTTGGGCCAGGTTCCAGTTTAAGTGCTATGAAGTCAGGGGTAAATTGGCAAGGCCCAGATCCTCCTGGGGGCTGGCCACAGCTGCTACCTGATTCTGACTTGCCCGCTCAGAACTCGGGCTGGAAAAGGTCCCAACCCGACTATGTAGCCACCCCCTCCTGCTCAACCCAGTGTCCTCACAGGGAAGGAAAAGAAAACTCCTCCTTCCCAGAAAATGGACTCCAGGAACCACCACTCCCCTTTCTCAGCTCAGTCAGCTCCGTTCCAGTCCCTTCAGCTCACACAGAGCAGGTGCCTGAGCCCAGCACAGTGAGCAACAAAATCAGGGGCATTCCCTGCAATGCCAGCTGAATCTGGGTTTTTAAGCAGGATGGGGTTTCCACGGACTCAGCTCCACCAATACTGAGGTGTTGGGGGCTGAGGGCTGAGGGCCAGGGTTGCCAGGGAGCTGACCATACACGTGCAACCGGGTGAAGGGAGGTGTGACAAGCTCATCAGACAGCAAAAGATGCTGCCTTGAAGCTCTGCTGAGGAGGCCCTGCCAAGGCTGCGATCAGCCAACATGGGGCTCTGCCAGTGCAGAGTTCGGCCACCAGGAGCCACCACTCCGGCACCCCACTGGCACAGAGCCTTCAGCTGACAGGCAACCCTGAGCTGGACATCCGCATGATCTTGGCATCCTGCCATGGGCAGGTGCCTGAGCTCACCTGACACAGGTGTGATGCCCGGGGCCAGAAATGGCTGGACTTCCCAGCTCACACTGTAGGATAGAACTTGGTGACTCAAGCCCTTCAGATCAACAGAGGGCCAGAGGAGATGTCAGCTTGGGAGTCAGCCCTGTCCCTGGACATCCTTCCAGCTCCCCTCCAGGACCCAGAGCAGCTTCACACACGCCCATGTTTAGACTCTTCCTGGCTTTTCTGAGCGCCAGAGGTGGGCAGAGAGCAGCTGGCCTGCGACCCCCAGTCTTCACATCACTGTGGGGTCTGAACATCTGCCGTGGCACTGACAGGAACAGACTTTATAAACCCAAAATTCGAAATGTGCCCCAAGACACTCGGCTTCCCGGACACGAAAGTGCTGCTGATGGGAAGCACAGTGAGGGCGGCCATCTCCCCGGGGGCTCACAGTGAGAGCAGCATGCCGTCTCCCCGGGGCTCACTTAGACACAGGTACTGGGGCAATGCCACCAGCGTGTCCAGAAAGAGGGGCCAAAACCCACATACTGAAGATGCATGTGCCCTCTCCAACTGCTGTGTGCTCAGGAGTCTGTGCAGAGCCATGCCACACCAGGGCGGGGGGGGGGGGGGGCTGGCTGTGGGGCAGCTCACACAGGCCGGGTGTGCAGACAGACTTCCTCCAGCTCCCGCCTGCTCTTTGGGGCCAAACCCAAAGCCAGAATGCTAGGTAGGGAGCCATGGTAGAACCCAGCACATTATTTAGGGAAGGAGAACCCAACCCAAGAGGCAAGAGGAGGGGACGGGGAAGGAGCCTGGCTGCTCCGAATGTCTGGCTGTGGCCTTCTTTGTGGTTTGAGTTCAAAATCTTGTAAATATTTCAAGTAATTATGAGCAAAACTAAATCATTAAACTTCTGCTCTGTCACAGACACTGTGAAGAAAAAGGAAAGTCACAGATGGAGAGAAAAATCTTCGCAGAACACAAAGCTGACAAAAGACTGGCACCCACAACACACAGCCACGTGTCAGATTGAACAATGAGGCGGGAGCTCAGCCTAAGATCTGAACAGACGTCTTAGGACGGCAGCAGGCGAGCCTGCCAGTCATGTTTCTCCTTTCTGGGACCAAAATATGCCTGAGCAAAGCAACTCAGGGAAGAAAGGAAGGGCCCATGGTTCAAAGGTAGAGTCCATCATGGAAAGAAAGGCTTAACACATGCCAGTGAGGCTCCGAGCTTCTAGCACCAGTCAGGAAGCAGAGGGAGGTGAACGCCGGTGTATGGCTCCCTTTCCCAGATGCTCCCTTAGTCCCACTCATTCATACCGTACAGCCGGCAGCCATGTTCCAAACGGCCAGGAAACTTACACTACACACTAGAAGCTGGTACACGGGTGTTTCCAGATGCTCAGTTCAGAATGGGCAAAGCTTAGAAGCGAGTTAAGTGCTGCTTCTAGTCAGTAGATGGATCATTACACCCTGGCACATCCAGACAATGGAATCTTAATCAGCGATCAGAGGAGATGCATGCCCATGACCGTGGGAAGTCATGTCAGGAACTCAGGCCCGTGCCTCTCAGAGGAAGAAGAGCTTATCTGACAGGCTGAGTCATGGTACTACCGCCATAGTGACCTGAAAAATGCAAAACCAGAGCTGGTTAAAAGCTCCTGAGATAGACCTGAGTCAGGAAACAGTCAGTCTCCTTCCACAACACAGAGGGGGAGGGGAAACGATGATGCTGGGGCTCAACATGCCCCCTGCCCCACAGAAAGACCATTTCTTGTTGAAGTCTGGCTCCATAGGGTGCTGTTCCCATCTCCCCTGTGCTCTGCATCCCCCCCCCCATGTGCTCTGCATCTCCTAAGGTGGTTTTCTTCTTCCAGCACATTCATCCCATGTCTTCAGATGAGTGACTCTGCTTCCTTCCCTCTCGCTTTGGGCTCGCCATCTCCTTTTCTCCAAGCTTGAAGTAACTTCACCAACCCAACTCTCTTCAAAGCTTGGAGAGTTTCTTAGTCACCTAATTAAAGCGTGCTCCAAATCCCAAGAGCCATATCTATAGCTCTGTTTTGATCCACAAAATTAACAAAAACAAAAACAAAAATACAAACTTCTGTGTGTGTGTGTGTGTGTGTGTGTGAGAGAGAGAGAGAGAGAGAGAGAGAGAGAGAGAGAGAGAGAGAGAGAGAGAGAGAGAGAGAGAGAGAGAGAGGAAAGTCCTACGGGTGCGGCAGCTGGTCTCTGGATTCAGGACTCCTCTAGCTGTTGGCTCTGCGGCAGTTTCATTTTCCGGATGAGCAAGTCTGGCGTGTGAACTGCATGGTCTGCTCCTCGGCCGCTTTCCCCTGGACCATCTGCAGCAGAGCAAGCTGACCAGCCCCTCTACTCTTCCACCTGACATCTCTCACCAAGACCTTCCACTCCACAGTCTCTCTCCCTCCCTCCCTGCCTCTCTCCCTCCCTCCCTCTCCATATAGATGCATATGTAAATGTATATGTAATTTTTTAAGTTACATAGATGACCACTTTGCCATTTTTTGTTCCTGTACTGGAGTTACTCTTTTTTCTACCTCCAAATTCTTTCCCCTCCTTCCCAGCCTCTACCTCCCAAAGGCCCCTTTGGAAGCGCTCTACCTGTCATCACTGTGAACGGTGCTTGAGGAACAAGGCCTTACCTTAGGGTCAGCAGTTTGGGGTATGCAGACAGCACCACACACTATGGGCCTCATTTCAGCCAAAGGTCTCAACACCTGTGGTCATCACATGACGCCATCTGGTGATGTCATAGCCGCCATGCTTTGAGCCAGCACATCCCATTGTCCACAGATACATTTCTCTTAAGTCCCAAGGGTTAAGGGATAGATGCCAGGAAGCTAGGAAAGCAAGCGGCATCAGTGACCGTGATGCAGAATGACTCCAGTGCATCAGAAGGTGGGAAGCATTGCCCTCCACAAGTGAGAAGCCTGTGGGAAACTCCATAAAGAGTAGCCGGCTGGTGCCCCGGGCATACTCACCGATTGAACACCATGTAAGGGGAAGCCGGGAGACAGGATGGACCACCAACCTGGCATATCCGGGAAACGCTCTCACTAAGATCCTGAGCCCAAACCCAACCAGACCAAAGGGTGAGCTCTGGACACACAGCCAAATGGCAGGACAGCACCCCAGGACACAGCCCATGTGGACATCTGACAGCTGCAGCCCTCATCTAGACAACCTTATAAAAGGGGTGAGGCACAGAGGCCCTGTGGTGGGCATGCTGGAATGCCACGCTTGTTTGTGGACATGCATCATCTCAAGGTATACACTGACTCAAACAGGAGGACCTTGCCTTAACAGAGCCTGTCTGGCTGCCTCCACGTGTGCAGACGTCTTTGGAAGGTGGCAGGCGGGCCCTGCACTCAATAAGCTGGCTCCATACCATTTTCTAAAGCTCCTCGGTGAAATGTTCAGATCTGCTGCGAACCAGGACCCATGTCCCTGGGATCCAGAGCCAGGGCAGGAGGGCAGTGCAGTACAGGGCCCATGGGTGACAGGACAGGAAACAGGTTCTCACTGGAGAGCAGGCCACTGAAATCCCAGAATTCCTCTCTGTGGGACAAAGGCAGGCTCAGTCCAGAAGCCACTGTGGGAACCTGAGCATGTGCAGGCCATTGACTGCTGGAGGGCTCAGTAGCCCAAAGGTGCAGCCTAGTGCTCGGGCTTGGGAAGCTGCTTGAGACAGATAGCCTCAGGCTCTGGGGGATCAGGTGCTGATGAGATTTATCTGGTCTCGGGAGAAAACGTGTCTCCACTATGAGGAACTCTGAAGGACGGGGAATGGGGGAAGATTCTCCAGGAAGTCCAGGTTGCAGGAAGCCATAGACGGATTTCCTTCTGTGTCCGGTCCTGCGGGTGTGCGTGCAAACAGATTGGCTTGTGTGATCTTGGATACTTTGTGTGCTATGTGCATATTCTCTCTCTTGCACACACACACATGCACACACAGAGAAGGGGAGAGAGGGGAAGAGAGAGAGAGCTCTACCACCCAGGGTCTCAGCAGGGAGAGCTGCCCTCTCTTGGAGATTAAGAGAAAGGTGGTTAGAAGGAATGCCTACAGGTAAAATGGGGCTCTGTACACTCTTGAGCCAGAGGGGCAGAGGAGGAGAGTGGTGTCTGGGAAGCACACTAGCATACTGTCAGAAGCAGAGCACCGACCCTGATCTCTGGGTCTTTCACAGCTGCTAGGGAAACACAGAGTCCACCTAAATAAAGGTTTCATACTCCTCTGTCCGTCCCCGGGACAAATAGTGGCAGCAGCCTCTAAGGACATTGCTGCTCTTTTCTGATTAGTGCCTGGGGTGTGTTTCACCTGCTTTCACTGACACACTCAGAACAAGGAGTTTCTGCAAGGGTCAGCCCCAGTGAAGGAACCCACACTGCATGGCTGCCCTCGAGACATGAGCCAGGCGACACACCTGTGAGAAGGCTGTGGCCCTCAGACACCAAGATTCCTGGGCATAAAATGGGACCGGGCGCAGCCACTGCCGGCTGACTCAGCCAGCTGACATCCAGGACCCTGGGACGACAGCACCACTCGTCATTCAGGGCTGTAGCCTAACACTGTTTCTGTCTCTGTCCCCAGTCTTGGAATCCATGTCATGCTTGATTTCCTTAGTCAAAATGCGGGCATGTTGTCCCTCCACGGAAAACACCTGAAGTATGTTGCAGAAGGGAAGCTGAGCCACAAGAGCTGGTAAGCCAGCAAGGGTGACACAGACCAGAGCTTCCTGAGGCAGAGCCCTCGGGAGACGTGGAATGGACAGTGAGCCCAGAGGTCAAGGCTGGCCCCAGTGTGCTCCCCTTCCAGACCTGGGGTTCCACTCAGGCAGACAGAGATGGCGCTGGGGTTGAGTACAGGAGCCCAGAGTGTGTGGGCTAAAGCCCACCTGAGCCCGGGGATGCAGAGGCTGGCTCAGGCGACATTACACAGCACAAACTCAGTTGCTATGTAATTAACTCAGAATGTAATGAGCAATAAAAATACAATTACACTCCTGTAATACATTAAGCCTCCGTGCTTTCTTAAACCACTTAAAAGGCCTCGTGCCTGCTGCTGAGATGAGAAACATGCGAGGGGCTTCACACGGGCTTTCAGACATGTTCTCTGTCCAAAGGCCAGGAGGGCGTGGGTGGCACTCATAGGCCCATGAGAAGACTCAGCCGAAGGCTTCACCCGCAAGAGGGATGGCTGCCCAGAAGTCTGAGGCCACCCACAGGAGAATCCCTCATGAAATGAATGTGAGAGGGGCATAGCACAGCTACCGCTGGGGACTCACAAGCCCGCCCACCCACACGTGCACAAAACTTCACAGAAGCGCTAGCTGCGGCAGCCAAATGGTGTCAACAGCTGGGGCTGGACAGGCTAGCCGAATAAAGAAGATGAGCCACTCTGGAAGAGTTGGATTGAGAATGACACTGGGCTGCCCGGAGCCTAAATGTGGGGGAGCTCGGAAACACGGATGCCCTCAAGATCACCCCACATGAGGCTCATGGAGGAGACCCCCGGGGCCTGGAGCAGTGAGAGGCTGCCAGAGGCAGGTCAGGGTTGGAAGTGACTGCTGTTCTGGGTGACCAAAAAGACATGAGCTGCTCTGTAATGCCAGCTGCCCAAGGTGATCAGCAGCTTCCCTAGGCAGCTTCATGTGCCATGAAGATCTTGCCTGAGTGAAGCCATCTACAAAATGCTAGAGGATGTGGCCTCCCAGAGCCATCTGCTGGCCCTCTTGAGCCAGCCTTCACCTGCCAGGCAGCTCTGGCCCAGTGGCCCCTCTCCCATCCTGCCCCGTGCTCCCCACACGCTGCTCCTTATAACCAAGCTAGCTTACGAGAGGGGACACAGGCCCCTGGTCTTCCTCACCAAGCCTCAGTTTCCCCATCCAGGAAGGGGGTTTTCACAGTCCTGCAGGTTGGTTGTTCAGAGTGGGGGTCTGAAGAACACCCAAGACTGCACCCCAGCCTACTGTGCCACAGTGTCATAGTGGTGTTTGTGTAGCATCACCACAAGGGGCAAGGACCACAAACCATTGCTCCTTATCTGTCTCCCAAATGAGTTCAGACCACCGGAGTGGCCCCCAATTCCTCTGACATGCTCTCCTGGCCCCTAATGAGACACTAGGAAAATGACACAGACAGGTCAACAGAGACGATGAGTGCCCAGATTTGGCTGGGGGTGGGTGCCCAACTGGAGAGCACAGAACTTTGGGTGAGAGCTCTCCAGACAACAGGGAACCTATGTTCCGTGTGGCTGAGCTGCCGTGAGGTGATATTGACGGATACACACCAGAAAGCCCCATCCACAAGGTCACTGCTGCAGGAGCATTGTGCCGTGTGGATTTATCGCTGTGTGCAGACAGGATTTTAATTACCACATTTTAAGAGGTGTCATTATCTCTACCACAAGCTCTGCAAAAATACTGAAGCCCATTGACAGGCCTGATGGTGCGGACCCCTGGGACCAGAAACCTCGCGTGCATCAACAGGTCTTCTGCCTGTCTGGGCTTCGTGGGGCCTTTCCTGGCTCTGCAAGGAAGGAGCAGGAAAAGGAAGCCACGCCCCTACCAGAAGCCTCTGCTTTTGTGCTTCTGGCAGTGGACAGACGAGGGCTCAGGGTGACCTCTGACCAGGTGAATCCTCTGCATCATGGGAACCTCAGCTTGCCACTCACTCACTTCCAGCCTGGCCTCTGCCAATAGCCTCAGAGACCCAAATCTTCCCTCTCTTCTTCATCAGCTAAACCCGGAGAGCTCCCCAGTTCTCACCTCCCTTCCCTGAACATACCCTCCTCCCTACAGCTCTTGCCTCCAGAGCCCAGGCCTCTGTTCCTAAGGATGTAGCTGTGGGCCAGGCGGTGATGGCTTGGAGACCTATGGGAGGCTGAGGGTTGGCTCTGAGGTGTACAGATGGAAGGCAGTTGGGGGGGGGGGCTGGGGACAGCCACTGTGGAAGCTAGACGCCCCACATCTCCACCCTTCTCCAGGTAAGCAGGTACAGCAGGTTGACCTCCACCAGGCTGGCCTTTGGATGCCCTGCCCCCTCCCATATCTTTTTATTTGCAATTAAAGATTATCCTTGACAGGCGTCCTTGTAAAAAGCTTTCGCTAATTTAAAATCCCTTTTTTTCCCCTCCCTGAACTTTAAAGATGGAGAGCTTGATGAATTCTGAAAGGCACAGGCAGCTCTCATGGGGAGGGGACAAAGTGGGGGTGGGAGCTCAGAGGGTCTCTTCTAGCTCTCAAGATGCTGGTTCTTCACTCCCTTCCCCACAACTGCTCTGCTGAGAGACCGCTGCCCTGTTTCCCTCACCCAGGCCATCTCTGGGGAAGGGTCTGAGGTCCTCCCTCACCTGGCCAGAAAAGCTGGTGCCCACAGCTGTCCCCAGGCCCACAGCAGAGTGGCCTGCTTAGAGAGCAGGGGAAGGCAGCTCTTTCCAAGGGACATGAGGGATACGGAGAGGGTTATGGGCAGCTCCTGACTCAGCTTTGACTTCTGACCTGGGGCAGAAGCAGGGCAGGAGGGAAAGGAGCAGATTTCCACTGTCTTCTGGATCACACCGGCCCAGGAAATAAGCAGTGCTCCCTTACCCAAACTGAAATGGCCACTCCACAGGACAGGGGCAGAGTTGGACTATTTCTTACCAGAGTGGCCAGAGGTGCTGGGGTTTGTGTGCACGTCTGGTTTCTACACGCAGACCCTGGGGTCCACACAGGCACTGGGGTCCTCTCACAAGCGCTGGTTCTGCACACAGGCCCTATGTTTCACACACAATCTCTGGGTTCCACACACGGATCCTGGGTTCTCTTCATGGGCCCTGGTTTTACACACAGCCCTGAGTTCTGAACATAAGCCCTGGACATTGCCCCATTGTCTTCTCTGCTGTGGTAAAACAATGACCAATGCAATTTGGGGAAGAAAGGGTGATTTGATTTAGAGGTCATATTCCATCATGGAGGAGCTCAAGGCAGGAGCTTGAAACAGTAACCCATGGAGGAATTCTGCTTACTGGCCTGCTTCAAGGCCCACTGACGGTTACCTTTCTTACACAGCCTAGGCCACCTGCCTGGGGATGGTGCCGCCCACAGTGGGCCGGGCCCTTCTGCAGGTTGCTGTTGTAGGCAAGTGGCACTCTGAATGTACAGAAGGAAAGGGCCAGCTTCCTGGAGTTTCCTGTGGGAGGGTGTCTACCCCTGCTGACCTTTCGCTGAGCCTAAACATGGAACAGAGTCCTTCTAAGGCAGCAGCCACTTCACCAGCTGCCCAACTCCACTGGGAAAGGAGCCCAAGTCGCTGAGAGAGGGACACAGCCCTCAGGAGGCCAAGGAGGCCACTCAGATTGGAGAGATGTTCACAGAGTGCCTCATACACTAGGGAAAGAAAAACAGCATGTAGCATCCTGGCTCACTTCTTAGCTGAATCCCAATTTACCCAGAGGCCTTGGCACTCTGCTGGCCTCCTTTGGAAAGCAGACTCGCTTGGCATCCCGGGAAACTAACTCAGCCAAGGAATGTTCACACCAACCTGAGCCAGCAGGGCTGACAGCAGCAGTAATGGGGTCCAGGACGGAGCAGGAGATGGGGTGGAGGAGGCCCAGCACCCATGCTCAGTGCCCGAGGACAGAGGGATAGGATGGCTCGGGAGGTGCCGTGGGCTACCTGGGTCCTGTCACTAGCAGCCTCCACCCTCATGCAGCACAAGCTATTGGTTCATTTGACGATTGATCTAGAAGGTCAGGTTGGGCCTTGGCACAGGGTCCTGGGATATGGGACAGGCAGAGTCTGGGCCCTCACCCAGCGCACTTGACTAAGCTTTGCCCCCTCGAGGGATCAGCAGAGCACCAAGAGGAGATGTCGGGACACCCTGAGCCCTGCTGCTGCATTTGTCCCTCCTCACGCTTCCCTGCTCCTGTCAGAGAAGGTGCTGCAGCGGGGCTCACCACAACGAGGGCAGGAGGCAGAGCCCAAAAGTGAAGGTTCAGTAGAGCGGCTCTGACTCCCCAACACTCAGCTCCCTGCGGGTTCTGGACCCTGGAGCCTGAACACATGGATTCCACAAACACAGCCCTGACACTGCATGAGGCCAGGGCCTTCCTCCCACATCAAGTCTTCCCTCCTCTAAAAGATGAATGGACCTCATCTACTTTGGCATGTCCTGCATGACTGCTGTGGAGTCCTGTGGATGGCAAAATGCAAACAGAAGCAGGTCCCAGGTCACCATCTGAGGCTGCATGTGCACAGCGGAAGACCACAGTGAGTCGGGCACAGAACCCCAGGGAGGTAGGGCAGGGGTGACCTAGTGTTCTATACGGAGCCCAGACAGAGAAAGCCAGACACCAGCGTGTTTCTATTTATAAGGTGGCATTCTTAGTCCCCTCCCAAAGGTCGATGTCCCACTGGCAATTAAATGTGGTGTGAGTTTGGGGGCTTTCAGCCAGGGCAGACCTTGCTAGTGTTTACCTGTCTGGACTCATCCGTCTACATAGCCCTTGCTTCCCCCTCTCCATGAACTCCTTGCAAGTGAGGCATCTGGGGTACACAGGACAGCTTGGTAGCTTGCCCAGGGTCACAAGGCATGAAACCCAAGCAAGGCCTGGGCACTTTCCAGACAGAGTCTGCCTTTCCTTTACCAATGTCCTACCAGGCTGCAAGACCCCACAGTTATATACTGGGACACTGGTGCATCCCAGGGTTCCCCAGAAATTGTGGGGGCACCTCACTTTTCATCATAATTAAAACTCATTCCTGAAGGGACACAGCAAGCTGCCTCAGTTTGTCCTGTTCTTCTCAGCTCACCCCTCTGAGAAAGAAAAGTACTTGGATATCTCCTGCCACCATGCCATCTGGGTCCCTTGACCAAACCACAAAGTCCTTTTAGTTATCAGAAGCAGAGAGCTTCGTGAGCTGGGGAGGGGCTTTCCTCAAGCAACACAGGGTAGAACAGCACTGACTCCCCAGCAGCCATACCGGTTTACACAGAGTCCAGGAGTGACCGCTTGAATCCATCCACCTGTCTCAGAAGGAATATAGAGACCCAGACCTGCCATACGGCCTCAGGGCCCTGTTCCTGTCAGAATTAGCTGGGTTTCCAGCCAAAAGAAGACATCCAGAGGGAGGAAGGTAGGAGCCCTTGCTGTCCACTGTGCCATGGGTACGTCCTCTTCTGAGCTCCACACATGTCAGCTCTCATTACCTGAGTATCTCTCCTGCTGAGCCTGGTGCCTCCTCTGACCTTGAAGTGACCTCCCTGACTCCTCTGACCTTGAAACTATCTCCATAGAAGATGGACACTCCCTTCTTTACCAGCCTTTAGAGGCAGCAGCTTTAGGTAGGAGGTTGGGCAGGAGGAAAGAGGTTGGCAGGTGAGGAAAGAAGGTGGCAGTTGAGCAAAGGCTGAACCAACCATGTGGCTCTACAAAGCTGTCTGGACTCTACCCAGGCTCCCCAGAAGGCTCCTTGTAGTCTCATCCCTGCCATACCCCTAACCCTAACAATAACCCCAACCGCAACCCCAACCCCAACCCCAACCCTGGGCGTCAGTCATCTTAACATCTAGTGCAAATTAGGGGTGAGTAGGCCATCCCATATTTTCAAAGTGGCCACACTGAGGCCAGAGGTACATGGTAGCCCTGCCGACATGGCCCATTCTGTCCTCGACCAGACGCTCTAACAAGAAACATGGTGTACTTCTTGGTGTAAAATTTTAACTTCCTAGAACATTCTCCCCACACAGAAGAAAGGACAGCAGATATAGCCCATTCCCCAGCGGACAAGACTTGTGGAAGGGGACAGATTCTACATGATAAGGAACTAGGGTCATTCCATTCCCATTGGAGAGGCCAAGAAATGGGACCCCACCCTCCATCAGGCTTAAAGCAAGGAGCTGGCTCAGTGTGCGAAGCACCTGCCCCACAGGCGTGAGAGCTGGGTCTGAATGCCAGCACCCACATAAACCCCAGCACCCACATAAACCCCAGCACCCCGTAAACCCCAGCACAGCAGCACACATCTGCAATCCCAGTGCCAGGGAGGCAGAGGCAGGAGGCTTGCTGTGACTTACTGGCTAAGCAGCCCGGCTGAACCAGAAAGTTCCAGATACAGTAAGAGAGCTCATCTCCAAACAGGCTGGAGAGCAACTGAGAATGAGCCCAGGGTAGGCCTCTAGCCTCCGTATCGCTGTGTGTGCATATATACTCACACATGCATGCACACCCTCACAAACGGGTGCACACACACAGCACATACGAAGTTTCTAGGTCTCACCAGCACTGGTCCCAGGGCAGAGGCAGCCACTCCACCCCATGCTGAAGGCCCATCCAAGTGGATGTGGGTCCACAGTCCAGCCAGGCGCCTGAGGCCCCCGCCAGCCTTGTACGAACAGAGACGTCCCTGAGCTCTTTTGTCTGTAGCCAACCTCCTAAGAGGCAGAGAGTGTTTTTTTTTAATTTGCTTTGCAAATAACCATGAATTAAAAACCATATATATCTATTTTTAAAAACCTTGTCTTTTGCTTCCGTAATTAAATTTCCACAAGATATTTTTCCCTAGGAAAATTCAATTAGGTTTTAATTTTAGTCATCTAAAAAGCACTGGTGCTCTGAGTATTTGATTTTTAATTTAAGCCCTTGATAGGGCATTCCAATTAAAACCCTCAGGCGGGCACTGTAGCATGACCAAGCATTGTAGGGTAGGCAGACCCCAGCAGCCAGGCCAGTTGGGGTAGATAACATCTGAGGAAGTTAGGACGACCGGTGTCAACTAGGATACACTGGCTGTGCATTAGGCCCCTCTGCCTGAGTGACCCCACAAACACCGCATGCTGGCTACGGAGCCACACAAGGCCGGATGAGGGGTCTGAGCCAACGGCACAGTCAGCAAAGTGTTTGTCTTCCGAGCATGAGGACCCGAAGATGCGCACACATAAATATTTCTAAAATGCTGGGGATGGGGACAGGAACCAGAAATGAGTCCTCAGATCCAGGGACCACACACCCGGGAGACCGGTGTTGACGACCCATAACTTTCTGTCCTCGGGCAGGGTCCACAGCTTCAGCCGTCCTAAGACTAACCCAGTCACAGAGGACGAGACAATACTAGGACTGTTTCCTGGTCTCCTGGCCTCGGGAGTCTTACCAAGTGGCGGCAGGACCCTGGCTGCTCCGTGTCAGGGTGGTCCCAGTGTGCCTGGGACTGAGCCCTACGCGGTCACCCCACACACCCCAGCGGAGATGAAGCTGGGACTGAGCCCTACGTGGTCACCCCACACACCCCAGCGGGGATGAAGCTGGGACTGAGCCCTACGTGGTCACCCCACACACCCCAGCGGGGATGAAGCTGGGACCCCGCCAAGACTCTTAAGAGGTGGAGGTGAGCGTGTGTAGAACCTGATCAGAGGCTGGACAGAGCCTGGGAAGGAGCAGGTGGGGGTGAACTCAAGGCTGAACCCCTGCTACAGAAAGTGAGGGGAGAGGACTGGCCTAGAGGGGGGACTAGCCTGGCCTCAGGGTCCTCAGCGTTTTCTCTGCTGTGAAAGGAGCTCTGCCTTGGCCTGTGAGCAGAGCTTCCTTCCATGACCAGAGTGCCAGCCCTTGGTCTTTATTTTTCCTCCAGACGCTCCACCCAACCCAGTGCCCATAGCGACCAAGAAAGGAAGTGGAGAGAACAGGCAAAGAAGCCAGAGCATGGCTGTCGGGCACAGGCAGTGCCTACCCTTCTTGGTTGTCTTCCTTGAGTGTTTTATTATTTGATACATGAGATTCCTGAGAAATCGGGAGGATAATACTGAGACCCCATGTGCCCTCTGTCCCGGTCTCCCAGGGAACACCTCTCTAGCCTGACTCCCTCCCAGTCTTTAAACCCCTAAGCAGCAGTTGTGACCACCAATCTCTTTCCCACTCTGTGCAGTTAGTTTTGGGAACACAGCGGTGCGGTGCAGGACCCTCGGGGATTGGCTTTGCACTCGGCTGTGTTGCCCGGTTGTCCGAGGTGGTACAGGTGTGATTGCTCACCCCTTATTGCTGAGTGTTTCTCAACTGTCACAAGAAGCCTTTTGCTGCTACGCAAAAATGCATCGAATGCTCCTGACTTTACAAACTGTGGAGAAAGCTCAAACTTCAAAGTATGGTTTCTTCTATACCATTGTATCATCGGATAGAGAAACGTGGGCCATCGTAAGCACAGGGCGGTCTGAGTGTAAGCAAACATCATGGATGGACTGTCATTTACCCGCCTATTACCCGAGAAAGACATCTAGCCTGACCAGTTTGTTATCATGATAAAGCTGCTATAGCAGACCATGCACACACACGTGTGTGGATATGGACCAGGCTTCTTCATCTACCTAGGATGTATGACCAGGAATGCAGTTGCTGTGTCCTGTGATCACTGTATCATGCCAGGTTGTCTTTCTGAGAGGCTGGGCCACTTACACTCCCATAAACTTGGTCCTTCTCATCCTTTCCAGCATGAGGTGTACACACTTCTTTACTTGGGCCAGGTGCAGGTCAGTGATTTACATTTCCCTGACGGCCAGTTCTGGTGGTTAGTACCCCACAACTGTGCATTCCCTTGCTCATCCCCGGGAGCCTTAGCACATTTCCCTGTGGCTCGTCACTCGTTCTTCTGCAGGTCTGTGGTTCCAATGCTTTCTCCCACTCTACTTTCCTCTTATCCCCTTCAACAGGGCCTTTCTCAAAGCAACCATTTGCATTCCTATGAAGTCTAATTTCTTGATTCTTTTCAGGGACCCTTCCTCCCCCTTAGCCAAAGGTTTTATCCTGTTTCCCAGAAAAGTGTCTTAGTTTGAACTGCACACTTGAGTCAATGGTCCATTTTGACCACATTCTTGCCTGAGATGTGAAACTGGGGTCAAGGCTTTGGTTTGGAGCCTAACCGATCCGGCACCACTCAAGGAGACCTGTCTCCTCCATTGGACCACTTTTTTTTTTCCTTTGTCACAAAGATGCCACATCTGTGTGTGTATGTTTCTGAATTATTTGCTGTGCTACATGTGTCCCTGTGTGTACCCTCAGACAGAACACAAAGTTATGACTAATGAACTAATGATAGATTTTTGAGTCCTCAGGTACAGTGACTCTTTTATTTGTTTGTTTGTCTCAAAATCATTCTAGCTATTCCAGTTTCTCAGTCTTTTACCTTGCCTGGGTTTTGTTGTTTGGGGGGGGGTTGTTTTGTTTTGCAGAAACAATGTTTAAAGCAAAGCATCACTTCAGGAAGAATGAACATGGTCCTTAGAGCTTTGGTTTCTTCCATCAGCTGAGCCAGCACAGAAGTTCTATGTGTTCCGCTACTATCCACCTAAGTATTTCATTGTTGAGTGTTCGTTCATGGATGCAGCCATCACTTCAGCAGTCATGTATCTTCAGCACTCAGAGAGGAACAGCTGGTGTTTGGAAGTTTGTTCTGAAGGCCAAAAGCTCGCCAGGTTGCGGCATCAGCTCCTAAGGCTTTCCAGACCCCTCAGGGTTTCTTGTGTAGACAATCCTGCCATCTGAAAATGTGAATAATCTGGTTCCTCGTTCCAGGCCAATGGGCCCCTTTTAATTTCCTTTTCCTCTTTTATCGCACTGGCTGGAGTTTAAAACTCTGACTTAGTAAGCACAGTGGAAGCAAACGCCACACTTGTTCCTGATGGTAACAGGTTCCATGTCAATCACGTGCCATTTGCACTAGTTAATATTGACTGTCTATTTGAGTGTGTTAACAAACCCCTAAGGCGTCAATGAGGCACACCGATGGGTGTGTGTGGTGGCATTCAGGGGAAAATGACAGAGGCAAGAAGACCCAAGCTGAATGTCGGAGGTGCTGGGCCCTGGGCTGAGTGAAAAGGAAAAAACCCGCTGAGTTGTATACTTCTCGGTCCACAGAGGCACAGCAGCCTCTATGTGCTCCCCCTGCCACGAGCCGCCTGTGGCCATGACCCTCCAGCCGTGTTGGACCCTGTCCCTAAACATGAGCTCTCCACATTTAGGTGCTTCTTGTCACAGCAGAGAAGCGTGGCAAACACGAGCGTGAAGTGTCGTCTCTCTGCTGGTTCTGTGGTCTGGATGAGGGAGGAGGCTTCCATCCGTTGTTTGTTACCCACTGTGACTCGGTACTGAATTTGGCCGAATGATTCTTCTTCACAGACTTACAGCTCACCGTGTGACTCTTATGCGTTAGCTGTTAACGGCGGTGGATTGCCATGGAATGGTTTTCACTTGTTAAACAGGTCCTATAGCCCTGGGATAAAGTCATTTGATCCTGGTGTGTGGTCACGTGTCATCAACTTCTGTTCCTTCTGTTTTGTTAAGCATTTTGCGTCCATGTTCACAAGGGATATTAGTTGTTTGTTTCCTGGGTTTGTACTGTATTTGATCATTTCTGTTTCCTGCAGGATGTCCTTCCTTGATGCACAGGCTGAATTGTAAAGTGGCTCAGCTCTCTTCAGTTCAGGGTCCCCTCTCGCTGTCCCACTGACCTCTCTGTCACCTTTGGTGTCGGGGCCTTTGTGGTGACAGTCACTGCTTACAGAGTCTTCCAAGGCACCTCCGTTTAGGGGTACACCACCCCGACTCAGCTGTCTCTGGGCTTCTAAGGAAGACCCATGCTTGGCCTAAGTGCCCGTATCACCTGGGCTTCACTGTGGTCAGAATCGGTGTCAGGATAATTTGTACCCAGAGAAGTGATGAAGGAGGAAAAGGAGGTAGCATGGCAGCTCCCCCAAGTCACCCCAATTTCCTTCTGCTTCTCTC
Source organism: Pachyuromys duprasi (assembly GCA_028658305.1). NCBI lineage: Eukaryota > Metazoa > Chordata > Mammalia > Rodentia > Muridae > Pachyuromys > Pachyuromys duprasi. The sequence continues at coordinate 5,161,465 of CM053765.1, forward strand.
CAGGCCTATCTGCTATTAGCCTAATCAAGGCCCAGTGCCTCGCTATTTACTTTATTTCATTACTTACTTGCCTGTCAATCCAGCCAGGCCAGCCTGGGCCAAGTGCTGGGATTACAGATGTGTGCCACCACACCTGGCTGGGGCTGTCTGCTTCAATGCACAATAGACCACGGATAAAGGAAGGAAGTCTCCAGGGAAATAGAAACTAAGGTAATCCTCCCCGAAGGGAGAGAGTCACAACTAGTACCATTCATGAATGCAGCAGAGTCCCTGACCAGATGCTTACTCACAGGAGCCAACTGTGTACAAGGAAGGTCACGCTGTGACCAAGGCCACCAGGCTGGTATGACACAGGGGAATCAGTCCTGACTTACAACGTTGACAGGTTGAAAAATAAAACTACACGATAATCCTAACATATATTGAGAAGTCCTCCAGGGCCAGCGAGATGGCTCAGTGGGCAAGGGTGTTTCCGTCCAAGCCGGAACCCACACAGTTAAAGGAGAGCTGAGTCTCACAAGCTAACGTCTGTGCACCCACGGGCACACACACACAATGAAGTTCTATGCAAAGGAAAGAGGCTGGCTGCTGTGTCGCTGTGTGCCCCTGCTGGGCTCTGGGATGGTCCTCCCCCGACAGGCCGCCTGAGCCCAGGCAGGGTGGGGATGTGGCAGCTGAGGCCCCCACAAGCACAGACACTTCCAAGATGTCCCCTACTTCCTGTGAGCTTCTTTCCTCTTTACAGTCAGGGTAGGACGGAGGCCACCAACACGGATACGCAGGGTGTCCATGTAAGCGTGACTTCAGTAGCACGGGGCAGACAAGACCAGTACCTTAGAAATTGTGTCTGGGGGGTCTCCAGAAAGTGACTGTACAGTTTGGAGTATCCTGGCGAGGCTGGAAGTTTTACTAAGGCCAAAGGGCATGTGGCATGCTGAAGCAGGAGAGCACACTCAGGGAGGTGGCCCCGGCTTTCACTCCTAAAAGGGGGCATTTTCTGCTCCTCACTCTAAGCAGTGAGTGTGGCCTCCTGTGATTGGATAGCTTACTTACAGCCACAGTTGGTAACCAAAGCACAGCTTTGTGAACAGGATGCACTCATGAGCGCAGACGCTCATCTTAGAAAAATGTTGACGGGGACTTTTGCCAGATGGCATCTTCACCAATTTCATTCAGAATTTGTTTTTTTATTTTTAATTATGCCTATGTGTGTGCATGTGTGCATATGTGTGTGTGAGTATATGTGTGTGCATGTGGGTAGTGTGTATGCATGTGTGTGTGTCGGTGCATGTATATGAGGTATTGTATGTGCACACATGGGTACATAACATATGTGTACTGTGTATGTATATGCATGCATGTATGTGTGTGTAATTGGGTGTACATGTATCTGTGTGTCTGTACATGTGTATGTGTGTAGATGTGGAGGGTTTATATGTGTTACAGGCTGCTATAAGCTGCCTGGTGTAGATGCTGGGGACTGAAATTCTGTCCTTTGCAAGAGCAATATATGTCCACAGCCCCTAGCAATGTCTTTAAAGATGGAACTTCCTTCGTCTCATTTAACCCTTAGATAGAAAAGACAGTGTGTTTCATTTACCTTTCCCACAAATACAGCAAGGAAACACTACCCCCAGGAAGCAGGGGGATCCATGGAGGCAGGGTTCAGGGAGTCCAGGATGACCAAGTGCCAGGTGGGCAGAGCATCCATGCAGCAAAGCCGCTCAGCAAGCTGGGTGATCGTGGCTGGGCAGGAGGGTCAGAGGTGCCCTTCAGGGACACATGGCCATCAAGGAAGCCCAGGCCCCCATGGGATCCCAGTCCTCCAACCTGTGCTAAGTCAGCCATGCCCCAATAAAGTAAGGACAGGCAGGAGGCAGCCCTGCCGGGCAGAGATGGCTGCATTCCTCAGGTGAGAACGGCCCAATCACTCTCGTGTTCACCCGGAGCTCCCAGCATCTGGTGTATATCTAATTCACAGAATCACCAATTAGTGGTGAGAGATTCTGCCTCCCCTCGGGTGCCTACTGTCTGTGTCATCACCACACAGGTATCCACGGACCATCCAGGGACCTCATTCCCTGGGTTTGGCGGGCGTGAGCTGATCAGTCGCTGCCGCCTTTGGGTTAGCAGCAAGATGAGGCCCTGAGATACACTCCTCAAGCAGGCTTTGTCTGCTGACATGCCCTACTACAGTGGCACCCCAGCCCCACCATCAGGGCCACTGGAGAAACTAGGCCTAGGGAGCTGGAGAGGCGCCAAGCTTCAGGAGCTCCTGTCAGTCCTCCGCAGCCCTCGATGGTTACGGTGCAGTACACTCGTCTTCCCACCATTGAATGTCTCGCTTCTGATCTCCAGGGTGATTGACGGCCACTTCAGCTTATCTCTGCGGCTGATTCCTCCAGCCCCAGCTGCACAAACAAGGCCGGCCCTGATACCCAAGGCGGGGTGGAGTGAGGCAGAGGGCATTGCCAACAAACTGAAGAGGTCACCAGGCCAGGACTCTGCTCAGCTGGTGCCCAGGGAAGGAGAGAGAGAGAGCTGGCCCGTCCTGCTCTGCTCGGGTGCTCAGCACTTTGTCCTGACAGGAGGGATACCCAGCCTCAGCTTCTAGCCTTCCCTTGGCTGAACTTACAAGTGGCTTTCTAAGCATGGCAACACTTGGCACCCCGTGCCCTGACATTCTCAAAGACAAGGTCCACCATATCACATGACACATGCCCCGGTCCTACCCCAGCCTCAGATCTCAGCTGTGCATGTGCCCTGGTGCTCACAACCCTGACCACAGCTGTCTTCAGAGCAGAGTAAGCAGGGGATCACAGTGTGCCCAAGGATCCCGGATGGGCAGCCTCGGATGGCCTGTCCCATGTCAGGTCTGCACAGATCTCCTGGCCCTGCTTGTTAAGATGCTTGCCTCTACCAAGGCCAATACACCAAGCAGGAGTCTATGGGTGGGGCTCCTAAATTCCAGAAGGAATCGTGAGACAAGACCAGGAAGGAAAGGGTGGCACCAAGGGAGAGGAGAGCTACAGAAACACCTCGGGAAGACCATCTCTGCTGCTAGGGAACCAGCAGGGTCATAGAAAACTGTCAATCCCACGCCAGCTGGAGTCCCCACTGCTGGCACTGGCCTAGGAGGAGCTGCAGTGTCCACCCGACTCCTGGGCCATTCCCGTCTTGTGGATGGGCTCCTGTTAGCGCTGTGATGATGGTACCCCTAGGAAGGGATGCCCCCCAAACTCCTTGGCTCCTGACAAGGACAGCTCTGAAGTAAAAGCCTCCCTTCTGGTTACACTCCCAGAGCTTCTGGGAGACCCTGATATGCCCTCTCTCTGCCCCCTTATTCTCCTGTGCTCTCCTCCTGAGTCCTTTGGCATGCCTGTTTCAGGTCTCTGCCTCAGGGACTCAGTTTGTCCTGACCCAGACCCCACACTGCCCTGAGCACCCTGTCAGAGGCCATGTCACCCACAGCAGAAGCAAACCCACCCCTTACAGGAACCCCATACGCTGCACCTCAAGATACAAACTGTGCCCATGTGGAAAGCTTTCAGTGACTGAAATAGCCATTTCAGTCTAAGGATCAAACCATGTGCCTGCCCTTGACAAGATAAGACAAGAGGTTTGGGGGACAGTGTTGTCCTCTGCCAGCCTCCCCGACTGTCAAGACAGAATGGAAGCCCCTTTACAGGCCTGGAAAGTCTGAGGTAACCCTGCACATGAGCAGCAGTCCTGCCCTGACCTTATGACCTTGTGGCCTTGTGACCCTGAAACCCAGGCCTCACTTAGGGAGCACCTTCATTCCCATCCAGTCTCAGACTTGTGGGGAAATTTTGTGTCAGCTGAACTAGCTCACAGGGTGTCCAGGCGACCGTCAAATGTCACTCAGGTGTGTCTGGGAGGCCATTTCTAGATGAAGCAGACATTTGAATCTATACAATCAAATCTGTAGATTAAAGCAGGTTCCCCCACCTTCTTTACAGGTGAGAAGACAAAAGAATCAAGTAGAGACAAGGGGATCTCTGCTTGCTGAGCTGGGATGATATCCATCCATCTGTCCATCCCCAGCCACACACACTCATGCATGCACCCACGCACCCACGAACGCACACACAAACACACCCTCCGGGTGATTCTCTGGAGAATCCTAACTGACATAGAGGTCTCAGGAGCCTCTGTTAAACCCTACGCAAACCTGAGACTAGCTGCTCTTGGTGAGAAAGGATGGGACAGGAGGCATTCATTTGTGGGAGGGACCTTCTTGGTGACTCAGGTTCAGGGTTTGAGGGACATAAACGTGGGGTGCCTGGTGACGTCCTAAAGAACAAAGGCATGACAACTCTTACCGAGCATGTGCAGGAAGCCTCTCTTCCAGTCAGGCACATCGCTGTCTCAATGACAGAGCAAGCCTACCGGTCTGCATCGCACAGTGAGAAGGTGACTCCAAAAAGTAGAGGGAGCCTTGTGAGACGCTAATAAAGGCAAGAGGAAGTCAGTACCCCCCCCCCACAGGATGAAGCTCCTTCAAGCCCGGTATGGCTTCAAGGTCAGAGTGGAGGCTCATGCCTCCTGCCCAGGGACAGCACAGAAGAGGAGTGAGAAGGAACAGGGCAAAGTCTTCCACAGACTAGGCTGGCTTGGAGACTTTCGTCTCCAGTCAGGGACACTAGGACTCCCTTCTCACAAGGCCTGTCTTGAAGAGGCCCCTGAAGTCGGGGTGTGAGTGAGAAGGCAGTGAGTGTTAGAGTGAGGTCAAGAGGCAGAGCTGGGGGTAGTAGAGTTACTTGGGAGCCAGACTCAGCAAGGCATCTTGGGCATGGGGCTACCTCCAGGTTCACATCCCCTGTCCCACAGGTGGACACTCACCCAGCATCACAGTCTAACCGCCACCCCTACTTGGCTAGCACTGTCCCTCGGCTGGAGTGGACTTAGCTGCCTTGGTCTCCAGTTGAGTAGCCCAAATAGTCCTCCAGCTCAGAGAGGACACAACGGGAGCCCCAGGGGAGATGGGGTAGGATGACCCTCTTTCCCTCCAGGCCTGTCAGCCTGCAGGTCTGTGCCCTGTGGAGTCAAAGGCTGAGAAGGGTGGACAGTGGACCACAGGCGGCCTGCAGGACTGGGAAGAACAAGAAGGTGGCAGTGCAGGAGTGTGCGGTGCTTCGGGAGACCCAACATCAGCGTCATCCTCCGCAGCCACACATCTGCTGTTCCTGCCTGAGTGTCTGGAGTCCAGGAGCTCTGGACAGACTGTGCGTTAAATGTCAGAATTATTGAAACTGCCCATTCGTCGGCAATAACGCAAATAATGGGAACCCCTGCTAAGTGCTTGCCAGACACTCAGTCCCCGTGACCTTCTCCCTCACCTGGGAAGGGGTGCGCTGCTGTTCCCCAGTCTCACAAGTGAGCAAGCAGAAGCTCCAAGAGGCAAGGTGAGGTGTCTGAGGTCACATGGCTAAAACAGAACAGAAGCAGGGTTTGAGTCATGTGCGTTTAGAGTTTGCATTTTAGCCACGCCTTCCCTGTAGTTGATGCTTGGTCAGTTTCAGGGTGCTCCACTCGGTTCACCCTGTCTGCATCTGTCAGTTCAGTGTCCCACAGAGAGCATGGCTTCAGTCCTTCCTGTGAGACAGACTTCTTGGCGACCCCTCCCTTCCACCAGCTTATGCACAGCCTGTGCCTGTGGGTTCCAAAGGACAGCCAGAAGTATCAGCTACAGTGACCATGCCCGGCCCCCCTCCCCCAGCAGCTACTTCCCAGTGGTAGTCAGCCGGAGGCTTTTTCAGGAAGGACAGCACATGCCTAACTCTTCCAGAAGCCCTCCCCCACCCCACAAGATGCTACCCATAGATGCTCAAGGACCCAGCAGAGTCCAGGGGCTCCCAGTTCTGGCAATCCATCTTTGCTGGTGGGGCAGTTTTGGCCATAGTCTCGGCTTGACACCCAGCTGCCCTGGAGCAAGCACTGCCCTGCGTTCTTGGCACCTCCTCAACTCACTGCACCTCCACAGGCCTTGCCTTGGGTGCTACCTCAGGCCTGGAGTCAGTAGCATGGGGTGGGGTGGGATGGACAATGACCCTGTCCACATCACTCTCCATCTCTGAGTTCCCTAAGCACCAAGGGGCTGTCCGTTACAGAAGATGGTAAATATTTGCTATTTAAATGCAATCTTGTCAAAACCAGAGCTGATGGTCCCAGCGGTCCTACCCGCTCCTGGGTGCTGGGTCAGCCATTCAACACAAAGGTCAGCACTGCCTCTTGGTTGCTTTTTAATAGAATTCAGTAGCATCCAGCTTCCGCCAGCCCTGGCCAGGGCCTGGGCTTCTCATTAATGCGAATGAACGAGGGAGATGACATCATTTACTTTTAATTGTCTTGTTTATCTGCCTGGCACTGCGGTTGTTTTAACAAAGGGCAGCGGCAGACAAAAGCTACATTTGCGTCCGTCCTGGAAGGGGAACCTGACAAGAGCTCTGCTTGTAGACATTCATTGTTTGCAAATGAGATAATCTAGTAACCGGAGAGCCAGCTCCCCACAAGGCCCGCAGGAGGCTGCCCAGCCCTCCTCCCTCAGTCCAGACCCACCTGGAACTGCGCAGACCACCAGAGCCAGGCCAGGCCAATGCTCTCCTTCAGGCCCCCAGGCTCTGAGGCACCTGCCCCCGGAGGGCCACAGCAGAGCGCAAGCCAGGAGCCCTCGGCTCCCTCTAGCACCTACGACTTCTGGGCCCCGCTGCTAGTGAGCACCACACCCTACGCATTGTGGGAGAGCGAGGCTGAGGGAGGCTTACACCTGCCCGTATCACCCAGTGCCTGTGCACTTTGAACTGTGAGCCTCTGGCTGCACATCTGGTCTAACAGGCCTCCCTGAGGAGTGTACCAGTGGGTGTCTGTGACAGCCCGCCTCTCCCATCTGAGAAATGCCAAAGGCTCAACAGGATTGTTTCCAGACCCAAGTTATGAGTCCAGCAAAGAGGATCCACTTAGTTTGTGGGCTTGCCCACCTGCAAGGAGACTTCACATCTCAAGGAGGTTTGTGGAGTCTGAGTGCAGAGGCAGCTCATTGGAATCTGGATGTGCCAACAGCTATAGCCTCAGGCTAGTCATGCACATGTGGGCATTAGAGGATGAAGAACGTGTGGCCTACACCCCTGCACAGCCCCACACCCCACCTCTGTATAGCCCCACACCCCTGCCAGGCAACCTAGGAATGCATGCCGTGCCCATCCATACTGTGGCCCTCCACAGGCTGCACACAGGCCTTCTGTGCAGACAGTGCCCTGAGACCTTTGTACCTCACATAGTTCAGACCTTCTCCACCCCATCCCATCCCCAAAGCCCCAGAAACTCTCCCAGGCTCAGACTGGTGTGTTAAGTCAGCCAAAGTTTCTTGAAAACATGGGTGCCTCAGAGGGAGGTGGAAGGATATGAGACAGAGGCCATACCTCCATCCACAGTTCTCTCCCAGGGTCCCAGCTTCAAGGCTTAAATACTACCTGCTCCTATCCCAGGCCTCTGGGCCCCTAAAGCTTTAGATTTGAAGGAAAGACTATCACCTCACTAAGAGCCAGGCCAAGAGCAGGACAGGGACACGGAGGATGCCTCACCTAGGCCTTCAGGGTGGTAGATGAACATTCAGGGACACCAGCCAGGCCCAGTTCTGGTCCCCATAGAGCATCTAACCTGACCTGGACCCCGTGGGGCCCAGAGGCTGTGAGGCTGAAACAAGTCCAGCCTGAGAAATGATCGGAGGGCAGGGCACCATTCATACCTTCCAGTACCCTGGGGCCCTGTGCACCCTTGGGGTTCCCACAGCCTGGAATTCCATGGGGATAGGATTTTCCTACAAGGTACAGTTGCAGCCCAGCTTCTTCTGGGCCCCACAGCCAGTTCCCAGAATCAGCTTGGCTCACTGGCCAGCCCAGCTCATCCACCCAACAGGGTAGGTTATCTGTCCAGTAGTCACTGAAAGGACACAAGTGAGACAGGGGTCCTATGAGACTGAATGCTGAGGAAGGGCTGTAGAGAGAGTCCTGGCCTAGAGCAGTAGCCCACCCATTGCATCTGTCTCCAGCTTTTCTTTGGCTCTCTCCAGCTGGGCACCATGCCCTGCTGAGGCCCCTGCTGGGTCGCCCAGAATAGTAGCCTTACCAGTACCAAAACACTTGCCACCAGTATGGCACCTGTGAGCTGTTCCTGCCTTGAAGCGCCCAGGCCTAGGGCCTTGTCTGCAGGCTGGGAGATAAGTGTGCCCCACCCTAGGATATGAAGGAGAAATGCAAGCCATACTTCTGAAGGGTTGTAAAGACAAAAGAAGCACCAAGCCCTTCTTCCTCACCCAGGGGTCAGGCATTGGTCCCAGGACTGCCCTCCACTGTCTGGCCAGGAGCCCTGGGCAGCAGGGCAGGATGACGCTATGTCTCCCTTGAAAGGGTCCCGTTTCCCTTGGAGAAGGGGCCACACGTTAATTCACCCAAGGCCAGGGATTACTCATCGGGCAAACGAGATTAACTACCCTGGAAATGGAATTAGCATGACGTCTGGACTGCAGAACGTCATTTTCTGAGCGAAGCCCTGGAAGAGGCTCTTTGGTTTTAACCCTTTCCTGTCCTGACAGCTCCAAGAGAGAACCTGCAAGATGGGAACAGCACATGGGCCCCCTAGACTAGGGCCGCCTGAACCCAAACTAGGGACCACTGATCATGGGGTGCTCTCTGCAGGAGAGAGGGAAGCAATTGGCTAGGTTTCCAGGCCTTCTCCCCAGCAACTCACGTACCATCAATCTAGACTTTCCTGCCCTTGGCTACCTCCAAGGCCTCTCTAGTGGGCCAGGAGGCCCGAGACTCTGTCTGAAACTTAGGGGCCAAGTTTAATCCATCCAGTGTCACCTATTTCAGTTCTTTCAGTAGCCGTGGGTAGATGGGCGCGGGCCACGGGCAACTTCCTCTCGCTTGAAGTTACCAACTCCTGTCTCCCGGGCCACTTGGAGATGCAGGGCCTTCCGGATCAGAAGCCAGAGAAGGGTGCAAATGTCTGAGCCACCCACACCTGCCACCACCCCACATTTCCACAATGATGTTGGTGATGTCTTTATGAGCATCAAACCACAGCCCATCTCCTCCAGGAAAATTACGTTTCTGAATCACGCCTCTCTGTGGGGGGAGGGGGAATCCCGGAGGTTACAATGGCCACCAGGACGCACGAAGTCACTGGAAGTCTTTCTTAATAACTGGCTTCCAGCTCTGATCGTTAGTTCTCATTTTCGCTGAAACAATCACTTGCAGAGAGCATGGTCCTGGAACAGCCGCCTGTCCTGTCCCCGCTCAGATCAATAGGCCACATTCATGCTGTCAATAGCTGTAAATGGTAAGATTTACCAGACAAGCTGGCACATCCTTTGCATAGCCAGGCTCTGGAGCAGGGCACATGTGTCCCTCACCCTGTAGCCCTCCTCCATCACTTACGTGGGTCATTCGTACACGTAGCCTGCCGCTGTCCGCCTCCAGTGCTTGAGAAACAACAGGCAATCAGAGTGTGAGGAGCTCCTCACCACCCCTCAGCCACAGGCAGATCCTTCCTCCCTTCCTACTCCCTCCAGGTAACGAGGTCACCTCAGGGTGGACACAGTTCACCCTCTGTCTGTCCCAGGAAACTTCCTCTAACGTCCCAAACAGTTCTCCCCAGAGCTGGAGTCCTGTTACCTCAGGCCATTGCTTAGCTGAGGAGCCTCTGCTGACCAGAGGCACTCACCCTCCAAGTCCTGCCAAGGAACAGGCCAGGTCCTGTACTTGCTGAGGGCAGGAGGGCAAGACATATCAGCTTCTTCCACAGTACCCCTAATCTCCACTTAGCCCTCCCACCCTTTCCTGCACCGTCCACTTGGAAAGGAAGCGGTCTTCTCAGTGTCTGGACCTACCTTCTGGGAGAGAGCAGGCCAGGATGAAGGCTGAGAGCCAGACTGAGCAGGTCAAGGCCAGGGCTTCTGAGACCCCAGCTGCGTCTGGATCCCCCTCCCTGAGAGGCAGCAGCCAAGGTCTGTAGACAGCAGCTTTGCTGAGCAGTTTGTAAGGAACCAGCACTCTGGCCAATGGACCTGACCATGCCACTGTTCGAATTTTTGGAGGCTGTTAGGACACAAGAAACTGGATTCATGCCCAGCTTCCCGGTGTCTGCACTCAGCCGCATCCAACCACTGCTCCGTCATCTCTATGGAAGCCTGGTCAGGGGAGATGGCCTGAACACAGCATAGTTTCAGAGGCCTGCCCTTCTGAGGCTGACCCCTCTTTTTTGCTCTCTGTACTTAACCTCCCACCTGCCAAAGCTCACCACTCTGTCTTCCCTTCTGTCCTGCCCTTGTGCTCCCTCAGATATGATCTGGGGTTCCAGAATTTCCCTGTGGCTTCCTGGGGGTCACATCCAGGGAGAGATAGCCCTGACTGACAGAAATGTGCCCCTTATACCTGGCCCAAGTACTGAGGCCCATTCTGTCATTTTGGGTGAAAGAATCAATCCAACATGCTGGTTCATTCTTTTTTTAACAGTTTATTCACTTTGTGTCCCAGCTGTAGCCCCCTCCCTCATCTCCTCCCAGTCCCACCCTCCCTTCTTCTTTTCCCCTTAGGCCCCTCCCCTAGTCCGATGATAGGGGAAGTCCTCCTCACCTACTATCTGACCCTAGACTATCAGGTCTCATCAGGACTGTCAGGATCCTCTTTCTCTGTGGCCTGGCAAGGCTGCCCCCTCCAAGAAGAGATGATCAAAGAGCCAGCCATTGAGTTCATGTCAGATAGCCCCTACTCCCCTTACTAAGACACCCACATGGAGACCGAGATGTCTATGGGCTACATCTGAGCAGAGCGTCGAGGTCCTCTCCAGGCCTGACTTTGGTTGATTCATCAGTCTCTGCAGGTCGCCCTGGGCCCAGATTTTTTTGGCTCTGTTGGTCTCCTTGTGGAGCTCCTGTCCCCTCCAGGTCTTTCTATCTCCTCTTAATAACAGATAGATGCTCTCGCTAGCCAGTTTCTCATCATCACCCCTGAGCAGGGACAGCAAGATTGTTCTAGGGTGAGGTGTGGTGGAGGAAGTGAAGCCACTAGCCAGACTGCCCTCTCATCAGCTCCAAGAAAGGTTACTTGGGAGCTCATGTGAAGAACACAGAGAAGGGTTCCCCAAGTCAGTCAGTGTGCACTTAGACAGAAAACCAAACATGAGCACTCCACGCAGTGATACTGACTGGAAACAGCCAGTCCAAGGAGCACCAAGGACACCTGCTATGAGCCAAGGCCGCTGTCCCTAACACCTGAAACCCAACCCTGATATCCAAGGCTAGCCCCAGGCTTCCACATAGCAAGCAGACAGCACTGCCCTCTGGCCAGAGAACTCTCCAGCTGTGATACACAAAAGAAAAGCCCTCAGCCAGAAAACCCCATAATCTCTGTGTGTTGCCAGAAGCTTTCAGAGGGGCCCGGCTGCTGACTCAGCGAGGCCAGACAGGCTCAGACACCTGCACTCCAGGCAGGCTTGACCAAGCTGTGATAGGGAAGCTTCCAGAAGCCCTCACAGCTGTGATCCCCAAACCACAGGCACAAATGAGCTCCACCTAGATTCCCACTGAACATCCCTGGTGAGGCTGGGCTGGATCCCCAGACAGCTTAGGCCCTTGACTTTCCAAACCTCCCCTGACCTTCAGAACATATCCCACCTCAGCAAGGAGAGGAAGGCTGGTAGAGCCACTTTGATGCCTGCCCATTGGCAGGAGTATACATGCACAAAGAGAGAGAAGGAGTGAGCTCTGGCACAGTACTGCGGCTGGCAGCAACCAGTTCCCAGAGCAACAGGAATGTCCTTGGTGGCTAACAGGCAGACTTTCTTGACAGGTGGAAGCTGTCTGTGCCCAGCAGCCCTTGAGATGCACGAGGGGTGCTGTCAGCAGGCGTCCATCTGGGCTGGTCCTGAGTCTCATCCCCAAACCTGCCTGCTCCCCTCACTCTGTGGGCTCAAGAAGATACAGAAGGTATGGGCATGGGGGACAGAAACTAAGGGAAAACCCCACGGATGCAGCGGCCCTGTCACAGAGGTAGGGGTGTAGAAGGAGGAGTCAGCACCACCATGTTCTGCCTCAGAACCAGTGAGCCTGTCCATGCCCTGTACGTGCAGCAGTGTTTGCTAAATGACGCCCGTGATTTGTTTTTAATAATCGTGTTATAAAAACTCAAGCTGCACCAAATGAAAGTCTTGTTTTCTCTTCTTCAACCCACTTTATGCCATCAAGCACACACACACACAATTTTATTTTTCATCTTGACATGGTCTATAAACCAGGAAGCTGTCACTCTGCAGACTCCATAGCTCCTAGGGTCCTGGTCCTGATGTGCACGCGCCTGCAGCATCAGTCCCTGAGCGCTGTTTGTCCACAAGCATCTCCTCTTGCCCTTTCCAAGCCCCTGCATCCACACTGGCTGAGTCACACCTCACTCCCCCACCAGACTTACCAGCAGCCATTGTTGCTGGGAGCTGGCTACAGGAACTGGTTTCCTAAATCTGGCTCTTCATGGTTCTGTATGTTACATGCACACTTTGAACAAACGGAGAGTGAAGAATCAATCAGTGTCTTTGATCTGGAGCAAAGAGACTCCATTGTCTAACTCAGGGACCCCACCGCACAAAGGCCATGGCATGGTGGGGGCCTGCGCTCACGTGGACACACCGCCCACCATGCCGGTCCATGCCGAGGTGCCCACATTAATGCCTAGCCCCTGTCATTCCAGTCTCAGCTTGCCCTCTCTTAAGGGGTCTGTCTACAGAATCCGGTCTGTGGGGTCCAGTAAACACCCCATGCCATACCTGATCATGCTTGCCAGACTTCCAGGTTGTAAGATGTAACAGCTTCCTGCCAGACCCAAACATTCCATCCAGCAGGAATCTCCTTGAGCAGGAAGGTAAACAATTCAAATTAGCTTCAGGAAGTCCCTGAAACTGACCAGATTCTCTAGGTCCCTCCCTGCCAGAGGAAGCAATAAAAGCTGTGAGTTCCCCTCAGACCCATTGGAGCCAAGCTGCAAAGGTTCTAAGACCAGACCATGAGCCTGGAGGAGATTTAGGCCAACTGAGGCAGCTGGAAAAGACGCTTGCTCACCAACATGGTGAGCTGCCTGCAGGCTGGGCAGTGTGCTCCGGGTTCCCAGCCTTGTGAGCCATCACCCAAGCTGGAGCAGACTGTGGTGATACAGCTGTCTTTGAGTCACTTCTGCTCCTGTCAGTAATCCCTCACCCTGTAAGGAACCCCAATAAAGCTCACTGGTCCACCATGCTGGACATTGGTGGTGTGTGGACTTTGGTCTGTTGTGGTTCCCTATCTGGGGTGAGCAGACGTGTGTTGCATTGCTCCAGGAAAAGCTTCACACAACATGGGTGACTCACTGATGTGGAACTCGGCGTTTCAGACATGACAATCTATTGACATCTTTATCCCTCACAGGTGATCTCAGGTAATGGGGCTGTTGACATTCTCCTGGTGGGGAGGGCGCACAGAGCTCCACTCCTCCCTGAGGACTTGATTGTGTCAGATACCATAGCCCTGGCCTCTGTGTGTGCACAGAGCACCCAGCTGTTAACCCAGAGTTAAAGCTGGGGCCTCACTGACCCCAGGATGACCAGACCTTCCAAGGTGGCCACAGGGTTTCCCTGAAGTGACCCAGTGGCAGCAGCCTCCCTCAGGACCTGCCCACTGTCCCTCCTGTCCCCTGTACTGGGAGACAATGACCTCAGCCCTAATGGCTTCGACTGACTTCCTGTGGTCAGAGGGTGGGGACAGATTGCACTTCCTGGTGCACAGTGGCAGACTGCAGACCCAGGTCCTGTTCCTCCAAATAAACAGTCCTGCCCTTACCTCACCACTGAGCACCTGCACCTCATCTGCCTTTGAGAGCCTATGCGCTTGAGAGCCAGGGGCTGGCTGCACCCTGAGCCAGATGCTCTGCAACTGCACTGTGCTGGGTGCACGTTGGGGAAGCCATGCCCCTGCAGCTACAGGTTGAAACTGCCACCCCTGCATGGCTTGTGAGATGGTCAGCAGGTAAAGGGACTTTGCTGGGCAAGGCTGACTATGTGAGCTCAAGCCACAGGAGCACATAAAGGTGAAAGGAGATAAGCTGTTCCAGGCAGTTGCCCTCAGGCCTCCACGTGTGCCCCGCACACCTGCTCGTCACGTGCACACATATATATACATGCACCAGTGTTGTCATTGAAGGGGCTCTGGCCAGCTCCAGTGTGGCGAGCTTGGTCTGGCAGGCCTTGTCCTTCTCCCCCTTTCCCTCTGCTTTGCTGAAAACAATGAGATTACATCCCCAGAGCTGGTCACCAAGGTCTATTCCCTTATCTGGCCACTTCTTCCTCCTGAGGCTGACCACCAAGTTCTAGCTACCAAAGTATTAGTGTCCCACCCAAAGCCCCCTCTGATTCACCTAACAATCAAAAGCATACCATAGCACCCTGGCCCATCCTGACACAGCCCTCGCCATTCTCTCTTCTTACAGTTACACCTGCAAGGTCACTGGCTGCTGTTTTTCTGCCTGAGTCAGAAAGCAGCCGCTTTAACTTTTCTTCCCCACTTAATGGAGGATCTCTCTGTGAAAATAGGTGTTTGGGTGTGGATTGTGCCTGATCCAAGGTCCACCGATAGGGAACCCCCACTGTTCGGAACCTCCTATCAGTCATCACAGATTAAAAGAACTTTTAGAAACAAGACAGCTACCACAGCAAACCCATCGCATAGATGAGGAAACTGAAGCAAAGGGCGCTGAAGACCCAACCAATAGTGAAGGAGCCAGGAGACATGCTAGGTGTCCAGTTTCAGACACACAGCTTGAAGCTTCTGATGCTAAATTAATTTGGCCAGAACTGCTAGCCTGGTCCGAAGTTCAAGTTGCTTAGGACTCATATGTTGAACAGGCCACCTGCTGAGGTTTTGCTATACCTGGTAGCCAGAGGGACAAGAGGCTGCTCTCTTCGAAGGCCTTGAAGTGGTAGCCATGCCCACCAACCTCAGGGCACCTGCCTCTCTGCCTGGCTAGATGACCCATGTGCTCTTCCACACAGATACCCACCCGTGCTGTGCGTCCCCAGCTCCCACAGCCAGAAGGCATGGACTGCCGCGTCTCTAGGAACCAGGGCCAGTATCTGGTAGTCCGGCCCAGGCTGAAGCCCACAGCTTACCCTGGCCTGCACAGTTACCCCTTTGAGATCAGCACCCAACAGGAGTAGCAGTGTGCCCTGCTCTCCTGGCCTGACCTCTTCGTTCCTAAGTCAAAGAGTAAAGGTCGCATGCCTTCCCTCTGGCCTGGGCCGAGGCTGCGTGAGCATGGGTGATATTTAAAAATGTCCTGACCTGGTAGAACCCTGGGTGGGATCAAGTGTTGCTCCCACCTCAGCTTCTGAACCTGCAGCAGAGCCCACCGTGAAGGTACAGCAGAGACACCCTGGGGCCACAGCCCGTGCACCAGCTTTAGGAGGGAGAAACACACACACTCTGCCATGAACCCCAAAGACAACGCAGCAGGGAGGCTCTGATATGACCCGACAAGGACCGTGGAGTCCCCCGAGGACCCAACCTCCGTAGGCCAGCTGGCACCCCAGCTTGCTACCAGAGGTCTGGTGCTCACTCCTAACGCCATTGAACCCCACCGCTGCCCAGCATCATTGGTCTCCTGGGACCTATGACCCCAACAAGGAATACGCTCCATCCACCCTGGCCTGGTCATAATCCAGCCCTCTCCCTGGACCCAAAGTTTTCACTCTGCACTGTTCTATAGAACATCCCAGCGGAGAGGTGACTCAAAAGCAGACTGGAGACTGTGGGCACGTCTTCATCTTTTATGGGGCATTCTGCACCCAAGGAAGCTGAGTGGAACAAATGAGATTGGGATTTTATGATTCTTTTATAGTGTTGCGCCGAGGATAGCTTTTTTAATTAGCTGCTAACTCGACACCTTTGGCAATCCTAAATAATTCACCAGCCCACCCCCCTCATCCACACCAGGTGTGTTGAATGGCCGTGCCCTCACTAACTCTGAAGGGAGGCTGAGGCAACTCCACAGCCACAAAGCAGAGCCCCACAGAGGGTGGATGCTGAGTGGCCCATGCTCCTGTTACCTGGAAGCTGGGGACAGCCTTTCCTGAGGTCACAGTGCACCCTCCTCCACGGGTACAGCCACAGGTGTGTCAGGCCACCCCAGGGACAGCTCTTGGTCCTCTGTTCCAGCTGGAGATACTCTCGCCTGTAGTGCCCTCTGCACCTCAGCTCCCTGGCAGAGCAGCACCTTTGACCATCCCGCACCCCTCAGACCCAATTGCTCCATCTGCCTGGGGCTCCTGAAACACAGTGTCCAGGAAGGACTGTATTCGTTCTCCTCCACACACGAGTCCAGAACAAACTGGCACCGACTCTACTCCACAGCGGCACAGGGCTAGCGCCCAAGCCAGGAAGCCTGGGGCAATCCATGGACCACGTGCAGAGGGGCCAGCCCCCAGAGCTCAGGCTGGACAGCCAAACGGAGAGATCACTGCCCGTGGGAGCACACTGCCGGACCCCACGGCTGGTCAAGGCGGGAGTCCCTGTGTCCATCCAGACCCTGAGAGGACTATAGAAACCCAGACCTGGCTTCTCTGGAGAGGCCTTGAGGACAAGAGCTATAAACGTAAGCTTGATCGGCTCCTGCATTTAACGGCTCCGTCAAGGACTCTGCCCAGATTCAATTACCTCTACAGGTTTTATAGGACCAGACCCATACACTGTGCTGACACAGGGCTGCAGCGTGGGCCAGGTATGCCAGCTGGCACGCCTCCCCTTTCTCCTGTAAATGCTAGGAGGCTGGGAAGGGCCAGAAGCCAAGGTTACCGCCAGTACCCTTTCCCAGACTCACAGAGCTTGGCACACTGATGCCTTCTGCCCTGCACATGGAGTCAGATACAGAGACTCTGGGACCCAGCATTCTGACTGAGTGGGCTGGCCTGGCCAGCCAGGCCCCTACGTGAATACCAGAAAAGCCTTGCTGGGCCTGCCATACCTGCATTTCTTTTCCTCCATGTTCCTGCCGTGGAGTCCTAGGGACACAGGTAGTGACTTCCTGCCCTATAACCTTTGTCATTGCATCCTAAGCAATGGCTGCAGCTGACCGTGCCCTTATAGACCCTACACCCACAGCAGCCCCAGAAGCGGGCCCACAGGCTGTGGCATTCAGGTACTGCAGGGTACAGACATGGCTACCCAGAGACATAAGAAAAAGACAAAGGCAAGTAGGTCTGCCCAGCTCCTGCAGCCTTTGAAGTGCTGTAGTCCCCTCCCTCTGTGGGCTTCATCCTGAGGTCTAGGGGAGATTAAGATGTGTAACTTTAGCTTGCCACTTTGAACCACCACAAAGGTTAGAGAGAGAACCAACATCATATGAGGAACCGGAAGGCTTGCTGCTGGCTCAGGACAGCTGGACACCTATATGTGAAGCCCATTATTTGAGCATCACAGGCAGGCTTCTATGCACAGTCCCTCACCATCCCAGCCGTCAGCCGGGTCCCAGCATCCTGCTCCCATCCAGCCAAACCCACGAACCAAGCAAGTTTGATGGAGCGTCAGGCACTTCAGGGCTCTCCATGACTTCCTGCTCATGGTTCCTACTATGGTCTATCCCCCAGTGGGCCACCTTTGCCTACTATCTGCAGTTCTAGAGCAGGGCACACTCACGCACCGCAGCTGGCCTTTGCCACCCCTCAGACTCTCCCTGCCTCCTTTGCTGGCTTTAAGTCACAGCCTGCTCTGCTACCATCTTCCCTCCCTGTCTAATTCCACGCTGGGATGAGAGTAGGACCCTCCCACACCATTTGTTTTCTGGGAACTCCAGCACCTGGACCGAAGCCTGAGCTTCACAGGTGCGCAGTAAATATTTGTGAGACATCAGAGCCCAGCACCTGCTGCATGCCAGACACAACCGAAGCTCTCACCTCCATACGTAAACAGCATCCCACTAATAGGATGCAAGTTATCCCAGCCCTTCTGGGAGGGAGCTGCTGTTGCTATCCCATCTTCCAGGTGCGGGATAAGGCTCAGAGAGATTCAGCCACATAGACCTGCCCAAGGCCACGTGGCAGTGATGTGGGGCGGCCAGGTGTCTATGCTGACACTAGTCGCCCGTGTCAATTGGTAGAGTGTGTAATTCTGCCCATTTCACACATGAGGCAACAGGTCGCAGACCACCTACACGGCCTGGGATTGCAGGCCACTTCCAGCTTGTATGATATGGAAGCCGGTGCTGCCCTACGCTGGGCCAGCCCTGTCTTCTTGCCCCAGGGAGGTGTGGCTGCTCTGGTTTGGACTTCTTCCTAAAGGCAGACAGCCATGCATGCCCCCCCACACATGACTTTTAAGAAATATCACCTAATTAGCCAATTGTGGGCTGTCAACACTGCCAGATCCCCCACCCTACTGTGTCTGGCCATAGGCTGGGTGCTCGCATATGCCAGCCAGCCCTGCCAGGCAGAGCTGGCTCTGGTTGCTGCTTGGCATGGCTGCCAGCCCCTCTGGCTCAGCACCTAAGCTGCCGTTTCCACCCTAGTCCACTCTAGTGCATGGCTCTCCTGCCTGAACACAGACCTGACAAGCTGGCGAGGGCCAGATGGGGTCCTCCTTCCCCCGCCCAGGGTCACCTGCTAGTCTCCACCCCCCATGCCCAGCACACAGCATCTTTGGGCGTCATGGAAGAAACATCCAGTTCTGCATCAGTAAGCCAAGCCTCCTCATCTCTTAATTATTGAAGAACAGCTTTTTCCCCCAAATAATTAGGCAATTGAAATCATACAATCTTTCTCCGAGAACTATATTTAACCCTGATTTGAATGTAATTTGCACATTGCCGATCCCTGAAGCAGCTCTGGAAGCCAAAACATGGATCAAATATTTTTTAAATGTCAAATGCTGCTTAATTGTGGATCGCGCTGAATTTATTTGTACAGATAAGCATTTGAGCTTCTACCTCCATCTCCTCAAGTAATTTTTCCTTAATCTATACGACACCCCGATTTCCCTAATAGCCAGAGGATTGGAATACCATGTGAGAGGGCCTCAATTTTGCAAAGTACTTTAAAACATGCATATTCAATACCAAGGCGAAACTCCTCCAAGTGGAGGCTCTAAGCGGCTTGCTGAGGCAAAGGGAACCTGAGCATTGAGAGCTGCCACCCAGGGGTGCGGGGGCTGCCACACTGCTGACGTGTCTGGCCTATACTCCTCCACCCAGGTCAGATGCCAGGCCAGCTTGGAAAGGGTCTCTCCCAGGCCCTACATCCACTCACAGCCACATTTCAATAAGAGAGAGATCTGCTAGGAGCCCACCAGAGGAAGAGAGCAGGGGCAGGTGCGGGTAGGGCAGAGCCTGGAGCGAAAGAGCGAGGAAGATGCTGCACAGAGAATGAATGCGGCTGGACGCAGTGGCGCACACCAGCACTGGGAAGTCTGCGGCAAGGGCATCTTGAGTTCACGATAGTCACATCACGTCTCAGAAAAGCGAAAGAGAAAGGAAGGAAGGAGAGAAGGGGGAGAGAGGGAGGAAGGGTAAGAGGGAGAGAAGCAGGAGCAAGCAAGGGATAGAGCAAGACAGGAAGGGAGGGAGGAGATGGGGAGGGAGGAGAAGATACAGGGTAGCTGCATCAGTCAGCTGATAGCAAATTCTGCTGCGGTAGCAAGCAGCCCCAGCCTCTCAGTGACTCTAAACACACGGGCTAGATCTTCACAGGCAGAGACGGGGAACAGCTGTGAAGTGTGTGCTCGGTCAGGCCATGGTGCTGCCACCTTTGAGTCCATCCTTATCACCAGAGTGCCATCCAGCTCCAAGCCCAGTTCTGTTTCACTCTGTTTTGCTTTCTGTGTGACCCAGGTTGGCTTCTCACAGTCCTTACCATCCTCCTGCCTCACCCTCCCGAGGGCTATGGTTACTGAGTGGGCCCCCACACCCAACTTAAACCTCGAGTTCTGATGACAGGTCAGAGACTGGAAAGCTGAAAGGCACAGAGGGACTGGGACATGGCGGATGGATAAATTCCCTTTCTGGAGCAAAGGAAGGGGACACGTGTCAAGTAGCCACCTGTGGTCCACAGGTGATACCTCTGGCTCCCCCGACCTTTGTCTTGTAGAATGTGACAGGATAGGCTTCTTCATAACCCCCCATCCTGGCTTTCCTGGTACTAGGAAGTGGGACCAGGCTTTGACCATCAAAGCTGAGAATGTCCCAGCTAGCCAGGAGGACTCACCAACTTGACTGCTTCCTCGACTGGTGCCCAGGACCTGCTCTCCCAACTCTGAGCTCTCCCTGCTGAGCATCTTCCCTTTCAGCTATGGCTCTAGTGGAGGAAAGTCTCCCTGCTCCAACCCCTCTCTCCCTTCCTCATGGAAGTTCAAAAGCTACTGTGTTGCTGTAAGCCAAGGACCTTCAAGTGGCTCTTAATTTAAGTTTTACATTCAACTCTCAACCTTGGCTATGCCATCTCTGTTGCCTCACAGCTTTCTGTGCCCATAGCATCCTGGGGGAGCAATATACGCAGGCTCTCTTTCTGCAGAATCATATCTGGC
This sequence comes from Pachyuromys duprasi, assembly GCA_028658305.1. Lineage (NCBI taxonomy): Eukaryota > Metazoa > Chordata > Mammalia > Rodentia > Muridae > Pachyuromys > Pachyuromys duprasi. The sequence goes on from CM053765.1 coordinate 5,182,070, forward strand.
AAGAGAAGCTTCAAGACACAGATCTGACAGCACAATGGTGGCCTCCCTCATGGTGTTCTCCCTCAGCTCTCAGCTAACAGGACTTTGGTGAACATTGGGTTTTTCTGTTTCATACATCTAAGAACCTCAGACGCTGGGTTTTCCCAGTGCCTCTCTGCCACATGGAGGCAAGGCCTCTGATAACTACATCACAGTTTCTTCACTCTGCCCTGCCCAATCCTAGCCATGACTCGCAAGTTCCCCATCTCTAGATCCTAGTTTCCTACTCCTCAAGAGGTGTCAGGTTCCTCCGTGGCCTCGGCAGTCTCAAGGTCCAGCCTGTGAACATGGGCAGAAACGTGCCTCCCACTTGGGTTGCATCGCTTTAGCTCGCAGATGTTGTGAGCGTAGTAGCCTGCAGCCTGCTCTGTGCTTGTGGAGAAAGCCTGTCTCCCCAGGTTCCTGCCATTACTCACGCCATCCTCAAAAAGCATGACCAAGGCTGGACCAAGCATCTGAGGGAGGCAAGAGTAAGGCCGCATGACAGGGGACAGAAGTGGGGGACAGAGATGAGCTAGACCCCACAGGCAGATTCACGGGCTGTCTGAACACCGGGCCTCACTGCACTGGTCAAGACTCCCTGGCAGCTCGGGAACCGCACAGCCCTGGGGCCTTCTGAACTTGCTTACATTACCCCATCTTCAGCCTGGACCTTCACCGACTCAGCCCTGTCATTCTGAGCAAGTTCAGAGTGAGCAAAAGCCGACAGAGCTACTGAGAACAAAGGAGCCCACTGCTCCAATCAGAGGCGCCGGCCTCCTGTCGATCAGCTGGATGCATGGATGTTTCCAGAATACCCCACCCAGTGTGACAGCACTCCAGGGAAGCAGAGAACTCTTCTCAAGTTCACGTGGAACACCTGCCAGTGTGGGCCACTCATAGGACTCTAAATCACACTGAGGAACAGGCCCATATCACACGCATTCTTATCACAGTGCGGTAAACCTCGAACTCAGCCATAGACAGCTGGAAATCCCCCTCACCCCCCAAACATCTGAAGATTAAACAGCACACGTCAGAAGCAAAGTCTCAAGAGAAGTGGGTGAGCATCCAACTTAGAAGCGCTGGCTTGTAGCGGCGGCCCAGCTGGAGGGCCATTTACAACATTAGTGCACATGTGAGATAAGACGAACGGCCCAAAGACAGTAGCCCAGGAAACCAGAGATAGAACAACTTAAGATGACAGCAAGCAAGAAGATAAAAAGAAGAAGAAGAAATTAGAGCAGAAAAACATTAGAAAAAATTAGAAAAAAAAATCAATAAAATCCCAAGCTTGTTCTTTGAAACGGTCTATAAAAGAGAGAGAACCCCAGCCAGGCTGAGACAAACATCAGAAATGAAAGCTGGAAGCCTGTCCAAACACGAGAACTCTAATAGACCAGAGCCAGCCACCAACTCTGCACCTACAAACTTGACATTTTAATAGGAAATGTTCTTAAACTCCACAAGGAAGCACAGAGAAACCAAGCGAGCTGTGTGAGCTTGTCTTGATGATCAGTTTGGTAAATCATCAATTGAAGCACACGGCTTCTCAACTAGATTGTGAGGGCTTTGACCTAAGCAGTGGATTAACCTAGTGATAGGTTTAAAATCTGAATGTGGTTAGGCACAGAGATCAGTGGTAGAGCACCTGTGTCAGGATAGGAAGACATCATGAGCAACACACACACTCACACACTCACACACTCACACTCACACACTCACACACACACACACACTCACACACACACACACTCACTCACATACACTAAAACACACACACTCACACACACACATGCTCACACTCACACACACACATACTCACACTCACACACACACACACTCACACACACACACACACTAAAACACACACACTCACACACACACACACATACTCACACTCACACACACACACACTCACACACACACACACAGTGCAGGAGCCAACTATGGACTGAAACGTTGGAAACTGTGCGCCAGAATAAGTCCTTCTTTCTTCAAGTTGTTTCTCTGAGATATTCATCCCAAAAATTGAAAGTTTTTTTGTTTGGTTTGGTTTTTTACAATTAGAATAACCAACAATCAGAAAAGAGCAGAGCCAGGCCCGCCTTCACCTGGGGGTCCCAGCAGCTGTGTACGGGATAATTACCGTCTCTACAATCTCTCACACAGAATAAACACAGACACTCCCTAACCCACCCTGAAAGGCCACTGTGGTTCTCACACCAAGACCAGCTAAGGACATCATAAGAAATGTGCAGACCAAGAACAGAGATGCAAAACTCACTGGACAATTAGCAAATTGAAGCCTCATTAGCTACCAAGTGAGATTTATTCCAGATATATTCCCGTATTTGAAAATCAATTTATGAATGGAGTGAGCAAATGAAAGAATGAGTAAACACAGATGAATGAACAAATGCATGAATCTCTCTCCTGGAACAAGTAAGTACAACAAGGTTGCAAAACACATGGTTCACATATAAAAGTTCAATGCGTTCTGCTTACCAGCAAAAAGTCACTGGAATTTGAAGTTTAAAAAGAAATGTATGTTAGTTTAAAAAATGCTGGTTACAGCACAAGCCCCTAAAATAAAATGTCTGAATAAGAAGCTAACAAAGTCTGCATAGGATCTGCAACCTGCATGCTGAGAGTCACAAAACTCGGTGAAAGATCAAAACATGTCCAACTAAACAGAAGACTGTCCCCTGGTCAAACAGGAAGACTCACGCTGTGCGTCTGTTGTCCTGTGTGACCCCTGTAGTTACTGCAGCCACTGAAAACTCGGCAAGCTTTTGCAGACACTGACAGACTGACTCAGAAGTCTACCTAGAAAGTGAAAACACACAGAAGAGCTGTACAGCGGAGGAGCTGGGAGACTCTGCTGGCTCTGAAGCTCGGGGTAGAGGCCCGGTGGGCAAGGGAGACGGGTGGTCAAAGGAGAGTTGCAGGGATCCAGTAGGACACCCTTGTCGTTACTGTCATCTGACCTGTGACAATGAGAAAGATGGGCCTTTGAATAGATAATACAATGCAAATAGTCTAGACACAGACTGGTTACATCTTGTATAAGAATCATCTCAGAAAGGACATCAACAGAACTATAGAACTATATAGAAATACGGAACTACAGAACTACAGAACTATAGAACTTCTGGACGCAATCATGGAAAGCCCAGGGCCTTGAGCATGAGGGTGATTTTTCAGTTACAACAAAAACACGAATACTGAAAAACTGACACCTTGAACCTTTGCAAATTAAAAACTTCTACTCTAGGGCACCGTCACCAAGAGAACAAGCTGGCAGGCTACAGACTAGGAGAAAAGTCTCTACAAAACACATGTATAACGGATAAAGAACATGTACACAAAACAGACACAATTTAGACACAAGGAAAGGTCTAAGTGAACATTCCATCCAAAAAAAGAAAAATGATGAGCAAACATCAGATCCAGGTGTGGAAAGTTGTTCAGCATCTTGTTAGAACAATGAGGTACCACCATGTGCATCCCACAACAGCCAGGCTCCAAAACACAGCCAGCGAGGATGGGGAGCAAAAGGGACCTTCTTCACTGCTGGCGGGACTGCAGAACGGGGCAGCCACTCAGAGAGACAGCCTGGCACTTCCTTACAATGCTAAACATAGTTGTGCCATATGATCTGGCAGTTGAGTCTCGAGGTGTTTACCCAACTCCTGAGAAAACTTATGTCCACACAAAATCCTGTCTGAAATGTTTATTCATGACTGTTGAAAGGGGAAGCAACTAAGATGTCCATTAGCAGGTCACTGGATAAGCAATTTCTGGTACCTCCATCGGTGCACTGGAACACTATTCAGTGACAAGAAAGGAGCATCAAGCCCCAAGAGGCATAGAGGAACCTGAGATGAGAATTACAAAGGAAAGGAAGCCGGTCTGCAAGCTGTGTGCACAATAATGTTCTGCAAAAGGGAAACTCCGGAGACGGTTACAAACAAACAACAACAAAGCCACTTTCCAGGAGCCAGGGTGAGGCAGAGATGACAGGGGAAAGAGACTCTGAGAGCAATGAGACAAGGCGGTGACGTGTGGTACACTTCAGGGGGACACATGGGGTGTTAGCCGGCTTTTCCCTGTGGTGACACAGCTGGGGTGACCCACACATGAAGAGGGAGGCCTTCTTTCGGAGTCTACGCCCAGTTGGATTCACTGCCGTGGACCAGGGGCAGACTCTGCCTGGTTGCCAGGAACAAAAACTACAGTGGAAGAAACCTGTCACATTCCCAGTCAAAGACACGGTCACTGTGACCCGAACATCCCCGGGGTGCATTTCCCATGCTCCCACCAGCTTCTGGATGGAGCCCCAGCTGGGAACCAGCTCCCTCTCACATGGGCCTTTGAGAATAGTCCACAGCCCAACTGCCACACATAACGCTGTACATTTGCCATTACTGCAGAGCTTTACAGCAAGAATAGATCTTAATAGATGAAAAACTTTCAAATATTGAAGAGTTTGGATTCCAGAAAGAAGGGCTGGTGGTGACCAGAGAATCTTGTCCCAGCCTCTGTGGAATGCAGAGAGGGAGCTACCCTAATTCCCCCTGAACAAGAGGAAGTCCATCCCACGGACACCGATCCCCACACAGGCTGAGTTGGAGTTAGCTGGACAGAGGCAGATAGTAGGTTCCAAGTGGGCAAAGGAAGAGGCTGAAACGCCTGTGTGGGGTGGCCTGGAACTGAGGACATACATCAGCACCCATCTGTGCTGAGCTTAGCATAGACACAGGTGGCAAGCAGTTTTCTGGGTCACCTGACCGCCAGTGGGGGGGGGGCGGGTCAGTACGCAGAAAGACCTGGTGTCCAGTGGGATCCTCCAGGACAGGAGACAGGCTCTGTGGAGAAATCAGGGAAACACACCAATGAGCCTGAAGTTTCCTATGCTGCCAGGAAAGAGGAACATGCACACAGGAGAGTCAGAGAACATGGCCGCCAGGATGGGAAGGAGCCAGGGCTGTGCGCTTTGAGTAACAATATAATGTGGCATTGTGTTGTGTCCAAAATATAAAGCTAACACCCATGGGTCCACTCTAACACAAATGAAGGGACAAAAAAGGGACCAGTCTTCTGCAGAAAATTCCAGATCAAGGGCAGCACAGAAGGGGTCACCAGACTCCATTTTCACCAGCTGATCAAGGTC